>CM077502.1:11516497-11943645 GCA_039654745.1 Houttuynia cordata | reverse complement strand
GATCCCCTTTAAAACTTTTAGAACAAGGAAATTGCCAAAACATGTGTTTAAGTGATGCTCCTATAAGATTGACATTTCAGCTCTACCTCAAGAATAGTTTGATGATCATTTCTAGACAATTTGGAGTCCCACTCTTTAAATCCTTTATGAGTTGCCCGGATGTGTTCAGAAATCCTACCCAGCTTAATCACTGTTTCAATCCGTTCTTCCATACTTTTGTACAGTTCCTGCACAGGGTAATGAACATTCACAAGTTTAAATATGGCTGCCCATAAACATAGCATAATTAGAGCTCCTTAAAAAACTCAATTACCTTAATAGCTGCAAAATTGTGAGCATCCTCGGCAACAGACTGAAGTTGAGATGTTGGAGAGAAATAAGCAGCAGGACACCTGGGCATCACATTGTACATCTTACAGAAGGGAATCCAGTGTTTGGCAAACTGAGTGGCCTTCTAAGAGTGCATAGAAGCTAAGCTCAGACCCTCCATCGTCAGAGAGGTAGACACTAAGCTTCTCAGTGGGGTAGTCATAGGCCATGACTGAGAGGACAGTGTTGATGACCATTAAGGGTGGCTCGATCACTGGATCAGCCGTGCAAACAAATATATCCACATGAGGCAGTTCATTCCCGTATCTGCACGGTGTATAAGCGTTTAGAGAAGACTCAAGCAGTATTCATGATCACTAACTCCTGATCCACATACCTTTGTAAGAGCCTATCTTTGAAAGTGTAGCGGAAGACAGGCCTCCAGCGGATGGCTTGAGTTAGAATCCAGTAGAAGGCAAACCAAAGCTCGGCTCCAAGCATGCCATACCACGCCCACCTCATGAATTTGCTTTCTTTTGATGCAGCTTGGATATGAATCCATCTGTATGCCAAAATCAAACATAACCCAACTAGTATGGTAACGAAGTATAGCTTGTGGGCACTTCTACATTTGGCTTCCTTTGTTTCAAACAAAGAAGACGATCATCTTTAACTATCTTTTCCATTTGCATCTTACATTCACCGATATTCCCACGCACATGGAAGAAGATTCACTCTAATATATGAGAAGGCTTATTTCCAATTTTCTACTACTATCATGCTTCGGTATGTAGAATGGTAGGTGCCATGTACTTATCAATGTCTCACATGGGTCAGCTTCAACGTCATATGAGCGCGGCTTTTAAAAAAGCAATTTCTTTACCCAAACGCACACTTGCAAACTTTGATGACCGTTTTGTTCATGTAGTTCAGAAAATTAATACTTAACAAGGATTCAGAAACATGTTAGAACTTGATAAACTCTTAACTGAATTAAGAGTAACATATCTTTATCAACTAAGAATTTGAAGCTTTAACCTTAGTTGCGTCCTAATCGCGTTCTTAATCGCGTAGTATAATTTATAGGATAGTAATAAGGCATATAAATAAGCAAACCAGGGATACCTTAAATAAAACACAAAATTTGAACCGTCTATCCAATAAATCCAAATCAATGATAGAGACTTGTCACTAACCACAAGTCATTATGGATATTGAATCCGAAGCCCATTACTCAATGATTTTATGAAGCTCCAAACTTGGATGACCAATTGAGAATTAGGTCGCATTATGTCTTTAAAGAAAACAAAATTCAACATTCTCTGACTTCGCACAACTTCTCAATTGAGCCACAATAACAATTAACATTGTCTCCCACTAGGCCCTTTCATATTTCCTTAAAGGGGTAATTGGTAAAATATAAACAAGACCTTTTATGCGCGTATAATTTTGTATAAGTAATACCCGCACAACCTTATGTGGTTATTTTGGTAACATTATACTTAGACAAAACTTAATAATTGCACGAATCAATGCGGTTATGTCGTACAATACAATTATTCATCTTGCCAAGTGCTTTGTGTGACAATATATAAGAGTGGATGATGCATGCTCCCACTTAGTGTCCAATCCATGTCTCATACACATATGCACATAAAATGAGACAGGAAACTTAATTTGCTATTGTAAAGGAAAAGACTTCATATTCATATGAGCAGATCAAACATATGAAGAGCTTAATGAATGCATGTGATCCACATGACAATAATCCTTAGTCATTTGATCCAATATCGTTAGCTTAGTACCTATATGCTCAATGACAATTTTCCTAACAATATAATTATCACAATCTTAATGGCCTAAGATGGAGTCCATAGCCTTAAGGCATGTGAAGAAATTCCTTAGCCAAAATGCCTTTGACGTGCCCTCATAACAGAACATTCCACTTAGGGGCCGTTTGGGGCGTGATTAAAAGCAAAACATCCAGATGGGATGTTTTGCTACACTGTAGCATCTGAATATTTTATATATCCAGCTGAAACACCTCAAGACGTGTTTCAGCTGGATATAAAAATCCACATGGATGCTACAGTAAATATCCAGAATCCAGTATGGATGTTTTGCAATAATCACGCCCCAAACGGCCCCTTAGTTTCATGCAACATCCCAAAGTCATTTCAATAAGTAGAATGTCATCAACAGACAAGACTAAAAACATGTAATAACTCTCACTAACCTTAAGATATATAATGAAGGAAACCAAAAGATGTAATAACATCATTGCACTTCCAATATCACTGTCAGAAGCATTGTTTTAGTCTATAATTGCATGTTTCCTTATTCTTGAGAACCTTATGAGCTCTATCACATCAATATTAGAAGGCTCTTGTATGATAGGCTCTTCAGGAATTGTACCTGAAGGGATTGGGAGAGGGAGGCGCGGTTGCTCTAGAATCACAAAAATGACTCAAATTAATGAGTAGTTTAACCTCTTCTAGATATAGGTATATTAATCGGAACCCTCGTTTCCTCGAAACAATATGCTTTGATAAAATATTCCCCACCAAATTGCCATTTCTCAAGAAAACATGCATTTCTTTATTTTTAACAACTGCAAGGATGTTCAAATAAATAGAAACACATGAACATGCCAGAGTTTCCAAACACCAAAATTGACAGGTGACCTTATGTCAATCTTGTGAAATGGGCCAGAGTTTCCCACCATCACACACAATTAAAAAAATGTATAGAGACCTTTTTTGAATTGACAAACATGTAGGAACTACCGGAGCCGGCCAGGGTAGAGGCGGCTTCAGATCGTCTCTGAGGTCCTGATTTGAAATCTGGTTCAAATCAGGACTTTAATGAACACCGCTGCTTTACCAAGCATATTTGTGACTGGTCCCTCACGGACTATCTGAAGCCGGGTAGAGACCACCAAAGCCAATCATGCTTAGATGCTTTTCCTTTCCATGAACTCAGAAAAGGTAATTATGACAATGCAAAAATATCTGCGAGTTGGGACGCATATGTCGCATATGTAACGCTCCCACCAAACGGCAACTGAGACACGCAATGCCCTTCAGCTAACCTCTGCATACACGACAGGTAGGTGTACATACATACGTGATGATTAGCCACTCAAATGAGTTCCCCACAGAGGATCTAATGGGTAATCTGAACCGCGCATGTTCATGGTGACAACTGACAGTCAGAAGCATGTGCAATTCACAGTTAAAAGTGTTAACTCAAAGAGGATCTGAACCGCGCATGTTCATGGTGACAACTGACAGTCAGAAGCATGTGCAATTCACAGTTAAAAGTGTTAACTCAAAGAGGATCTGAACCGCGCATGTTCATGGTGACAACTGACAGTCAGAAGCATGGGCGCATGTTCACGGTGACAACTAACAGTCACTGCAATTCACAGTTAAAAGTGTTAAAGTGTTAACCTTTCATCTTTTCGTTGGTGACAACTGACAGTCCCAAGCATGTGCAACTTACAGCATTATCCTCCCTCTCTCCTCCCCCCACCCCCTTCCTCTTTTTAATTGTGACTTTTTTCTTTTCGAAAGAAGAACAACAGCCAGATGTGCATCATATCATGGCAAAACAACGAAACCATATAGCAAACGGACTACGAATTTACTTTGTTTTTGCATTCGTTTTTAGCTTTGCCTTATTATGTTTTTGCTCATCTCCTGAATGCACCCATTCGCCCATTCTTTAAGATATATACAAGTCATTCTGCCATATAACCTTCCCAAAAGCTCGAACTGTTCTGTTGGGAAATGAAAATCTTCTTAATTTATTTCATTTTTCATAATCTAAACAAGCTCGACATGTAAAATGCAATTAATATAAATACCCCAAAAATGAGACTAGAACCTGGGCTCCCATATTATCCTAAAGCTTTGATAGAGACTAGAACCCAAGGCCTCCCACAACCTAAAACTGTGATACTGTGTAAGATGACCAAGTACACGCTCCATACATGATACATGTATTAAGTAGGTTTACTGCCAAATTATTAAAAGAAAAAAAACAGTTTACCCCGCCTTTGCTGATTGAGTGCCAAGCAGTAATCGATGGTTGGTTTTGGAATATGCTGAAAAACAAACTGATAAGCATTAGGACACTGCCCCACTGCAAGAAGATTGAGCCGTGACAATACAGTTGCTTAGTTGAGAAAGGAAAAATGATCCAAACTTATGATTTTTCTTTCGTTAAATGAGGGTTATTATATGCATTAGGCCATCAGCAAAAATGAAGTTAGGAACATGTCTAAGACGAGTTCACGCATACTTGCACACTGATATTTTGAGTTAAAAAGGAGCAATTTAAGGTCAGAAAAGTTGACAGGATTATGTCCAACCACCAGCCTCATTGAGTCATGACCATGCAAATCATCACTTCAGCAGTTCAGCATCAATCTTCCCTTAATCACCCGGCTGCCTCGTTACTGAGACGTCATACAGCTCTAATTAGCTTGATATACACTGGTCCACGACAACCATACTTCTAAGTATTACTTCCCCATGTGAATTCAGCTACTATATCTGCATTCACTCACTATACATACTTATGTATACACTTCAATACATAAAACCTATTCGAGATGAACTAGTGTACAACACAGGCATGTGTGCGTATGAGAGAGAGAGAGACGTTATCGCTAAATTTTACAAGGACCTAATAGGGACTATAGAAACCATACAAAAGGTTCAAGTTGGGGAGGGGCAGCCCTGGATGACGATAATCTTGAAATGGTGAGCTTGTTGGGTCACACCAGGACATCTCTCACCAAGGTTGGCCGAACCATCATCACATATTATATCTTTACATCCACAAATTTGCAGGGTCCACTGTTACCTTGGGATCAGGTCTCCCTCCGTCATTAGCCTTGTCAATGTGCTCCTTCTTACCAACTTCTTGTGGTTCTGCATGGCCCTGGCCTTTCTTGTGCAGCTTCACGCGGGTTGCCATCTTCCCAATCTCGTGAACACCAGACCACGTACAGTAAGGTAACACAGAGAAGCAAGAAACTAGGTACTCGGATTGGGATGCTATCAGCAATGCCCTCATGGAAGCCATGTCAAGGATGGGCAAGCTTACAGTTGCAAGTAGGTTCGCTACGTCGCAGCTCTATGTTGCAAGATTTCGTGACCTGTGTGCTCGCAGTTGGACCACGGCTATGGCCCGCTTTTTTTTTGTGTAGCTACAAAGAAAAGGCCACTGCGACTCTCGAACAAGACGAAATAACCATTGACCCGAGAAATCCTTAAACATGGCTGCCTTGATGAAATCCGGGGGATGCTTCATCCATTAACAGGAAAAGTCGTCTGTGCCAAAGTTAGCCAATAAATATGCAACCTGATTTTGTTCTCGATATACATGCACAAATGTGGATTGAACATTTTTATCCTTAAACTTCCGTATGTTATGAAAATATCTTCTAATATACCATGGTCCTCGTAAGTCAAGATTATTAATGAGTTGAACAATGGATTTGGAATCACCTTGAATAATAAATCTTGAAATATTAAGGTAATTTGCTAAGAAGATTCCAAGAAAACATATGAAAGTTTCTGCATGTAAGACATTATATGTCAGCACTTGACAAGCATAAGCTGCGCTATGAATTTTCCTTGAGAGTCCCAAAATATACCACCTCTCTAGCAGCTAGGCTAGATGAACATTTATAAGAGCCTTCAAAATTTAGACAAAAATAGTCCTGTAGGGGAGCATCCCATCTGAGAAATATTGGCATCATTACCTTGCCCATAAAGTTTGTAAGTTGTTTCCAATGAACTATTTGTATTTGAAGGTATTTAAGGAAAAACATACATCTAATCTCAGCTTTTGCCAAATTGACAATCTTTTGTTAAAAATATTTTTCATTCCTCAAACGCCATAAGACATACATGAGCACAATGTATGTTTCAAAAGTATTGATACTTATACCATCCTAAGATGCCTGGATTTTCTAAGAGTGAAACAGAAGAATCTATTGTTGGACATTCTGCGATTATATAGCTAAATGATGGCCCGTGAAACAAAACCAAATCTCCCTAGTGAAAGTACACTGCAGAAATAAATAGCTAAATAGTGAGCTAGTGAAGGGAATTAAGATTATCCAGAATCCTCATTACAGAGTCCTAATTTATGGAAATACAACAATGAAACCTGCAGCTCTCACATTCCACAACTAGGCTAGGGAAGACATAACATTATCAGTAACATTCATAAAGTTTAACATCAACCCTAAGTCGGCAGTAAGTGTCATCATCATAGCCATCAGTGGATATGGTGGCCACCCCTCTCGCCATGAAGAAGTCCCCAGTTCCACCCATCACAGAAATGTCCCTGGTCTTGCTCAACAAGGGGTCGGCCCCGGCAAAGTTGATGGTTCCCTTGTAGTCCGTCGTGTTGAGCACAAAGGAGAAGGCCAGCCATGCAGTGAAGGCCACCTTCCCGTTATAGAAGTAGAGTCCCTGAGCCCGTCCAACCAGAGTGGATGTCGGGTGGGCGTCGAGCGTGATTGGATCGTCAAACACCGCCATGTAGCCGAATCGCTGCTGGTCGGCGAACATTGTCCGATTGCCCCATGCTGGGGCTGCGACCAGAGTGGCCGTGGCATCTTTTGAGTTCTTGCCGTTGTAGAGAGTGTCATGGAAGTATAGGACAAGCCTCTTGCATGGTTTTTCCCTAATGATGGTCTTGACAGGCTTGGAGGATGAAGAAGACAACAAGAGGACGAAGAATAAGAAGAGACTGATGAAAGGTAGCCTCCTAGCCTCCATGGGTCTCTCCTCCTTCCTTAGGTTGATGAGAATGAGAGGGGTGGAAGGAGTATGAGAATAGTGATGAGGGGATGAGGGCACTTTTTTATACTGGTTGTGTTCAATTACTTACTGTTCATAGCCATAATCACACAAAGCACAACTATAAGGGTAGATTTTAAAGCGGTGAGAGAGAATATCCATTGTGGATAATCCATTTCTGCATACTTTCCAACAAAGAAGAGATGGATGTATTCGCCATCGATCTTGTGGGAGATATGAAGATCTGAATAATTGATAACCGAAGCCAACTAACGGGTTATGTATCCATATAAAAGAATCATGTGCATCCATGACCCGGGTTGGGACCATGGAATGTCGTCTCGCCGATATATCGGCGATATATCGGTATCGGACCCCACCCGATACATCGATACGAGTAAATCTCGTTTTTCAAGCTTTTTCCAAATATCGGCGATATTTCAATGATATATTGGTTTCGGACCGATATCGGCCGATATATCGCTACTTAAAAAAAATGAGATTTTTTTTACTTTCCTGTTTGTTTCCTTCCGATATATCGCTACTTAAAAAAATGAGATTTTTTTTACTTTCCTGTTTGTTTCCTATCATAATATACGTTTTTATGCATATTTTGAAACCTATGCTTTGTCTAAATTAGTATATCTCATTTTTTTAGACCACCGATATTTTTTTACACAATATCTCCGATATTTTGTCTCTTTGGCCGACCGATATCCGATACGACATTCCATGGTTGGGACTTGAGTATTTACCCGGTTTTAGAACCCACCAGGCCATATCTTTTCCAAAGGGAGAGATTTGCATTGGATCTAAGAGAAACTCATCTAGCTTAAATAGTACAAATTTTAAATTAAATTTTCCAAGGAATTATTTGCCATGAGTTTAGAATTTTAGATGCATTTTATTCCAAAATTTTAACCAATAATTTCCACATTGCGTTTATATCCTTTTGATTTTATCCCTGGCAAGGAAAAGTTCAGGTCCAACTTAAAATTAATCTCAAGCAAAATACAACATGAAGCTTTAATGCTCAAGCTTAATAAAACAAGTTAACAAATATAAATATCATTTAGAAATATCTTTTCCGAAGAGACCTGCTATTCCTAGTGTTGGGTCTGATTGTTTTACTATTGATTCCCCTACCAAAACCTGTAAAAGACAATAGTAGTGAGAATTTCTGCGTTAGAATCAACCAAATAATGAAACATCATATTCAGAGCCTAACTGAGAAGTAGATGCAGTAGAAATGATTATCCAGATTAAGTTTTCATCATGAATTCAGCTTTTCATAGAAGGACAACGGTGAAACGTAACAACTACAAGACATTCAAAATAACCAGAGCCATCATCCACGCGGTCACTACTTTGTGTACCTGAAATACTGCAATCTACATATGTATCAAAGAAATACTACAATCTATACTCATCCCAGAAACCAAACATCATATTGAACTACACTTATCAAACAAGCTCTCAAAATCCGGAAAATCTTGATGAAATAAGCTTTCAAAAGAGTGAATTTGACTGAAGCCTGCACCAAAATTTATAATGCAACTAAAAACTTAAACACATTCACTTAAACTTCAAAACCCTTCCGTTACAAATCCTACATCAAGAGACGACAAGGTGCCATGTTTCATGAGCGAACACAGGAAATGGTTCACTGGTAGCCATGTTGGCAAAACTATTATCAAAATTCCAAGCAAATCCAATACTAATATTCATAGAACTTACTGCTCTAACTCCAGCTTCCTTCACATAAGCAATATGATCCGGTGTAAATAGTCCAGATTCACCCACAACCTGAAACACAACAAAAAATATCCATGAAAATGCTCTTAATACAAAGTCAACACCGGTTTATAGAACTGAACTTCAGGAAACCAAACTATCACAATCCGATAAAAATCCTGAAATTTGTGCTAATGCTCAATGCATAACTGCTCCATGCCATTTTGCTTTCAACATGAATTCTACTTTGCCATTGTATTATGTGAATATGGCATGCAAAGGTTTTAAATTATACAATTTTTTACGTGATCACAATCAGGGAATAGAAACACAATATTGGATTGCCCAAGGAAAAGCAGTATGGTCAACTTCCGACATAATTTTAGTAACAATGTCATCAATTTGCTTCATACAGATAATGATTGTGTTCATTCAAACATGTAATTTATTTACACAAAAAACCCAAAAAAACACATACAATTATGTCTTTTTTGCAAATGGTCTGGCCACGATTTCCCTCAAGAAGCTTCTTGGTGTTACTGATATCAACTTCAAATGTCTCTGCCATGCACATAACATTACAAGGGAAAATGAATATGTCAAAAGAAAATGCATTCTAGATTTTACTACAAAATAGACGTGAAAAATAATTAAAGTAATGAACTCCCCTCCACACTGCAAACACGCCTCCCTCCCTCCTTCCCGCTTCCTGACTTTTCTCTCTCTTTTCACTACTATTTTTCTGAATCCCTTTACTGACGGGAAAGAAAGAGTATAAGGGGTACAAGGTGGGGAAATATTTTTATCAGAATTTTATATATGAAATTGTGATTAATTACTGATGTTCCAACACTTGGCTCCTCTTATCTACCTCGTAAGAAACCATACCTAGATTGCGGTTGTTGATCCCAATCAGTTGGACACCATCTATCCGAAGAACACGATCCAATTCCCTCTCATCATGCACCTGAACATGCAAACAGAGGGCACTTTAACCCGATATCGCAGTGATGATTTTAAGTTCTGCCAGCCTTGTGGCATTTCTAGTCAAACTATTAAAATAAAACAAACAAACTTCTGCTTACAAACCTCTACTAGTGCTGCCATGCCAAACTTGGCACAGACTTTCATCATGTAGTGGATGTCTATATCAGGCAACACAGAAGCAATCAACAGAACTGCATCGGCACCTTTTGTTCGAGCATAGTATATTTGCCATGCATCAATGATAAATTCTTTGCAAAGAAGAGGGCACTGCATACCCAATATATAAATAAGCTTGCGGAGGAACAACAAAAGGTAACAAAAAAACAGAGATCCAGTACCTTCACTCCAGCACTACGTATAGCTTGTAGATTATCAAAACTTCCCTAAAGAATGAAATAGTTATTGCTAGTTATAAAAGAATGCCATCAATAAGTATCAAAAAATGACTCCACACACAAAATATTGCTAACACATCAACAAAAAAGTATCTCTACCTGAAAATATTTTTCATCCGTCAAAACACTGAGGCATGCTGCACCACCTTTCTCATAAGCTTGGGCAATGGAGATCTAAAAGAAAAAATATAAATCTTGAAGCAGCCTAAAACCATGACAAGCTTTTATAGGCATTCTATTTTCAACAATCTAGATACAACTAAATGGGATGAAGTTAAATTCATATGATTACCGGATCAAAATCCTCTCGCAACACTCCTCTACTTGGAGAAGCCTTCTTTACTTCGGCTATCAAAGCAGGCAGCTCTGTACGCAAATAGGAAGCCCTCAATGCGCCCACAAAATCACGAACAGGAGGAGCATTTTCAAGACCTTTTACTAGAACCCTCAATGGCTTTCTTTCCTTCATCTGGAAATTGGTGAGATACCAAGAAGCAGTTAAGAAGATATAAAATTCAGAGATAAAAACAGAACATCCAACAAACGACCTCAAAATAAAAGCACCTGCGCAACTTCAACATCCTTGTTCCATACTATTTCCTCTAAAATGTTCCTAGGAGTGTTGCCTTCATTCTTCATCCGAAACTCAAAAGGACCCACGTAATGCTGCGGCGGACCAGTCGACGGACGCCTTCTGATTCTAATCCCTTGACTCGCAGCCAACTCATCCTGTAGTTTGCCTACTTCCCATTCTTTGATTTCAAGAGCGTCTGCAGCAGGTTCATCCATAGCCTCAGACTAGAAAATGTTTAAAATGTCATTAAAACTCATAACACCAATACTATCATACTCCTTCCATTCCACATTAAAACTCATAAACTAATTAAATCATTTTAACAAATCAAATCAGACTATTAATATGGAACGTAGGGAGTATTAAGAACTCTCAAAACTTATAATGTAACATATAATACTCCCTCCGTCCGAAAAGAAAAAACAAATGTTACTACTAATTTTCGGCGGAGGGAGTACTTCTTTGATCATGCAATTACCATTGACTAAAAAATTTCGATTTTTTTTTAAAAGCCATTAAAACCCATCTACTTAGAAATCTCCATCACTAGATGAACAAGTATTCCACAATTTTAAATAAACTTCTAACCACACCTCCACCACCAACTTAATAAACACACAACCAATATCTAACAACAAATACAGACACTCTCCAAACAAAAGAAGAACGCACCTTTGTGGTCCCAATGCAGCAAACCAAGGAGCTTTTGCACCTCCTTTCAGCAGAACCTGGGAAATTCAGATTCCAGAAAGCGACGTTATCACGGAATTTGAAAGTTGCAGCAGAGGAAAGGGGAAGACGGGGAGCTGAGATGTACGGAGCGGCCTCCATTTCTAGAATCGGACAACGGAGAGGAGAGAGACGACGGAAATTGGCAGCCCCGGCCGCCTGCCCTTCGTTTTGATTGAATGCTGGCCATGCCGACGCGTGTTTGGCGGCGGACAAAAGGGGCGGACGAGAAAGAGGACTGTGTGAGGCCCACACTGGTGGGAATCAGCCAATCAGAGGAGGACAAATGATTGACTCTTATTACTCGGGCATAAAAAAGAGACCTACTCTGTCCGCTTTTAGTTCCGCTTCTGTGTCCGCTGTTCATAGTTTTTATTATTCTAACTAATTATCCACTATTAGAGTTGACCCTTGTTAAAACAAGGGGTGTCTGAGTTCTTAGGACCCGTCGATGATAGACGGCTCAGATTGATGGAGGATATTCGGGCGGACTGCAAACGCTTCCTTAGGTAGGGCAACCGACTTCTTAGAGCACCGTATTCGGTTGCCAATGAAACAGGGGTTTGAACGAAAAATGTTTACTAACCAACATTATGTGACCATCAAGTAGGACCAAGGAACAAGTGGAGGGGGGAGTCAAGAATCCCTGGTAAAGTTATAATTTCTCTTTTTATTCAGTCATTTGTTCCTCTCTTCTGATAACATGGCAAGTGGTAATGTGATGTTGGTAATGAAAATTGATCATGCTTGACAAACTGGGTTTGAACCTTCGGCTTGAGGATGCATGGGCATGGCACCAACCCCCACGTTGGTTACAGTTGACTTATCTGAGGAGGGGTGCAAAAGTGGATAAAATGGCCCACGTTCCAAGCCAATGGATTCAGCCACCTGGCTTTGAACCGCATTCAAAGGCCGGGAACTAAGATGATAGAACAAGTTAGAGCTTGAGATTGAATCACATTGTAGTTTAAAGGATACACGAGAGTGTTGGGTTTGGTTCAAAACTCTAAGAAATGTTTTCCTTTGGGTTGGGTCTAGAGTAAGGGTAAACTTGTAATTCTAGGGAATAAGTTTGAAACCTTAGACCAATATGTATTCTTTCTTCTTTCTCTCTAAGGTAGAGGAGGAACAAAAACCAAAAGGGGAGAAGAAGAGAGTGGGAGCCAAAGGGGGAAATGTGAGAGCTTTCTTGGATGAAGGTGAAGCAAGGTTGAAGAGGTTTGAGTGTCAAACTCTTATAAGTGCTTTAGAGACTTCATAGTGAAAGCTTGCTCTTCCTTGTGGTGTAGCCAAATTGGTGAACCACTAATCTCTTGTGTTTCTCTTTGTGGTTTGATGTTATTTATGTGCTCTTTGTGATTTGTTCTTTCATCTCCAACCTATTTCACTTTTCAATTTATTACTACATATGTGGGTAGTGATTGATTGACTTGTGGAGATCTTGGGAGGGTGTTTGGAGTGGTTTTCAAGACCCATTCCATCTACCAACAGAGAGTCCCGCAGCATTACAATTTCCTAACATCCCATATAGGAAAATTTTTAAATGAAAAATCGCTCCATATTGTGTATTACATGATAGCCTCTAGTGGTGCAAGAGCTTGGCATATGCATGTAGATTTGATGTCACAACGAAAATGAAGAGAATAAATGTATTGAATAAAGCATATAGATACTCATTGGATCATCTTTACAAGGCAGCAAATTATGACCCCAATCTCTCCCTGAGGCAGCGAATATTCTTATGTTCACAACGGTATTTAAATTGAAAATCTATTTGAACAACCTCCCAAGCCCGTTGAACAAATTGAGAGCTCTCAATTCACCGGTCCGCATATCGCTCAGTTTCCTTCGAAGAATCTGTGGGAAAGTCATAAAAAAGATACAGTAAATTAATTAGAAACAAGTATCTAATCAAATTTTTTGACATATTCTTGTCTAATAAAGTCCGAGGGTGGTCCATAACCAGAAGAGTGTGGGTACACTCACATATTGGCTTCTGAATAAGATCCTTCGCTCTGATGTACACAGGTCTATTGCCAGCTGTTTCAACAACAATAGACCTGTAAAGTCCTATAAATCAAATACATTTGATTCAATGCATATAATGCTTAAGAAGAAGATTTATTTTTTGGATCAGACAGTCTACGAGATTGAAAAACTAGAATATTGAATTCTTTACTTGACCTACAGGTTTGACGTCGTAAACAATGCATCAATTTCATCATCCCCTGTTCCTTATCGCAATTATATACTGTAAATAAACTCTATACGAGATACAGTATATGAAGCATATATATATTTATATGTGCTTCGAAATTATATAATGTGAATTGTTAAAAATCGAATATTTATTCTCATTTTCTATTTTTTAGTTAGAATCTGTGCTAATGATGCAGCAATCTCATGTATTTTTTTTTGGTGCAGATTATATTTTTCTAAATCTAATATGATGCCCAAGCAAAGATCATGATCACCTAGTCATCTTCATTTCACCTATAAAATGCTGAAGCAAAACACAAAATGAACTCCGCAAACACATTTTGGGTATAACGAGGAATTCCCATACCTCCAAGAACTTTGTGTATTTTGAAATGCTAGATTCACAACAATCCAGTATAAACTGCAATGCCTGCTCCTCTATTTCTGGGTATCTGATGTCCTTCTTAGAGCTTGCTTTGTATGATGCTGCAGCTGCCATCTAAAGCAACATTGTTAATACCGACAAGTCATGTGGCAAGAAAATATTTCAATCAGTCAATCAATGATAGACTAAGAGAATGAAGAACAAATGCCATATTAGACTTAGTATAAAAACATATCAAAGTTGATTATAGCCTAATTTATATGCACAAGTGCCATGTTTGCATGATGCTACACAATTTACAACTAAGAAGCTACAGTTCTCTGATGCAGTTTTAACAATAAATTAGTGTTAACAATAATTTATATGCAGTGAGTTTCATCAGTGTCCCGAGCAGTATACTTTACATCATCATCATCATCATCATCATCATCATACGCCTTATCCCAGCTATCTGGGGTCGGCGGCATGGATTATATACCACATTTGACTCTTATCGAAATCAAAATGGTACAAAATCCATACAAAGAAACATAGTGGTAAGTTTTTATGCTGGATGCCCTTCCTGACGCAACCCTCTGAAGAAGGGGATGATGATAAGAAGATTCAACGTCATCATATTCATCATACACATTTCCAAATATGTGGATTGGCTTCATGACATGATGGCTGCACATGAAATATTAATGCCATCTTCCATCCCAAAGCTGGTAACAATGAAAACCAGTCTGCTTTTACATGTGAGTATGGCATAAGCAGTATACTTTGCATATACTTGTTAAATTTCCATTTATTTGGGTCTTTTATATGGTCAAGGATTCAAACAAACTTGCAGTCAAAAGTTCTTTTATTTAATTTTATATATTTGTAGTTTTAATTGATGAGAGTAAAGTAGGTTTAAATGCGAAATTAGAATTGTGGAGGGATGCTCTAGAATCAAAAGGTTTTAAAATAGGTAGGACTAAGACAGAGTGCATGGAATTTAATTTTAAGGAAGGTAGAACTATAGATAGAGCCTTAGTTGAAATAGATGGGCAAGAAGTGCCAAGGTGTGATCATTTTCGTTACTTAGGATCCATTATCCATAAAGAAGGGGATATTGATAGTGATGTGGTGCATAGGATAAATGCGGGGTGGGTAAAGTGGAGGGCAGCCTCAGGAGTGTTGTGTGATAGGCGGGTTCCAAAAAGACTTAAAGGCAAGTTCTATAGGACGGCCATTAGGCCTACAATACTCTATGGAGCGGAGTGCTGGGCACCAAAGAGGAGTCATATAGATAAGTTGAATGTAGCCGAAATGAGAATGTTAAGGTGGATGAGTGGGATAACTAGGAGAGATAGGATTAGAAATGAATATATTCGTGAGAGCCTAGGAGTAGCGCCTTTAGGGGAGAAGTTGAGGGAATGTAGGTTGCGTTGGTATGGGCATATGCAAAGAAGACCTTTAGATGCCCCTGTGAGAAGATTAGAAGGGATACATGTAAACGATGTTAAAAGAGGGAGAGGGAGACCTAAGAGAACTTGGATGGAGTTAATAAGAAAGGATTTGACTTTACTATCTCTTACAAAAGAGGTAGCCCAAAACAGGCTGGAATGGAGGAGTAAGATCCGTGTCGCCGACCCCAAATAGTTGGGAAAAGGCGCTACTTGATTATGATTATGATTATGACATTAGTAGGACTATCTTGACAGTTAACTGATATGTTATTTTCAAAAACTAATTAAAACTAGTTAGGTGATTTTACATTGGTCAAGTTGATATCTAGTTTCTTGCTCTAAATCTGCTATCCCTTCACGTATTTATTCTGCAAGCATATAGTAAAACCGTCAACCTTGAAGTAACAAACCTCTTCAAAGCATTGTTATATATTTGGAGGACTGACTACTAGGTAAGCATATGCCATCAACGCCAGTTGCCAACCACTTATTTGCAGAGGAAAGCGCTGAGGACTGTGAAAGAAGAAGTCAACCATGAGGGACAATATACTGTGAAACTTATATAAGATGATGGTTGCATTAGTAGTATCAGCTTTATTAACTGGAGTCTAGTACAAACCTTCATAAGCCCTGCTTCCTTAGGGCCTCCATCTTCTCTTTGAAACATTTGTCAGATTTGTTTAGAGAAACCTTTAACTCCAATGAGTCATTCGGGTTGCTACCCTCTTTAGGAACAAATCCATATGAAAGTAATAGCTCTTCATTAGATTTTTTTCCCATAAGATATGAACACCTGTGAAGCAAATAAGCAAATCATCTGAAAGTCAGGTGCCAAGAAAACTTTAAAAGATTTAAAGTCCAAATGAAAAACATTTAACAAAAGAATCTTCCACTGCCATGTTTAACAAGTATTAGCATAAAAGCAATTTGGTAAGAAAAAGCTATGTGCAGTGTAATATAGACCTATTACCTGCTCACCTGGTTGATATGACGATCAGTTGTAAAGACTATCCCTTTTGAAGTTTTATGATAGTCTAAGAAAGCCTCTACCTAAAAGCAAGCAATTAGAATTTTGATCAAATTAAAAAATGCCAAAAGCTAATATTGTACTTCAATGGCTCAAGACAGCATACTGAAATGGGAGGGATAAAACATCTAATCTCTCATTGGCAGGCAAGATTAGAAATTGAAAAACGACTTTCAGAAATTGGAGATGTCCTGAAACAAGCACCACAACCAGGCTGTGAAATGAATTTATGTCGTTGCCTTCAAAGTGAGATTTCATAAGTTTACCAAGACATGGTACAATGCATGTTTTTATGTATGGAAAATCCTTGAAAGAATTGATATAATAATGCTATTACCCAAATAATTAAATGAATTTGCTGTGAAATGAATACATGGCATAATATCTAAAAGTTGAATGTTGTAATTCCACCAAGACAAGACATGGTAAGATGCGTGTTTTTAAGCAAGGCATGTTTACTGACGCAGAGACAAAAGACGCACCTCAGGGCTATGATTTAGCATGTCTGCCCAGGGAACAAGTGCAACCTTCCCTTCCATTGATGGTAACCGAACCTGTGGTTAGAGTGTCACCTCAATGAAAAACCAATCAAAGACTTTCTGGGAGTTATAATGTAGCGGCTCAATGTAACATGGATGCTTTATAAAAAAAAATTATAATGAGGGAAAAATGATCACACCAGAGGCGAAAAGAGAATCCCAAATGATCACATGAATGTGTCCATGTTAAAAACCTGAAATTTGATAACCATGATCCATGAAGTTAACAAGCCAAAAAAAAGTGGATGGAGAGTGGGAAGAATATGGATGCTGACACCAGAAATGCACTAAAATGTCGTATGAACATTGTTTCAGCTACAGAAGCACTGAAACCATATCAAAGAAATTCAGGTAGAATCATAAAACCTATGTTTAAGCTTCTGACTTCTTCAAATAACGCGATACTTAGTTTTGGTTTAAGAATCAACATTAAACAGGAATGGAAACATAAGCAAATGAGATAATACCTCCTCAGGGAACAAGTGAGGATACTTAGAAAATATCCTCAATTTCAAGTCGTTGTATCTGCAAATGACTTCAAAGAATATAATAAGTCCATGATAACAACAGCCAAACGTGAATCAAAATCCAGATAAGCAAACGCAAACACAGACAAAACATCAGCAACAATAAGACTGTTTAAACGGGAACAAATTGTGTCGTGAACGATTTGAAGATAAATAAGGAATCCATAAATAGATATTCAGTTTGAGGCATCTTTAAGGTGGCATCAATTTTTCAGAAGAAATAATGAGAATATGGCTGTTTCATCAGTGACATTTAAATGAATTAAATATCCATTCTCAACTTGACCAAGAAAATTATAATCTTAAGGATCGAATAAACATCAGTATTTTGAGAGTCTAAAATTGGCCAACCAGATCAGTTACAGTGTAGAGACTGAATACAAATGTGGAAGTTACTTATGATCATTACATCATGCAAATGTTCCTTTTACATCAATGCTTAGCAAGTACCTAGTGCTAGAGAAAGAAGAAATACGTTCCAATTACATCATTAATCCTCTCGATGGCCCTTTCCTTTATCTGAGATGCCACCAAGTATGTGTCTAATTCTGATCGCGTCCTGCAATGGATTGTAAAGGCTGTAGGCTGAAACTGAGAGGAGACCCAAAACACAAAATCCAATACAACCAAAACCACGTACTACAGTTCTACACTCCAACAAAGCCCTACAACTGTGCATAAGAGCGAGTAAGGTTGTCTAGGCAGAGCCGAAATTTAGTTACTCCATCTTGAGGATCCTCTCAAACTGGCTTCACTGATCAAGTAGGTTGCAATAAGAGGCCAATCTGGTACAGAGTTCTTCTTCAACACCTCACCTGCTTCCGCACATGTCCACTCCTAGCAATCCAAAGTCTACAAAATATGCCATAGCTCTTAGTTAAAATGACATAAGTTCATAGCTTCTATGACCAGTCTTTTTTTTTGCGCTACAATCTATGACCAGTCTTTCTTCCCAAGCAATATCATTCAAATGCAACCATAATATCACAGCACAGCACCATCAGATGCTTGAGGAAAACAAGGTAACTTCTGCATATAGATATCTACATTTGACAAATTGGAGGAATTTCAATTTATGTCAATCTTAGTTCAGCTCAGAAAAGTTCAAGAACAAAAAGCCTTAACATCTGAATGAAAATTGAAGCTTATTTTACCGAGTTTGCAGTTATGACTAGAGGCGGCGGTTATGTTCTTCAATGCCACAAGCCCCCTCTCGCCCACCTCGACCCGCTCGATATCCATCTTCTGCTCAGGAAGCCCCGAATCAGACAGCCATTTCTGAAGCGTTCTCGAGAGTATTTATCTCGCATCCCCATGGGATGGCGCTCGTCTGGCTCTCCGCCAAGCCGATGGAGACGGCGCACCGAACAACGCTCAGGCGCCGCGGCAGCGAGGCAGAGACTTCCGGAGAACCAAAGAAGATGGCTTTTGCAGAAACGCTGGGAGAGCACAGGCGTGGAAAGCTCTGGAAGCATCTGCCATGGAAGCTCCTCAAGCGTGTCTTCTGAAACCTTATCTGAAGGAAAAACTTAGTTTTTACAGTTGCTTTTTTGGCGGGTAAAAGTAAAAATCACTGCTTTTTAATATCCAAACTCCATAAACTGGCCTGTTCCTCACATCTCCATGTCGCTCAGATTCTCGAAAATGCCACTCACGGCCAACCTCATCTCCTGCAATCGCCCCATCTTCCTCTCCAGAGATCCTTCCCTCTCTCTGCCCAAGACCCTTATACCCAAATCACATCTCAAGCATTGTAATCTTCCTGCTCCAACTGTTTCTTTTAGAAGAAGTGTTCTTCTCCATGTCTGTAGGAGCTCACTCGGAAGCGACCAACAGAACTCGGAAGAGACAGTTTCAAAAGGTGGGTTTTCCGGAGAAGAGAAGCTCAATGGAAGTGGAGAAGGCAGGGATTGGACTACGTCCATTCTGCTGTTTGGATTCTGGGGTGCAATTTTGTACTATGTCTTCAACCTCACGCCCAACCAGACGCCGGTTTGGACAAGTCTTTAGTTAATCAGATAGCGATTGATTACTTGTTGCTGTTTAGTGATCTTTTGTGTAAAATTTGTGTTCTCTTCAGTTCAGAGATGTTTATTTCTTGGAAAAGCTGCTAAATTTGAGAGGAGACGATGGGTTTCAGATGAACCAAGTGCTGGTTGCTCTTTGGTATGTAATGGGTCTCTGGCCCCTTGTCTACAGCATGTTGTTGATACCTAGTGGACGAAGGTAACTCTATCTCCATTGTTGTTATAGATACCTAGTCGTTGCAGAGACCCATTGTAGTGTTGGTTAATGTCCTAGTGGACGATCATTTGGGACGCATGATGGTTGAAAAATCTCTACAACGACTGTTCTCATTCAATCTGCATGTATTTATATGTTTTTATCCATTATTGAAGCTAGAACTTGCAAATTTCATACTCGTATTAAACTATTAATTTAATTGGATGGAATGACAAGTTTTGGAGATTTGTAGCTGCTTTACAACCATAACCTATAAGCCTTGTTTGTTTAATTTACTTATGAGAAGATATTCTAGTATTATCTGTGGGCATTCTTGATTTCTTAGAGATTTCCATTGGCTGTTTAATTAGACTAGCCATTGTAGCATATAGATCGAAGAGCACAGTTCCTGCTTGTGGCATTTGTTGCTACTACTTCGTGACTAATGTATTTATTCTGTCTTTTTGACAGAACTTTCTAATTTGACGTTCTTATGCTTCTGATTTATTATCATAGTTCAGCTATTGCGTTGAACCTAAAACTTGCAAATGCTGTCTTCCTTAATCGAATGAAACGGCAACTTTCTAATAATATATAGCTGCTTTAGGATTATAACTTTACTCTGTGGGTGTTTTTAACAATGAGATACTCAACTACCACTCTAGCATATTTTTGATGTATTAGAGATATCATGCCTGTTTTGATTAGTCTAGCCATTGTGCTGTGCAGCTCGAATAGCAAAGTTCCTGTTTGGCCGTTCCTCTTGCTATCATGCTTTGGTGGAGCCTATGCTCTTCTTCCTTATTTTGTTCTGTGGAAGCCGCCGCCACCTGTGGTTGAAGAAGTTGAGCTTAAAAGTTGGCCCTTGAACTTCCTTGAATCAAAAATTACAGCAGGGGTTAGATGCACTGAACATTTTCTTGGGTTATTGTCCTCTTATTGTTTCTCTGTAAAAGTAAAATCTGTTCTGTTGTGTACCAGATAACGCTTGCCGCAGGTTTGGGTATAGTTGCTTATGCAGGAGTAGCTGGGGAAGATATATGGAAAGAATTCTATC
The DNA here is from genome assembly GCA_039654745.1 of Houttuynia cordata. Classification (NCBI taxonomy): domain Eukaryota; kingdom Viridiplantae; phylum Streptophyta; class Magnoliopsida; order Piperales; family Saururaceae; genus Houttuynia; species Houttuynia cordata. The sequence goes on along the minus strand of CM077502.1, from coordinate 11,922,703 downwards.
AGTACTTCAGAGAAAGCAAGTTTGTATGTGTCTTTATCCATTAATGCCTTAATAACAAACTAAAAAATTGCAGGATACCATCATTATCTCTGGGTATTATTATACAGGTCATGATTGTTGTTGAGAATCAGTTGATTCTAACACAATAAGCACAGCCGATCATGGAGTTTTACAGTTATCAGTTTTGACAGCAGAAGCTAATTACAGCATGGGGTTGAACTTGTGTCAAAAACATTAAGATGCCTACTCTTCTATGATGAATTCAAAATGCATGATAGCTATTAATGTTTGGAGAACTGGACATGACTGTAATAATTTTCTTGGTAGTCTTGTGGCGCTTATTATGGTAAAATGTTACAAGAATTTTGCAACTTTGCCTCTCAAATAGAGAAATTAGTCTTGTTACTATGTACATAGTGATTCAGGATGATATTAGATTCTTCAGTCGAATGTAATTTTGCTGATGAAATGAAGTATACAAATGGGATTATGCCAGGAACTGTTGGATTGACATTAGATTCTGCCCTTTTGCTTATTGTGCAGATTCATGTCATGAGCCTTGATTTCTCACTACTTTCAACATTTTCAGCTTTTTGGGTTTACAATGACATGACAGCCAGAAAATGGTGAGTTCTGTTCTTTCAACAAATGCAATAGGAAATGTGTATATTCAGCTTAAGAACAAGGCAATGCGCTTGTCAAACCTAAATATATGTTCTTTCTTACTTTTACAACACTGGCATGAGGATTTTGATACAACAATTCTAATTAGATTTTTGCAAAGATTTACATTTGGCTCTGTTTTTTCAGGTATGACGAAGGCTCCTGGCTCCTGCCGGTGGCTCTAATCCCCTTCCTTGGCCCTACTTTATATATTCTCTTGCGGCCTCCTCTTTCAAAGTCTTTCTCGGGGCTGTCAGCCACAGCTAACGATGATTGAATAATCGACAAATAAATACTTCATCTTCAAGTACTCTAGTCTTCCATTCCATGATCACATCCATCGTGGATTGGAGGAACTGCTCTAGCACTACTTAATCAGTAGTATCTACTCTATGACCATGCTACAAACAGAGAATTTTTTCTAGAAAGAAAAGAAGAAAAAAAATTTGGCCAGCAGTGATTGTTTTTAGCCCTTGTATATCACTAATAATTACAGTGAGTAATTTATTAGCTATAATCAATATTTTGTATGTGCAATTGGTTTCAGACTTCAATGAAACTAGTTGAGGTCCAAACTGAAACTCAGGAAGCCAAACTGAACTGAGTGGGATACCTGGATTTCACCCACAAAAAGGGATAAATCCGTTGGACATTGTTCTCCTTCATTGTTGTGATTAGGCTATTTCTTCAGTTTGGCCTCTAGAAACACTAAACACCAAAAGAACAAAGGATGAATAGTTCACCTTCCCACGTTTTAGCCAGCTCACTCCTTTATATTGTTTATATTGTCAGTGGATGTCCACCGTCAGTGTATATTCCACGGGGAAGTATATTTTGGGGCTGTGATTAAAAGCAAAACATCCACTCCATATTTTTTCTATATCCACCTTAAACACCTCAGGTCGTGTTTCACGTTGGATATAGAAAAAATATGAATGCTATAGTGGATGTCCAAAATTCACTTTGGATATTTTGGCTTTTTCATGCTCCAAACGGCCCCATCTCACCGTCTGCCTCATGCTATCCACCTGGATTTCTACCATTATATGGGAGCCATCGATCATCAGAATCGACGGCGCACACGGATCAATTGTGCACTCCAACAAAAGGTACCTTTTTGCTAGAGCGCAAGTTCATGCGTGTGCACCATCGATCCTGATGACCGACGGCTCATATTGACGAAGGATAGGCTGGCGGACAGCCCAGAGGCAGATACATGCCGTCGATCTCGCTTCACTTCGAAGCCTGTGTCCGACAGGCCCAGCTCTTCGTCCGACAATCTGCCCCCCCTCTCCCGTCCGTCCGACTAGGGCTGGGAAAATCCTACCCGACCCTATTACCCGACCCAAACCCGACCCTAAAATTACCCGACCCGACCCGACCTTATTGCAAAATAGGGTCGGGTGCGGGTTTGAAAATTTTACCCTATTTAGCTAGGGTAAAGGGCGACCCGACCCTATTTTACCCGACCCGACCCGACCCGATTCCCAGCCCTACGTCCGACATCTAGCCCTAAAACCTCTGAAGTCTTAAACCCTTCGCTGCCAAATCCTCGACCACGAACTGCAAGGCACTGCCTTTCCAGCTCGCCGGCGCCGTCCACCGTCACCGCCTCCCTTCTCCGATGCCGCTGCAGTCGATCCTCGACCTTCCGGATGTGCCCAAGGGCCAGCTCCCCCCGCACCTCCAGCTCCAGCGCACCCGCGTCGTCTGTTCCTCCGACGCCCCCTTGCACGTACGTTCCCGTTCCCTTGTTCTCTTTGTGTTCTGCTCCATTTTTGCGGAGTTTTTTCACTGTTTTTTTTTTGTGCGAAGGCGGAGAGCATCAACTACTCTGGTGCGTATGCGAGCATGGGAGTCGATAACAGCTTGCGGCTGGACGACTTCTTCAAGAATTTCAAAATTGAGGTTGGTCGGCTCACGGAGGACGACATGGAGTTCGACATGATTGGGGTTGATGCCTCCATCGCCAACGCGTTTCGGAGGATCCTCATTGCTGAGGTAAACTAGTCTTTTAACTGTGGGGATGTATCCGATATTCGACATTGTGTTCTGAGTGTTTTTTTGGATTATGTGATTATTTGGAGGTGTTGGCGACTGATGATTGCCAAATTTGATTGCTGGCAGGTTCCCACAATGGCAATTGAGAAGGTTCTTATTGCGAACAATACCTCAGTTGTCCAAGACGAGGCATTGGCCCACAGGCTGGGCCTTATTCCGATTAAAGTCGATCCTCGGTTGTTCGAATATTTGTCAGGTCTGGTCACAGAGGACTTTCTAAATGTAGAATTTTAAACTCCCTCCATACGATATTAATAGTCCAATTAGTTTTTCAATATGAACTGACTTAAGTTTATTCTAAAAAACCAAATTGGACTGTTGAAGTGATGGAGGGAGTATTTGTTTGTATTTTCTTCTTTTTTGTGTCACCATTTATAATGCTTGCTAATAAGCTTTTGTCTGGCGTGTAGAGAATGATACTGCAAATGAAAAGAACACAATAGTTTTCAAATTGGATGTTTCATGTAAAAAAGGCAGCCCCCGCCTAACGGGTATGACTTACCTGTGGAGCTTTTGTGCTACGTTTATTTCTTTCTTGTTCTGAGTATCAATTTGTGATATGATTTACTCATTTGCCAGTGAAGTCAAAAGACCTAAAGTGGTTACCTAACGGGAGCGAGTTTCTAATCACTTCAAGTAATGAGTCATCTAAGCCTCAAACATACACTTCCTTCAGTTGCAGCCAAGATTCATTGCCAGAGTTTTCCAAAAATCCCATCCGCCCCAAGCATGAAGATATCATCATCGATAGGCTAGGTTCGGGTCAGGTAATCAGAGTTTAGAAATTGGGAGCGCATTTCATCAAACATTGAGAAGAGGGCATGTGTTAATAAAATATGTTTGAGCTCGATGATAATGACACAGCCAGACAGGCAGTCTTGTGGTTTATTTTTTTATCAAATTGCCATGATCTGCATTTCAATTCGTCTTTGTTTTGTTTTATGCTGTTTTATAAAAGGTTATCTCAATCTTATGCAGGCAATTGAGCTAGAAGCTCATGCTATGAAAGGTACTGGAAAAACTCATGCAAAGTGGTCTCCTGTGGCTACAGCGTGGTACAGAATGCTTCCAGAGGTGAAGAAGATTATCTAACATTTATTGATTTAGTAACATATCTACTGCAGCTTGTTTTTAACAGAGGCTGCTATATCGTCTGTCCTTTCAACAGGTTGTACTATTGCAAGAAGTTAAGGATGCTAAAGCAGAAGAACTTGTGAAGAAATGCCCAGTTAATTTGTTTGATATTGAGGATATGGGCCGCGGTAAGTGATATCGATTTGGATCAGAGGGATCTACAACGATAATCATCAATAGATTAAAAAGGGATGGTAAGGGTGAAAGGGAGGAAGAGACTGTTTTTGGTTTAGGAAGAGGGAGTGAAAATCTACTCAACTATTTAACTCTCCTTTGTTTAATTATTCAGTGATATCAAGGGCAAAGCCTTCACATATATTTATTAGACTCCTTAATCCTAACCAAAATAGACTTAAGTCTCGTAATGGGCCTAACATTAGACTAAAGTCCAATCACATTAATTAAGTAATTCCTAGCTACTCTAGCGAACCAGGGAGGTGGATCCGACCCTAGGGCTGGTCAGATATATTTACTTTATGACACTAAGTAGAATGCGAAAAAAAAAGCCAAGATGTCTAGTTAGCCAAAAAAAAGTGAATGTTTTCATCTTTCCTATTGTTTAGAAAAATATCAAGAGGTCTAAAGCTCTGTCTCCCTCTCTCTAACCCATTCTGAAAGCAGCATGAATTGAGAAAATAAAAAGAGGAAATCCTAATAATTCCATACAATATAATCGTATGATAACAATTAAAAAATGACTGCACCATGTAGAAGTAGCTTCAGATGTAGTATAAGCGAAGCTGTTTTGTTGTGGTCGTAATATGTGAAATGGATATGGGAGTTCATAGAGCAGTTATTTATGGTTATGATTTCAGTTCCAAGTATGCTAGTGATTTTTTTCAGTTTGTTCTAAGAAAATTTTAGAGCTTTTGACCTTTGTGACTTTTGAAAGGAAAACGATTAGTTTATTGCAGTCCGGCTAGCTGAACAACTGCTGGGAATATTCTGCCTTAAGCATATTTGTCTAGGAAGCACTGATACGCCAATTTTGCCCCCGTACCCGTATCCGATACGTATCGGATACGGATACGCCATCGATACGGCTGCATGCGTATCGATGGCGTATTGTCTTAAAAAAACTGTTTCCGATACGTAAAGGGGGAACTATTATAAGTTATAATGTTTAATTTCATAACTTATAATTATTATTGTTTGTGTTGTCATTATAGTGTAATTCTATCAAAATTATGGAAGTTACTATAGGTGGCTATTAAGGTGCTAGTTGTTGGATATTAGGATTGCTACAGGTGTTTAAATTTTTTTTCTTTATTATGCTTATTGTTTGTTTTGACACTATGACCAATCTAAAATGTGTTTTAAAAATATATAAAATATTTTTTCAAAAAACGTATCCCCGACGTATCGTATCGGGACTTTTTGAAAATTGCCGTATCGCCGTACCTGTATCGTATCGTATCGCTGTATCCGTATCGGTGCTTCCTAGATATTTGTAGCATATCTCCAAGTAATGGCATGCTGCTTGCATAACTGTGTTATGTCTAAGTGTAAATGTGATAGTCCGTTTTTGTCTCATATCTGACATTGCATGATTTATTTCTGTGTAGGTCACAAAAAGGCAATTGTAGCACGGCCAAGGGCTTGTACTTTGTGTAGAGAGTGCGTACGTGAAGGGGATTGGGATAGATTTGTGGAACTTAGGCGTGTCAAAGATCACTTCATCTGTAAGTATATTTTAGTGTGCAAGCTGACAAAAGTCAAATCCATGGCTCCCAAGTCTTCTGATAGAAACACGTCAAATGAGTCAAATAGCTGTGATAGGTTTTCTCCCTTCATTTTCTTAGATTGATTAAGGTTAGGTTTGCTTGACTATTATGTGCATGCAGTTTAGTCTGCCTAAGTATCGAGTTGAGTTGCTTTTGTAGGTTGAGCAAAGGCAGTGGATAAGAAGCATGATAAAAATCGATTAACCCAAATCAGTGGCATGTTGACTGCACAAATTAATTGTTCTGTAGCTTTCACAGGGTGACGGTTGTTTCAATTTTTGTTGGCAGTTACTATTGAATCAACTGGAGCATTACCGCCAGAAGTTTTGTTTGCAGAAGCTGTGAAAATTCTAGAAGAAAAATGCGAGCGCATCATCACAGAACTTTCATGACGTTATCAGATTCGACGAAGTTGGAAACAAAGAACAAATAGCGATAATGATTACTCTTATAGTAATCATAAGCTAATTATTGATATTATTATTTGTCTATCCATTTCATCAGTTAGCTTTGAGACAACAATTTTGAGGCTTTGTTAATCATCTTGCAAAGGTGATGCAGTCTGTATAATATATGAGTTAGTTTCTTCTTGTTGAATCTAGTTTTCTGTGTGTAGAGGATACTTAAGCCATCGACATTACAAAATTTCTGTTTGATGGTGTTGAAGAACTCGGCACTTATTTTTTTTCTAAACAATTGTTTAAGCTACTTCAGCCATGCTCCCGTGTATTTTCAGGTGCAACCATCATGTCATAAAGCTAATCTACATATTTAGAAAAGTGTACGATGAATATGATGCTGTTGAATCTTTCTTATCATCTTCTCCTCTTCATATCGTTGGGAAGGGCATCGTGTAAAAATTTGACACTATGTTTTTTTGTATGGATTTTTACCATTTTGATTCTAGTAAGAGTCAAAAGCGGTATATAATTCATACCACTGATCCAGATAGCTGGGATGGGATAAGGTATATGATGATGATGATGATGATCTAGGAAGTACGGACACGGCAAATTAGCTATCGGATAATGACACTATTGTATGTGTATCTTGTGCATATTCAAAATTTAAAAAAAAAAAAGGACATGTTTTCGACAAGGATGGATACATGTTGGATACGGGTGGGATACATGTAGGATATGGGCGGGATATGCCAGGACACTGGGATTGGGCAGCAGGGGTTGCAGCATCTGTGGGGATTTCATTTTCTGTCAAACTTGCCAAGGCCGATCGTGTTCCCGGTTGGGAGGAAGCTAGGGTTTTGGGGGCAATGAGTATGGATGGATGAAGGATGTCGAAACTTTGTAGTACTGCATGAAGGAGCCATGTGCAACAAGAAGAGCAGCAGCAGGAGTAGTTGGTAAGGGCGGAGCCGGCGAGGCAAGGTTGGAGGAGGAGGACGCCGACAAAGAAGAATAATACAGAGGAACAGGTGGTCAATGAGAAGCATATTGTGATGGGTTCAAAGGAGGAGTCCGGGATTTTGCAAAGTGGAGGGGAGTTACTGGAAGAGGTCGCCGAGTAGAAGATGGATGATTACAACAATGGTGTGAGAAGCGCCGACAAGGTCGCCGCAGCGGAGGATGAAGGGCTGGGAAAGATTGAGTTTAATGGCTGATAAAGAATACTCTACTATGTGTAGGGCAATGCGCCGATATTATTGCCTTTTGTTATTTTGTTTCCTATTCTAATTTGAGGCTTTACAATTATTTTAGTTTTATTTATAGATGTGAATTCGCTTGATGTTGCATTTTGGTTTGTTCGTCTACATTTAACCTTTACACATCAATGAGAATTGGGCCTAGGAATTTATCGTGTAAATGTTGTTTCTGGTGAATTGCTAAACGTGATTTTGCATCGTTCCTTTCTAGATAACTATCGGTTGCGTTTGGAAGCAACTACCAGGTTGAAAAAAAGTGTCTTTCAAGCTTATAGTTGTGATTTGTGTTTTGGGGTTGATGAGTGAAAAACTGTCAGTGACGAATCCCTGAAATATGTGGTTTATATTTAGAAGTTGATGAATGAAAAATATTAAAAATTTCAACTATGACGAGATTAAATGTGTCATCATTGCCAGTGAAAGAGAATCTGAGGAGAACATGGTAAAAAAAACTTATGCTTGATGAAAATTGTCACACCAGATTAAGCTCTTTTCAACAGTGACAGAATTTCTTATGATATTCACTTCCAAACACACAACACCAAGGCTCTTTTCCTGAAATATTTCAACTATGATTTTTTTTTTCACAATCTCATTTCAGCTTCTAAATGCACCTGCACCCATCTCAAAAGTGACATGTCTTATTCCTTCCTATGCGAAAGAGCACTTTTTGTCGATAAAATTATGAGTAAAAAATATTTTTTAATCACAAGTTTATAGGTGTAATATTTATACAGTTAAAAAGGAGAAAATGTGGTGCTTCGTTGATGATGATGAATTGTTTAAGCTACAACATCTTGTTGGCAAACTGATATTCTAGGATCCGTTTACTACATAATAGGTTAATACTAAGCATTTGTGTCAAGTCCTTGTCAATGCTTTTTTAGTCTATGTCGTGCTGTAACATATATTTTGGTTCCATTTACCTCTGAAAGATGTGACCTCCTTGGTCAAAGTAAGTCCATCTTGACGTCTTTTCGGACTAATAAGTTCGTCCTTTTTGTTGGAACTTTCAAGCCATTGAATGGTTGCGTATCACTTTTGCTTTGTTTGTTAAGCCTGTTCACAGCCCACAATGGGAAGCTGTCCATGTGGGTCTACTTCATAACCCCCCATCAGCATGGAGGAAGAAAGGGACTTTGATCAGTGGCTGTCGGTGTTGTCCTTCGCCATGCCGAGCAGACCAGAATGTTCCTTTGATCAAAGATGAACAATTTTTGGGCTATTTTCAGCAAGTCGTAGGGGCTCGTCACGCCGTCTCCCTCATTAGTCATTACTCTTTTTTTTTTTTTGGTAAATTGAATTGAATTAAAGGCCAAGAAGGGAAAATGAGTATATGCTTAGCTGAAACACCTAACAAGTCCTACAAGGACTTAGGAAAAAAGCTAATAAAAGAAATCAACTAAAAAATCACAGTGATTGAGTACAGTAGCTCGAAAAGATAAAACATCAACCGTCACTTTAACTTGATTTATGATGAGACTTGTAACCGAATCCGGAGTGGATGAAGATTCATAAAAAATCCTCTTATTCCTTTCATGCCAAATTGCAGAGAGATAAAGGTATTGAATATATACTTTAGGAAGAGGCCTGCATACTTGTTGGATGTACAAAATTGAAGAATCCAATTAATCTCATCTTGAAAATGAAAAACTCGATGAGTAATATGGCACTTGTGAAGAAGGGCTGTCCAAATAGATTTACTAAAAGGGCACTCAAAAATGATATAATTAACAGTTTTCAAGTTAGAGCAACAAAGCACGCATCTATTAGGAATTAGTAGGCCGTGCTTTTGCAAATTATCTATAGTCATGAGACCATTAGAAAGGGCTAACCAAGAGACAAAAGCAACTTGATTTATGATGAGACTTGTAACCGAATCCGGAGTGGACGAAGATTCATAAAAAATCCTCTTATTCCTTTCATGCCAAATTGTAGAGATAAAGGTATTGAATATATACTTTAGGAAGAGGCCTGCATACTTGTTGGATGTACAAAATTGAATAATCCAATTAATCTCATCTTGAAAATGAAAAACTCGATGAGTAATATGGCACTTGTGAAGAAGGGCTGTCCAAATAGATTTGCTAAAAGGGCACTAAAAAATGATATAATTAACAGTTTTCAAGTTAGAGCAACAAAGCACACATCTATTAGGAATCAGTAGGCCGCGCTTTTGCAAATTATCTATAGTCATCAGACCATTAGATAGGGCTAACCAAGAGACGAAAGCTTGTATATAGATCATGGAATGTCATATCGGATATCGGTAAAATATCGGTCGGCCAAAGAGACGAAATATCGGAGATATTGTGTAAAAAAATATCGGTAGTCAAAAACTAGTTTTTACCGTATTTTTTCACAATCTAACTTCTAAAATGAGTTATACTAATTTAAATAAAGATTAAATTTCAAAATATGCATATTAGGATAGAAAACAAACATGAAAGGTTTTTTTTAAAAAAAAAAAAAATTTGAATTCAAAAAATTTTTGAAATTTTTTTTTTAAAAAAATAATTTTTTAATTCAAAAAATACCGATATCGCCGATATTTGGAATTTTTTTAAAAATCGATATTAATTGGTATCGATGTATCGGTTTATGGCCGATACCGATATATCGGCGAGACGATTTTCCATGATATAGATACATCGTTTAAACCAGACTAAAGGCCACGAAACCACATGCTTATGTTTTTGTCGAATGAAATTTCAAGAAGCTTTATAAGAAAACTTCCCTGAGGGCTTAAGCCAATGAATAGAATCTTCGTCTTGATTGAGAATTGGCATGTGAGTATCGAAAAATTCCAAAACCTCTCTGGTGCAAGTAGTGGTTGCAACAATATTCCAATGCCCCTCATAGAGTGAATAAGCAATAGTACTATGAATATTACCTCCAAGAAGGATCATAATTCTATGACCAAATCAGGTGATGAGAGGTTGGTTGTCCGCCCATGGATCAGACCACATGCGAATACTATTGCCATAGTTAATTGAATAGTGAAATCCTTGCATCATAGGCTCTCGAAGGGATATAATAGAATTCCAAGCATGAGAGGCATGCGGAGTATAAGCTGTCCAAATAGAAAACCCATGTAAGTAGACAACATGAACCCATTGGACCCATAGGCTCTCTTTGAGGGAGAGTACTCATCAAAACAGCTTAGATAATCATGCCCGATTAGATTCAAGAGCGCCTATAAGACTAAGGCCGCCTTCCTGATAAGGCTTAGTGACCCTTTTCCATGATACATTGCTGAAAGGTGTTCGATTCGAACACCCCTTCCATAGAAATGTCACAAACAACTTTTCAAGGTGCTTAATTGCTTTTTTCGGAAGGAGAATGTGCTTGTCCAATAAAGCTGCATGCCATTAAGTACAGACTTTACAAGTTGGAGACGACCAACATATGAGAGCAAACAAGTCTTCAACCATTGATTCGGCCTTTTATGATATTGATGAGAGGGAAGCAGAGAGAATAAGACAACTTTTTTGAACTAAGTGGCAACCCCAAGTATTTGATCGGTAATTCTTTCACTTGGAAATCCAACACTTCAATAATAGATTCTTTATAGATGCAAGAGGAAGAAAAGAAGAGAGAGCTCTTTAAAATGTTTGATTATAAGCCAGAGAACTTAGCAAATTCCCGCAACACATCCCTAATGCCAAGCAATGAAGGAATGGATTCCTCCGAGAACAATAGCAAATTGTCCGCAAATAATAAATGAGAGACTTTAGGAGCATTCTTAAATATAGAAGGAATGATTGCACCTGCATCCACCTTTTGGTCCAAAGATAATGTAAGCGCTTCCATACAAAGGATAAAAAAAAGACGAGAGTGGACATCCTTGGCGAAGGCCACATTCACTTTTAAAGAAACCAAAATTACACCCGTTGATGAGGACACTAAAAGAAGCTGTTGAAACACATTCCATCACCCAGGAAATCCAAATATCAACAAATCCCATTTGATTTAAAACAAGAGCTAGGAAATCCCATCTAACTGTATCAAAAGCTTTCCAAAGATCGACTTTTAAACAAACCCGCCTCGGTCCAGATTTGTGATGAAAATTACGGACAATCTCATGTGACAAAAGAATATTTTCATTAATAATTCTGCCCTTGGTAAATTTTGATTGATTGAGGTTGATAAGAGATGGAATAACCTCAGAGAGGCGCGCTGCCATTACCTTTGAAATACATTTATAAATGTAGTTGCATAAAGAGATGGGTCTAAAATTATCAAAAGACTTAGCACCCTGAACCTTGGGAACCAAAGATAAGAATGAAGCATTTAATGCTCTGAGGAGTTTACCATGCACAAAAAAATGCTTCACAACTGCAAGAAAATCCTCTCCAACTAATCCCAAAAGTGAACAAAAAATTATCTAATGAAACCATCTGGACCAGGAGCTTTGTTGTTAGGAGAAGAAAGTTAGGAGAAGAAAGCACTACTTGCTTAATTTCATCATCAGTCACCTCCCGAATAAAAAAGGTTGATTGTTCACGAGATAGCTTACGACGAAAAGGAAGAGAATCAGGGAGAGCAATAGAAGAGGGCCGAAATAATGACTTATAATAATGCTCTGCAGCACTACCAATGGCTTGTTGATCAATAAGATGATTGCCGAGGGAATCAACCATCTCATGAATCTGATTTCGAAGAATATGAGAAGTAACCATGACATGAAAAAAAGTGAGTACATCTGTCACCTTCCTGAAGCCACTTCACCCTTGATTTCTAATGCTAAAAACTCTCCTCGATGTTCTCCTCATGCAAGAGAGCAACTCGGGCAATATTTTCCTCCTCTAAAAGTTGCGTATCAAAATGAGAAGAAAGCAAACTTCTTTGGGCATCCACCAACCTGATTTTAGCTTCACCAATACAATCATTTATTTTCCCAAAAGACCTATAATTCCAAGCTTTTAAAGCACCTTTGACGAGTTGTAATTTTCGAAACAACACAAACTGAGGGGATCCATCTATACTAACTCTCCAAACATCTGAGACCACCTGCATAATTGATTCTTCCTTAAGCCACATATTGAAAAATCGAAATGGTTTAGGACTTTGCAATCTCCTGTCCTATAAGGAGAAAACAAGAGGAAAATGATTGGATAACCCCAGTAGAAGACATTTGACTAGCCCATGAGAGTAAATCAACATCCAATTGTGATTACATAGTGCTCGATCCAATCTTCTGTAGATAAGAGTACCATCTGTGTGCTTATTACTCCAGGTGTAAGGCTCTGATGAAGGAATATCAATAAGATCTTACTCAAAGATAAGTTGATTGAATTGATCAAGCTGCCAAGAAGGAACAACAGCCCCTCCTAATCTCTCTTCATTATAGCGGATGCAGTTGAAGTCTCCAATCATAAGTCATGGACCATCAACAAAATCTTTTATCTCTAGCAAAGAACTCCACAACACTTGTCTATGATAAAAATCATTAGAAGCATAGATCATAGTGAAGAAAAAGTTCAAACCAGTCACTAGATTGGACACAAGAGCATGCACAAATTGATCACTTTCACAAAGCTTAGTAACATGAAAAATTGTAGGGTTCCAATAAATCAATATTCGTCATGAAGGATTAGATAAATAATTATGAATACTATGCTAGCCACAAATTAATGTACCCTGAATCCTTGCAAATTTGTTCAGCTTGATCTTTATTTCACACAAACCAATTAACTGGATGTTTTCACTGCGAGCAAGGTTGAAGACATCCAACCGCTTAGCCCGACGGTTTAAACCGCGAGCATTTCAAGCTACTACACTTGTCATTTCTTGGGAGGAGGGTCATCGCCTCCTCTGGAGTTAACAGACTTAGTTTTAATCTGTTTGGCTGCTTGACGAGTAGTAGTATCTTTGTTGAGAGATAGAGAATTGGTAGCAGAAGTCGAAGTAGCACAGGAGTCAGCATGAGGCAGAGTGCTCAAAGCTTCAAAGGAGTTTGCTTGAATTGGAGATGAGGATGAAACTATTTTTGGTCCACAACATCCAGGCTTAGACAAACCTTGGTTTAGCTCCATATGTGGGCTGACTGATGATCGTTTAAAATTAAACCCTTGCAAGTGCACAAGGCAATTGTACTACAGTGAGTATTAAAGGGTTGTCGAACCTCAGGGACGGACTAATATTTTACCAAATTCAAATGAAAGTAAATTCTGTTTTAATTAATCTAGAGAAAGCAATAAAATTTAACTACTTTAAAATAGATTTTAACTAATATGGAGAAGTGCCAAAGCAGAGAATCCACCACTAAATATGCAATTACTACTCTCAATTATTATTACGCTCAAATTGACATGATAAGGTAATTTGTGTTCATGGTCAGACACACAAATTACAGTGAATTCACTCACGTTCTTGGTCGGACACGAGAGTTCATCCACTAAAAATTAATGTAGGTAATTCTATCCTTGGTCGGGCATAGAATTATCATTTGGGCTAATGATCCTATCCTTGGTCGGGCATAGAATTAACACCAGCCTACTTTTAGCTAAGCATAGGAATTAAAAAGATCTAATTTCATGTATATCAATCAAGTCTATGGTCAAGCACTCAAAAGAAATTCATGAAATAGCATTAAGCAAAATCATATCAACTGTATTAAATTAAACAATCAAGAGTAATAACACAAATCTAGGGCTTCATGTACGCCTTGGACGCGAATTTAGCCGGCCATCGGACAAGGAGAACGCTGTTGATTCGTTGGTGTCATTGTGCATTATTCACCAAAAAATCACTATTCACTATTCACGGGTACTGTTCATGCACTGTTCATCGTCTTCCTCGCGCAGCCGTTACTGTAGCAGTTCACGAACAGGCCAAAAATCGCAGCTTTCTTCCCTCCTCCGGCCATTCCTTTCTTCCTCCGTCGAGAAATACGCCGGAATCTAGCCGAAAGTGCCTGGCTTTTCCGGCGAAATCGAACTTTCAAGCTCTCTGTCGTTCTAAAAACCAGTCCAGTTCCCCCCCCCCCCCAAATCCGTCCCAAAAATCCGCCTTTTATAGACAAATCGAGAGAGTCCTCTTCCTGTGGATTTCTGATTTGGATAAAATCAAATCAATCTGTTTCAGAGAATCCCGATTGAGCACAACTCTCTGTTTTTTTTTCGTTTCAGTTTCTGATTTGAACACGATTTCTCCTCTGAAGTCCTGTTCTGCCACGACTGCCGCCATGCCGCCGTCAAGACCCCGACGCTTCTGTAGCCGCCGTCGTCTCCAAGCTCAGATGCTCTGTCAATTCCGCCATCGCCTGCCGATCGTCGAGTCCCGCCAGCACGAGCTTGCCGGTGCTCCGCCATTACCGCCGTCTTTGATCGCCCATCATCTTCCCCGTCGCCAAGACCTCGTCGTGCCCAGGCCGCCGTGAAGCTCCTCCGTCGCCGGACCTCTGCTTCCGAACCCAGCCGCCCTCAGCCTCGCCGGCAATCCTCACCGGCAAAACAGAGCATCGTCTGCTCTGTTTCCGGACGAACGAAGCTCGGGCCGGTTTTTTTTATTATTTTTTTTTCTTTTTCTTTTACTGAACCGGACCGGTTTAATCCTTTTTTTCTTTTTTTTTCTTTTAATCAAATAAAACCCGTCGTATCGATCTCATCCATCCAAAATCATCTTGACGGTTCTTCTCTTTAATCGTGTCTCTTTCGCGTGCAATATTTCAAATGATCATAACTTTTTGCTCAGAACTCCGAATTGCGAACAGTCAGTGGCGTTGGAAAGCTGACTTCGTGTACTTTAAATGAAGCTTAAATCAGTCTCATCATAGATATGCAATCGAAGTTGTAAATATTCAATCATTAGAGTCGCGTTTCATCCCATTTCTGCGTTTTACTCTTGTTTCCTACAAAAACCAAAAACTATATTAAAGTAGCATAAATTCTAAACAAACACTAGCAGAAACATAAGTTTAGGAGATAATAAAATGCATATTTCATGTATAGATCAACTGACACTGGTAAAGGCCGAATTTCCTGGGATCCTCCTAGATTAAGATCCAGTGGCGCATTTGTGACCAGATTGCGAGAATGAACCATATTTGGAATAGAAGTATGCACAGGAGAGATGGATCCTATGTCACGCCCCGAAATCCCATACCTCGATCGGAGTGCAGAAGCCAACAAAAGAGATACAATTCGAAGTAGAGATCCCGGGCACGTGACCGAACAGTCGATTTTCCAACCGATTACAATCATCTTAAAAGGACGTGTAACCGATTATGCCCGCAATCAGTGTAATACAATAATAGACATCAATGAATAATATGAAATGAATTTACTTAATAATAATCCACTTAAGAAAGTCAAATAAAATAAACCTATAAGTCTATGGCACACAATTGCCAATAATGTCATAAGCATCAATAAAAGCAAAGGAAATAACTAAATCGTCTTTAAACTCTTCTCGGCACCTGCAATCCGTCATTCCACTACTGCACTTCCTGATCTCACTTTTCATTTGCGCCTGCATCAGAGGATGCATGAGTATTTCATAGAAACATTCAGTAGGATGTAAAAACCCACTGAATTAAAATAAGCAGTATGAAGAGAATAAGAATAACAAAGGATTGTGAACGTCCTACAACATTTGAACTGAACCGAGGTCAATACACCTGCAAGGTTAGTCAACAACAATTCCAACTCGCAAGTATAGGAAAACATCAAAAGGGCTCCGAACAAACATATGTGTAAAGAGAGAATAACAATCATATCAAAGGCTCCAGACATCTAAAGTGAAAGGAGTTACAATTTCTGCTCGCTACCTTGGTGGCTCGCAAGTGACTAAAATAATATACCAGAACTACCCTAGGGGTCCTCTCTTTGGAACCCTGCCATGCGTCTAGGATGCTAGCCCCACCAGTGCTTACGGACACGATGGGTGGAGACTGATGACCTTCCGTAATGTCCACAATCTAACGTACGTATAGTGCCTCCCTTCGGGCAGTATGGAATCGCAATTTCATAAATATAAGTGACCTCGCAAGATCTAGCAATGGCTTAATTGAGCATACTATGAATCCACCATGGGGAGAGTCTCGCAAGGTCTCCGGTGGAAGAAGCAATCATGTAATCAATATGAGCAATATCTCAAAGGAATAGAGGTCACAACACTCTAAGATCATAAGGTATTTCTTACCAGAATAGACTCTCTCATGGAGTATGGATAGAATAATAAGACAACCCAAACACTTCGAATAATAATAACTCACCCAAGGAGTACCATACAATCAATACATACCTTTCATGCTCAGCCCTAGATAGGAATTCCTTATACATATTGGGATTTTACAATACAAATATCAGAGATAAGAAAATCAAAGAATCTTAGATGATTTGAATTCCAAGTGGAATATCAAACCGACATCAACGCTTTTAAGATAGATAGTTATGAATCACTTGTTCAAAGAAACTATCCCTCCTAATTAGATTTCTTCTAACCCAATTCTTACTGTGATATTTCATAAGTATATAGTCCAATTACTGGTATTGACACGTTAGATATTATCATATCATATTTCATGATGTTATTTGTATACTTAGTATTTTCTCTTAGATTCAGCTCACTGCCTCTTGCACAACAGTCATCTTCCGATGGCTACTGTACTCTGTATAGTAATGCTCTGAAATTTTTACTGATAATACCATCATGAGTCTAGTTTCTAACCCCACTGATTTTATATTTTTCCGATTTTATTTGAATTAGTTATGAATTATTTACTACCGACTGTCAGCACAGAAACAGTTCTGGCCGAGATTAAGACTCTTAATCAAACTTAATTATCTTACTTAATAACACATTATAGATGATAATATATCATTAACAGACCATATACTCCCCTCCTAGACCAATTACAGACTCTAGGATTATCTGGAATTACTAAAGTTCACTCCTTTCTTATGTTCTTTTACACATAACACAGTTTTAACTATTAATACCTCTCAAATAAGACCTTTAATGCAAGACACACCTTAAAGGCACAAAACTCAACGTGGATCATGATCAACCAAGCAATATCAGAACTTCTAGTCTCTGGAAAATTAATAAAGCATTAGACTTTAGGTGTGAATTCCCATCTAGAAACGAAACATGAATGCACATATGATTATGATGCACTACGTATAGAAATAATGACACAATTCATTCATCTCACAAGAATCCACACAATACACTAAGGTGCTGAATCAAAACACTTGTCAAAATCATATAATCAGAAGAGAGAAGAGGGGAAAAACCATCCTACTTAATTCACCAAAGATTCCACCTTTCTACGCGTTGCTCGTCTCCTCGGCTTTCTCCAAAACTCCTGCTCCAAGCTCTCGCAAACTCCCTCAAGAAGAAGCCTTAAAGGAAGATGGGTGAACGTGGGAAGGAGAAGGGGAAAGGTCTCTGGACGTTCTAGGGTTAGCACAAGCCAATTCTCTAGTGTTTATATAGAGTTGGGGGAGAATCCATTCTTAAACTAATCTTCCAAATCATGGACACTTCCAACCAATGGGAAGGCTTCAAGATCCCTCTAGAGACGTGTAAAACAAGTACAATTGGGATTTGGTATCTTTCCCAAGCAAATCCACCCCAAAGATAAGCTAGAAATCGCAAAACCGCAACCGGCGATCGATCGTCTATACGGCGATCGATCGTCGTAAACAGCCTATCAATCGCCATTATTGCCGATCGATCGCTTTACGCGAAACAAAATATTCAAAAAATCACAGTAACTACGATCGATCATTTTGATAAGGCGTCGATCGGTTCAACCTGCCGATCGATCGTTTCTTATGGCGATCAATCGCAGTCACGCACAAGCAAAATTCAATTTCTCATATCTTTTTACTCCGAACTCCAAATCACGCATAATAGGTGGCGTTGGAAAGATCTTCTCACCAACTTTAATTTCCACAAGGCAAAACGCGACCAAAAAAAACATTAAGAGGGTCAAATTTGGGTTTTAAAATACTTAACTAATTTTTCGGGTGTTACATCCTACATGGTCTTGAGCTAACTGCGCTTGCGTGCATACATGCGCAGATATTTGATCCAACAACTGACGTTGATCCGAGGTGAGTCCCATGCTAGCATGTTCACCGGAAGAGAAACCTTTACCAGTGTTCATGGCAGCTTCTGCTTCAGTTGAGACAATGTTATGATTTGCATCCAAAATTGGTCTCCATTCTTTGTGAAACGGGCACTTATCCGCTTGATGATCAGAGTTAAGACATTTAGAGCAACTGACATGTCTTCATTCATATTCAACTTTTTGAAGAAAAATAGAACCATCATCGCATAAGACAGGCACAAAATCCTTAAATTTGAATCCAGATTTTATCTCTACACAAACACGAGCATATTGCAGCCGATTAAAATTTGCAGTTGCAGGGTCACTTCGCAGAGGAGTCCCTAAATTGCTTGTAATTCTTAGCAAACTTTTAGAAACAAAATATTACGAAGGAAGTTCCAGAAAACGTACCCAAATAGGAACTGATTTTATGATCTCTCTAACAAGTTTCATATAAAATATATGCTATTACTCTTTCTTTCCCTCACGAGAATTGGGAAAAGGCATCCATTCTCGAGATAGAGGAAGATGCCACTTAGAGAGAGATCACGTGCCACACCCTTAAGTATTATTGGAATTATTATTAATAATAATAGGGCAAGAGTTACCACCAACTGGTTTGACAAAACTCTACAAAATACCAGAAATAAATAGAGAAGATTCAGTTCGAGGCGCGCTAAACGTTGTCCTTGAAACAGATACGCCGCCCTCTGTGCACAGGCGATCACTGGCATTCTGTTCCCGAGATACAACGAACCACACTGTTTGTTTAAAAGTGCACTTTAAATCAAACTAACTGGAACTCGATCAGAGAAGATGTTATTGCTCAATGATTAAAGAAATCTAGATAGAAAGAGAGATTGTGTGTTTTTCTATATGTTTCTGTGTTTTCTCGTTCAGTATTTATATGGGAAGACTCACTTGGGTTCTTTCATAAAGAAATGACGCAACTTTTTTGAAGAAAACTGCACAAAACGTACTTTGTAACCGCCGGTGCGATCGATCTCAAGTTGTTTTACTAAAATCACAGTACTTACGATCGATCGTTTTCACAGGCGATCTATCGCGTCTCTTGGTGATCAATCGCGTCCACTAGGCGATCGATCGCCTAACCCTTATATTGGTTTATATCAAGTCAACATTTTCAACAATCTCCACCATGACTTGATATTAAACTAGTCTACACACTAGAATTCATGTGACTATAAGAATTAGACATTGAGTAATAGCACTCTAAATTTTCGGCGATAGGTACCTTGCGGGTTTGAACCTACACCTAGTTTGATAAGCTGTCACTCTCACAAGTTTGAAGTGAACAAAGTCTTCAACTTGAACCTTGAAGCAAGAGCTTTGACAAACCTAACACTTAGAGTAACTCTCTTTTTTAGATCATTCGGGGTAGCGTGTTACGGCCATGCACCTTGTATCTTTTCATGAGTTGCACATTAGAGAACAAGCCCATGTTCTCCTTAACTGTGACCTCAATGGCACTCATATATGTGATAGTCTCTTAGGGTAATCTGCATAACAATACCCAGCCATATAGGCCTTAACCTCACTAAGATTTTCATCAACCTGTTTCATATGCAGTAGAGTACTCTCATCATAACACGAGAATGAGCATACAATATATTTAAATAGTGCTTTCCAAGTCACGCATTAGCTTATTTTTACCCATTGAATCTTCGTTGTGGGATCTTCATGCAAAGAGATTAGGTTGTTACTAACGATGATTTAATCATAAGCTTTCAGCCCCATTCCCCTAGATGAGTTTAGGATTTTCCCTACTGACAATCCTTTAGTAAACGAATCAGCCAAATTATCCGCTGATTATATGAAACTTAAGGTAATAACTTTAGAAGTAGTCAACTAGCGCAAGATTTTATACCTTAGTTCAATATGCCTGGAGGACCTCTTATTATGATTTTTACTCTTAACCTTATCAAGTGCTGATTGGCTATCACAGTGAATCAAAAGTCCTGGAATTGGCTTATTCATCTAGGGTATATCTATTAAAAGATACCTAAGCCATTCCGCCATTCCTCCAGTTTTATCGAGAGCTACTAACTCAGCATCCATAGTAGATCTTGTTATCACAATTTGCTTTGATAATTTCCATGCAACCGCCCCACCACCTAGTGTGAACACATATCCACTAGTGGCCTTTGTTTCATCAGAATCTGAGACCTAATTTGCATAATTGTATCCTTCTAATACAAGAGGGAACCCAGAATAATTGATATACACTTGAAATATGCATCTTATTATCTCATAAACTTATATTTATGTTAGTATTTTGATTAGATTTAGTGATATTTTAATATAATTTTTAGTTTTTGTAGGAAAATGAGAGTAAGATGTAGAAATATGGTGAAAAGTGACTTTAATGTTATAATCTTCATAACTTCTTGTATATATCTCAGATTGGACTGATTCAAGCTTCATGTTAAATTTCAAGAAGTCAATTTTCCAATGTCACTGACCGCGCACAATTCTGAGTGTGGAGCGAAAAGTTATGACTATTAGAAAATTATGCTGTAGAATGAATAGTAACCGATTGATCGACGCGATGCAGGAAATAACAAAGGAATGAAGTGATCGATCGGAAAGCGATCGATCGGCCAGAAAAGTGATCGATTGCTGTATACGCAGAACTGAAATAAGGCTTATTTTGACTCGAATTTAGAGGGGGATTTTATGATTTTCCTTCACCCCTATATATATGGGAGAACGTATTGGGCATTAGATCATAGATTAAATAATAGATCTTGGAGGTTAGAGAGGAGCAAAGAATGAGTCTTTTGGAGCCAAAGAAGAAGAAGAGATTCATGCCAATGGAACTATCAAAATAGGCTTTTATTTTCTCTCTTTCTATGTGTAACTAAATTCTTTGTCAAGGCCAGATGAAGCCCTAGATATGTGTATTGCTACTCTTGTTAGTTTCATTTAATAAAGTTGATATGATTTTTGTTTAATACTATTTCATGAGTATTCTCTTGAGTATTTGACCATAGACTTAATAGATATGAATGAAATTTGATCTTTTTAATTCATGTGTCTAACCAAGAATAGGTTTGTGATTGATTCTATGCCCAACCAAGGATAGGATTGATTACACAATACTGGATGAACTTTCGTGTCCGACCAAGAACGTTAGTGAATTCATTAGTGATTCGTGTGCCCAACCAATAATATAAATTACCATATCATGTCAATTTGTGTGTAATAATAATCAAGAGTAGTAATTGCATGTCTAGTGGTGGATTCATTGCCTAGATAATTCTCATATTGATTAATCTCAGCTTAGTTTATATAAAGTTTATTATTTTCCTTAAATTAAATAAAAACTGCAACTTTTCTCTTGAATTTAGTAAAGTATTCATTCGTCCCTGAGGTTCGATAACCCTTCAATATTCACTATAGTACACAATTGCCTTGTGCACTTGAAAGGGTTTAATTTTAAACGATCAATAATGTAAACTGTAATTTACACTTCCCTTCAGATATCTGAATATTCTCTCAATGGCAGTCCAATGAGATTCATTTGGGGTCTTGGTGTATCTACTTAGTCCTCCCACAATATAGAATATATCCGGTCTACTGCAGTTAGCCAGACAACTCAAACTTCTTATAAGTTGTGAATATCAAAGTTGTGACACACTCTCCCCATAATTTTTCTTTAGTCTTACATTAGAATCATACGGCGTATTGACATATTTTCTATTGAAGTAATCATACTTCTTTAGAATCTTCTCCACATAGGCCCAGTTTGGTTAGCTCAAAAGAAGCTGGATTCTAAAAAGAATCCAACTTCTTTTGGGAAATCTCCTATCTACTCCCTTAGTTCCAAAATATTATGTATATTTAGAAATATTTAATGTTCTAAAATATTATGGCCCCGTTTGGTTGGCTCAAAAGAAGCTAGATTCTAAAGAATCCAGCTTCTTTTGGGAAATCTCCTCCTGAGGAGATTTCTCAAAAGAAGTCAACAGAGCTTCTTGCAATGGCATTTAATATAATTTTTACAAAATGACAGGGGTACTTTAAAAAAAAACAGAAACCATGTTTGTTTTTTAAAAACTACCCCTGACAGTTTTTGGAAATTACACAAAATGCCATCATATGCCATCATGACTTAAATTCTTTCCAAGAATACCTTTTTTCCAACCAAACACCACTTTCACTTCATTTGGAAAATCCAACTTTCCTACTTCTAAAAGTAGCAACCAAACGGAGCCATAGTGTGATTGATTCACAACTATTCATTTAGAAGTCTTATCAATCTTCAAGCCCAGTATGACCTTGGCAAGACCCAAATCTTTCATATCAAATTTTTCGTTAAGGAAACCCTTAACCTTATTGATATTTTTTACATTATTACCAAATATTAAAATATCATCCACATATAAACACAACATGACAAAAGAATTACCAAAAGATATCTGAATATTTTCTTTCAAGAAACGTATAACAGTTGTATGCTCATTATTTCTACAAGGGATGACCTCTACCTACTTGGAAACATAGTTAACAATCATTAAAACATAAAGATTATATATTTAACAGACCCATAATGTCAATACCCCACCAATCAAATATTTCAATCACTAATATGGGGTTCAAAGGCATCATATTCCGATGGGTTATTCTACCAAGTTGTTGACAACGCCCACAAGTAATACAGATAACATGAGTATATTTAAAAAGAGTAAGCCAATAAAAATTACATTGTAAAATCTTAGCCTTTGTTTTCTTGGTAGAAAAATGTCCACCACATGCTTTTGAATGGCAAAAAAAGATTATGATATGTATTCATCATTAGACACACATCTCATAATAATCTAATCAGGGCAATATTTAAACAGATAAGGATCATCCCATAAGAATTGTCGAATCTCTACGATAAATTTTTTCATGTCCTGTATTTTTTTTCCACAATATCACTTATATATCTCCGATATTTGGTCTCTTTGGTCAACCGATATCCGATGCGACATTCCTTGGTCGCAAGTTTTCAGTCTCCTGTTGATAGAAGAAGATCTGGGTTCCAATTACTCTACCTAGTACATCAATATGGGGGATCTTAGACTTAGACTTAGGTTGTGTGTCACTGTCTTGAGCGGTTGTAGTAGAAGCGAAAAAAAAAAAAAAACTCTGCGCTAGTGTGACTGCTGATGCGCTTACACCAGATGCTTTCGTTCCGCCTGACTGAGCTTCATATGGGTTTTGAATCACCTGCCCACCCCCTCCTACACGGGCTATGTATAATGGAACAAATGGTGTCCAATGTCATACGCGCATATTAATATTCTACCTAGCGCATATTAACCTTTTCTTTTCTTATTTGTCTGTATCAATTAAAAAAAGTTGTTAAAAAAAAACTGAACTTGCCGCATTATGGGCTTGCCGCATTATGGGCTGTACAGCTCCGCACAGAAGCTGAGCACTTTTTTGCTCAATGTGGCTCCAAAATGCCATGTATGATGTATGAAAATCTCATGTGGGTCGTGTAATAATGACACTAGCAGCTTTATATTAGTCCTAATATTAAGTGGCATGACTACTTTCATTATACATGACAATATTATAAGTATCTGGAGCTTTATATTATGCTCCCAGACCTGTACAATCCGGCCTGAGTTATCTGGACTTTCATTTCAATTTTGTTGGGGCTGATCAACACCATACATCTAATCCTAATTGAGCACCGACTTCCAATTTTTTTCCAAGTAACCTAAAGTATGTAAGGTTACGGATCAGTGGCTCTCTTCTTCTTCTGTTTTTTTTTTCTTTTTTTATGTTAACTTTTTCTTCTTTATACCAAAATCCTGTCTGTCCAAGTGGTGGTTAGACAGTTTATTTCCTGTCTTCTTATGTCGCCGGCTATCATCAGCATGGCAAGACGAGAAAGAAAGGTAGAATGAATGCTAGCGGAGAGCAGAGTAGGGACGTTCGAGAGACAAGGGGAAGCACACCCCAGTGGCCAACCTACGTACATGCAAATATTAACCAAATGCTGTGGAGGACCATGGTCATGTTAGACTATAGTATGTATACATGTAAAGTAGACCTCCGGCAAATCTTGAAAGCTGAATACGTGAGATCACATCAAAGTTCGTAGACATTTCAACCAACATGCCAAACTTTGCAACAGTGGGTTGCATCGCATTCATAATCAAAGCAGTTGGACCCCCACCATGAGGATTGAGATTCACAGGGTCCTCATGTTTACCTTATCACATACGACCCAAGTGCCAGCAGGAATAAACATTCAGAATCATAGGTCTTCATCAGGGAACCCCACCTTTGCCTTCCCCTGACACCATAACATCTGCACCACCAATCTCATTGAGCAGATACCAAACCAGCAATGTCTACCAAGAAAACTCCATCTTTCGAACCCCGACTCAATTGGGCACCTACAGGATATATCCAGCCTTACTCCGTGCGTGGAGTGTGTGGGTAACGTGCATGCTCGAAGGGATCGGTAGTGGGATACAGTGCTCTAAGAGGGTAATTGCCCATCTTACATGCACGAGGGAATTAATATGCTCTAAAGATAAAGGTTGCTTTGTCCTTTCTAGTTAGGTTGTAAAGGATATAGGTACCCTAGTTAACCGATTATAAGAAAGTAAATCCAGTTGGATCACCACTACTTGTCCCCCCATGCGCTTATAATCCGTTAATTGGAAGATTTTTTTGTCCTTCTAACCTGATGTCTGCCAAGATATCCTTCGCAACTTAGGAGTCATCAATCGTTAAGATTAATGGTGCACAAGCTAGCAAATGTGCTAAGTCTTAGTAACAAGGGGTGTTTGAGTCCTTAGGACCCAACTAAAAGGGGTAAGGCAACCCGCCTCTCAGAGAGCACAGCATCCCGCTGTCAATCCCCTTGGGTGCGCATACAACCCACACAACATACACATTAGTTAAATTAGGATATAATTGATCTCTGCTTCAAGATAATGCCCTAGCCATCACACTAACATCCTGTTGGCTTGTGCGCCATAGATCTTAATGATCTAGATTGCGCCTATCGGTGGATGACATCTAGGCGGACACCAGATGAGGACCGAAAACTTTCCCCAAGGATTAGCTTTACTAAACCACTGCTGTTAAAAGTGTGATTTTTTAACACAAGTTCACAGTGATTGTCTTTTTTTATTAAAGTCCAAATTGTGATTTGAGAAAATAATTAACTGTTCAAAGTGGCACAAAGTACAAAATGAGGGTAACAAAGGCATCTGATTCGGATACCAAAATGCAGGCATGCACCACAGAGTCTTCTCCCAAGACCAAAGACCAAAACCAAGACCATTTATCCATCCAGAGCCTGCCTGCAGAGGGACAAGGACAAGGACAAGGGGCAGCAATGTCATCCATCAGAAGGGAGAGTATTTGAGGGATTCACGGAAGTGATGAAGGCTTTGCCTTGATGAGTGACAAGGGAGACCAATGACCCTTTGAGCCTGGGGGACCAACCATCTATAATCAAAATTATTGCATTGGGCCAAGAGGCCACTCTGTGGAACTGTGAAAGGAAAGAGAAGCTTGGAAGAAAGACGGAAAAGCTTTGAGCTTTGTGTGGCTTTGACCCCCTTCTCCTCACACACCAGACTAGTCACACTACTCATTAGCTTTCTGCACTCTTCACCACCACCTCCATCTTTCACTTTGCTTTTACTGAGAGGAGGATGTGGGGAGGGGAGGATATGGAAGAACTAGAGCTTTCTTGCCTCTGCCAGCGTCCAGCCAGGCTGCTTTAAAAGTTTGGGAAGCCAGGTGAGCTTTTAATGAGTTCCTTTTTATGGGTGCTTTATGGAGGTTTTTCATTGGGTTTGTTGGTTTGTTTTTCTGGTTTTTTTTTGGAGGTTTATGCATCTGGCTGGGGTGGTTGGGTTTGAAACTTTGGGAGTTTTCTTGAAGTGGTTGAGTTGGATCTGTATGGGGATCTGGGTGCCTTGGCATTGGATCATGGAACTGGTTTTTGCAGGTGGGTTTTGAGGATTTGTTCAATTTTTGGGCCGTTCTTTTTGGAGTTTTGGTAAGGATTTGATAAGGTTCTTTTTTTTTGGTGTAAAGGGTTTTGTTTGTAAGAAAAGATTGCATTTTTATGAGGTGGTATTGACTGATTTCTAGCTCAAGTCTCTTCTGGCAATAACATCCTTTTACTTCTGTGGAAACTTTGGATTTTCGGTTTGTTTGATATGATTTTTCCCCTTTTTGGGTTTGGATTCAATGTTGCTGTAGATATAAAACGAATCTGCTGTGCTTTTTTGAAGATTAGTTGTATTTTTTACAAAGAAATTGCTATTTAAGCAGTGTCATTTGATCCTTCGGTTTATGATCTTTATTCCGAAGGAAAGCTGATTTTTCTGACCTACGCTTGCATCGAATTTAATTTCACAAGTGATCCTTTTTTCCTAGAACAAAGCCATATCTTTTCTGCTGTGGTTAACGGATGTGCTAAGAGACCAAAATTTTGTTCTTACATGTCTTAATGTATACTGTAGACCAAAAACTTTTTCATATTGGTTAGTAACCTGGGCTATCTGATTACTGTCACTGATCAATTTATTACTCTTTCCGTCCTGAAGTAGATGCTCCATCCTAAAAAAATGGTTAGTAACCTATTTCAGGACGGAGGGAGTATTGTTTGTTGAACGGTGTGGACACCACTTTACGGCTTGTTTATTTCTTTTCCTTGCTTCTGCCATGTATATCATGCTTATTGTACTGCCTTGTGTGCTTTAAATTGAAGCTCTGATAAATTTATCCATCATTGAGTTCAAGATTCAATTGTGACCTTTCTTTATGTATTTGTATGACCATATGCTGAATAGGTTTGATTAAAGATGTTGAACTTACCTCCAAACCATGTCCTTGGTGCTAGTTGGTTCTGATGTCATTTGCAGGGATCAAATTTGAATGTCTGCTAATAATTTAACTGTTGCCTTTACAGATGAAACTGGGATTTAGTCTCTGGGTTTACTCGATCAGGTCTGCCTAAGTAAGGGAATTTTATTAAATGGCTTCAAAGACCGATGCCAGGGCTTTCTTGGAACAGGAACAGAAACGAGGGCATCCGAATCAACAGGGAAATAATCGCAAGCCTTCACCTTTACAAATTACAAAAACAAGTAAATCAGAGCCAGTTTCTCCCAAAATTTTGACACAACATGCCAATCAAATGCAGTCTAAACATATAAAGGTAGAGAATGCAGGCCATCAGGCTCCTTCACCCCATCAAAAAAGTTATGATGGTCACGGCTCTAAAAATGCTTCTTCAAAGATTGCTGTTTTTGTAGATTCTAGTAAGCTGGAAGCTACAATAGATGCAATGGAGCATCTTCAAGTAACAAAAGTGTCAGACGCTTTGGAAGAAGTTGGGGACCAAGACAAGAAAATATCTGGAAAGAGTAGCTTTAAAGACAGTTCTGCTTCTGCTAAAGTTAGTGATGGGGCCAGTAGCTTTACAAAAACAAGTGGCAGTGCAAAAATTAGTGATCGAGCAGAATTTGTGGAGAGTGGGAAAAGCAGTATGTGTAGAGGTAGTACAAGCAGTGATGTAAGTGATGAAAGCACATGCAGCAGCTTAAGTAGCAGTATCAATAAGCCACACAAAGCTAATGACTCCAGATGGGAGGCCATCCAAGCAGTGCGGGCACGGGATGGGGTCTTGGGCTTGAGTCATTTTAGGTTGCTGAAAAGGTTGGGTTGTGGAGACATTGGGAGTGTTTATCTTTCAGAGCTGAGTGGAACCAAATGTTACTTTGCGATGAAGGTAATGGACAAGGGATCTCTAGCGAGCCGAAAGAAACTTCTAAGAGCTCAGACGGAGAGAGAGATTTTGCAATCTTTGGATCATCCTTTCCTCCCCACTTTATATACTCATTTTGAGACGGACAAATTTTCCTGTTTGGTAATGGAGTTCTGTCCTGGAGGGGACTTGCATACGCTTAGGCAAAGACAACCTGGGAAGCATTTCACTGAGCAGGCGGTGAAGTATGCCTCATTTTACATCTCTGCACCTATTGGATTGGAATAGTAATGACAGTTTAGAATTAAAATGTTTTCTTAAAACTATTGGATTGCCATGCTTCCATGTAAAAGCAAACTGGTTTTCTTTGTTACCAGCTTTGTGATGGAAGATGGCTATATTAATATTTCATGTGCAACCATCATGTCATGAAGCCAATCCACATATTTGGAAAGGTGTATGATGAATATGATGATGTTGAATCTTCTTATCATTGTCCCCTTTTTGGAGGGTTGCGTCAGGAAGGGCATCCGGCGTAAAAACTTGCCATTATGTTTCTTTTTATGGATTTTATACCATTTTGATTCCGATAAGAGTCAAATGCGGTATATAATCCATGCTGCCGACCCCAGATAGCTGGGATAAGGCGTATGATGATGATGATGATGATAAATGCATGTTGTGTGGTCTTTTTCTGTTAGATGATCATGATTTCATAGCCTGTTTCTGTTGTTCTTTTCTTCACTTTTGCTGATGATTAAAGCTCAAAATTGTGTAAGGGTTACTTGCTGCTTGCAATGATTCATCCTGTAGTTCCCAAGAATTTGTTAAAATTGTTTCCAGAAAGAAGATGCCTATTATCATAGTTTTCACATTCTGTGCTTGATCCACGGTAGCCATTTCACCATTTTTTATGAAGCAGTAGTTTCTTTTAGTTGCAAGGTATTACTTTCTTTTACAGCCTTCTATAAGACCTTGTTTGATAAAAAAATTTGAAGTTGCCTTGTATTATAATTAAAAGATGCCTTTTTCTCAATAATTTGAGGTCCGTGGCTTGGATTGTACACCTCTACTCTATACGTTATAAAAAAATTTTTGAGGACACAATTAAGAGCGTTAAATTGTGAAGTCTCAATTGTCATGGAAGCTTTTATCATGCCTATGTTATTTTCATTGAGCAATATATGGTATTGCATTTCTGGATGTTATTCGGCTATTGGTTTTGTCAATATTGTATATAGTTTCATAAAACCAGTTACCGAGTTCATTTTGCATGGGATTGCAAACTAGATCTTGGGAAATGTCATTTGATCCCAGCTAATCTATAATCTTATTACTTTGAAAAGAGCATGCTTACATAGTCTTGATTTTATAGCAGTTTTTTTATTGATTTTTTTCTTCTATCAATTGTATAGGTTTTATGTTGCAGAAGTACTCCTCGCTCTAGAGTACCTCCACATGTTAGGCATTGTGTACCGGGACCTGAAGCCCGAGAATGTTTTGGTAAGGGAGGATGGTCACATTATGCTCTCCGACTTTGATCTCTCTCTGCGATGTGCTGTGAGCCCAACACTAGTCAAATCTGCATCTGTTGAAACTGACCCCTTGAGGAAGAATTCTGTCTACTGTGTCCAGCCAGCTTGTATCGAACCCTCATGTATTCAACCTTCTTGTGTGGCTCCAACATCATGCTTCTCACCCCGACTCTTCTCCAGCAAGTCTAAGAAGGATCGGAAGCCCAAGAATGAGATAGGAAATCAGGTTAGTCCCTTACCGGAGTTGATTGCTGAGCCTACAGGTGCACGATCCATGTCATTTGTTGGAACCCACGAGTACCTGGCTCCTGAAATCATCAAGGGAGAAGGCCATGGAAGTGCAGTAGATTGGTGGACCTTTGGAATATTTCTTTATGAGCTCTTGTTTGGTAAGACTCCATTCAAGGGATCTGGGAACCGAGCTACGCTGTTCAATGTGGTTGGGCAGCCTCTTCGGTTTCCAGAATCTCCAGTTGTAAGCTTCTCAGCAAGAGATCTCATTAGAGGGCTGCTCGTGAAGGAACCACAGCATAGATTGGCATACAAGCGCGGTGCAACTGAGATAAAGCAACACCCCTTCTTTGAAGGCGTAAACTGGGCGTTGATTAGGTGCGCAAGCCCGCCGGAGATTCCTAAGCCTGTTGAGATTGAACGGGTGCCTGTGCCTCCAACTTCAGCAAACGAGAAAGTTGCAGCACCAGAACAGAAGAAATCAGATAATTATCTGGAATTTGATTTCTTTTAGTGATTTTTACGAATGAACAGACACATGCAATTGTTTGCAGAGGGAGAGATGCATTGAGGAAGGTGTATGTCCATGAGAAGTTCTTTGTTGGTGGGTTTTTTCGGATTGTTAGAGGCTGCCCTTTGTTCTATTATTATATGGGAATGCTCAGTTTTTCGAACATTGTACTGTTCAAGTGAATATTGATAATGTTTAATCTATGGTTTTTTTAATTGTTTACCCTTTTTATGTAATAGTTCTATAGTTCTTGCATATATCTTTTCAATAACGAGTCTACTTCATTAAAAGGTGACCAAACAGCTTGAGTCAAGTTTAACAACAAAAAAAGGTGCTTGAGCTAAGATTGTTGGGCTAACGGCCATTGAACTTTGAAGTAGGACCATGATGTTCCAATGCGGCCGGCACAACACTGGCCTCCTAGGGCTGAGATAAGGAAGAAAGATTGGAGCTAAATTCTGATGTGGATACACTGTTCCAGGCTTTCAGTTATACCTGAAGCAAAGAAATTGCTCAAGAAGTGTGACTTTTTTTTTGGTAAACTAGTGTATGAAACAATAGTCCAATTTACATAGCACAAAAAGGAAAATGCGGTGAGCGTGGATCGAACACGCGACCTTCAGATCTTCAGTCTGACGCTCTCCCAACTGAGCTATCCCCGCTGGATGATGGAATTGGTTAATAATTAAAATAATAACTAAATCTATCAAAAAATTGTACAATTTTCATTTTCTTTTTGGTGAATAAAATCTACAATTTTCATTTGATCATATGAAAAATATGATATGAGCTACATGGTTTTGGTTGAATTCACATGTACCAAAGCTTTGATGAGACTTCAGATAATACAGTAAATTTCTTTTGTTTCTTCTATAATAATAAAGTAAAGATATACACAGGTATCATGTGAACTTGGTTGAAAAGCAACCACAATAGAAGAAGGACCCCTTATCTCCAACTTGACCACCTTGCAATCCACCGCTGGCATTATCAGTCTCAGCCGGCGGTGAAGGCGAAGCTGTCCGAAACGCAGCCACTGCTTCTTTTCCTTCACTAATGACATTAACCCTGCAGTAGGTCGGTGCATTCCTCTGTATCAGCTCTGCCGTCCCGTTTTTCTCCAGTTTCCTAACATGTTGCATATCCACTTCAGCCAAAACTGGTACATACAATGGATGTTGATGTTTGACAACCACTTTAACACACGGAATTGATAGAGAATCCACCTGAGGTCGGATTTGCTAGTGCCCACTACTAGATTTCTTATGTTAAGTATGGGAATGAGCTCGACAATGGACTTTGCAACCATATCACTCTCTATGAGAAGGTGTCTACGTTTACCTGATAGGTTTATTCAAGCACACCATAATATATAACACTGAATTTTGCATCGAGTAATGTTGTAGAGTATTAGCCAAACTTAATTCATTGTATACCTTGGCTGCGGCGCAACGATTTAGAAACTTTTGTAGCAGTTCGCTTCTCTTGTTTCGCTCTTGGTTCATGTAGTTTTCTACCTGCTCTGGTCTAACCTGATCCTTTGGAAGACGCCCCACTTTTGATTTGGATGCCACCCATCAGCAAATATGCCCAGAGAAAATGCAAGAAAGCTGGTATGAGGTGCTCCCAAATTGCTTTCAAGGAAAACCCTATCTTAGAATGAATATATTGGAATTTTAGTGGTAATGAATGCATGATATGGTCTACTTAAGATGGGGCGAGGCCCTTGTATCAGAATTGTATTGGTAAGACGTGAATTCTTACAAAAAATTAGTTCGATCAGGCTCTCAATAGAAAGAAGAAACGCTGGAAGAATGACCAAATATGAAGTATACTTTGTGATCAGTAAGTGGAGATTGATCTAGCAACAAGACCGACACCGCCTTATCATACGCTCGGTGTGTTACAATCAAAATAATTTTACTTAAGACAGAAAATTATCAACAAAGCTACCAAACTCATCAACTTGATTAAAATTTACATCAAACAGAAAAAAACCTTTTTTTATTCAAATTTAGGTGCCAAAATCCAGTTCTACAAGTTCATTTCTCCTATGACACAGGACAATTGAGTTCTTCATGGAGAGGCTCACAATGGCCCAAGTTAAAACCACAAACCAATTTTGTTTCATTGATTTCATTATATTGATCCAGAGAGAAAGAGTGAGAGAAGGGGAGAGGAGTAGAGAGAGAGAGAGATTTACATGGAGTGGGAATGCGGTGCACCTCTGGAAAGACGTGAATGATGTACACAAATGACTGCGGCTTGGCAACGATGTTGAGAGCCCAGTCCAGTGCAGCCATGCTTGAACTACTCTTCCCAACAGCTACATACACGTCCTCCCCACTTACATTTTCCCCGACGCTGGCCGCTATCCGGCCCGGTATCTCCCCCAGCTCTGCTGAATGCTCTTCCATCTCTCCAACAGTGTTACACCGTCCCTCCATCACTTGCCATGATTTCTCCCATTAGTTCCGCCGTGATTTCTCCCATTAGTAACTTCTCAAAGTAAAGAAGATGAAATAGTGCATGTGTGTTGTTAATTAGCTAGCCGCTTGAGGTGTAATTAGCCAAGAGATGAAATTTGGATGCATTTCTTCTTGTTGTCCATCTACATAGTCCGACTTTTCAAGGTTGATGATTAGGGGAAACCTAAATTAACACTTGTTAACCTTGAAATTAACTGTAACAATTTTGTAAACCAGCCAATCTCTCCACTCTTCGTTTAAAGGGGCCAAGTTAAACTATGCCCGAGTAGATCATGTAGATATACTTCTCTACTTACCCATATCAATTGGTAAACATAGCTAGGCTACAGTATAGTATATTTTACAAGATAAACTATAGTTCAGCTTAAGAAATGTTCAACTTTTCAGCTTAATGTATTCAGCTTAGCGTATTCAATTTGATATTATAAACGCATTCTTCTCGGGTTGGAGTTCCATATTCCCCAGCATATGCGAACCACCAACAGAAAAAATGAGGGCAGGGAGGTATAGTCCACCATGTACTATGTATGTACACAAATTACTCGTTGTTGATCTTATTTTTATGACAAAAAGAAACCAATGTCGATCTTATAACTCTCTTTTTTATATAATTGATCTTGTAACTTGACGTAGAAGTAGATTGCTGAGGTATAAGAAAAGAACGGATCATGGAATATTCGGGTGAATGGTCTACTTATTCAGGAGGAAAGAATCACAGTAGCTTGATAACAACCTTCTTCTTTGTCTAATTGGTCAAGTAATAACTTCTGTTCAACTGGGACGGAGCATCTGACTGGATGTGATGATGATAAGCCGATGGGAAATGCCGGGCTAATTTGACTTCAAATAATGCCTCCCCTTGTGTCAATTTGAGAGAAAGGAAGATGCATGCGCGTGAAATGTTGATTTGGTGGTAGAATTGTATTTGGGATGTGACATTGTTGACTTGGCAACGTAAGTGTACAAAAGTTCGTCAATGATATTGCCCCATAGATCAAATAATTGGAGCCGGAATCTTGTTTCTCGTCTGTTCTTGCCTGTCCTCGTTCTCAAGAAACCGGTTGTTCTTGCTACAAAAGATATTCATCTTTTATTCTTTGTAGTGCTATTCAGGCTGTAGCTACAAGCCATTCTTATTTTTCCCTTCCTTTTTGGGTGATACTTTTCAAACACTCCAATGGAACGGTGGTTATTTCTGTCGGCGGAATGCCACTATTAAATTTAATAGTGAGATTTTTGTCGGTTAACATCTATCGGTAAAATACAGCACTAGGGTGTTACTCAGCATGCCAGAAAACATGACTTTTTTACAACCTTTCTTATGATAGTGGGTGTTATTGAGAAGTTTTGGGGTGCTAAAAAGTATCACCCTCCTTTTTTTAAGTTTAGCACACTTCTTTTTTTTCTACTCTTTTCGATTATTTTTAATTGAGACTGTTACATAATTGGTTAATTTTATTGAGATGTGAGGTAATATCTATAAAATTTACACATTTTTATATGCCTTTCTACCTATATGTTAGTTATAATTTTAGTAAAAGTAAGAATAATTAATTGTTATTCATGTTAAGTGAGCAATTAGGAATTTAGTAAATAAATGTGCTTAATTAATCAATTAAGATGCATTAATTGGATTTAAGAGAGTTATATTTTATTATACGTCTAAGTTATATTTAATTTTATTTATGCAGGTTTTAAGAGTCCAAATACAAATCGCCAAAGTGAAACAAGTCAAACGAGTCCAGATGAGATTCGATGGATTAGATTGCTACGACGGGTTTTAAAGAAGAAAAAGAAAAAAAGAGAGAGAAGAGAAACCGAAACGGACCGAACTGGAATGGTTCGGGTCGGTTCGGTTTGAAAAAAGAAAAAAAACCGACTCGAGAGGTCGGCCATCTGTTTCATAAAACAAAGCTCCCGAGCTTTGCTTGTTTTAGAAGGAGAGCTCGAACGCTTGTGACGGGGAAGATGACAGCAGTTGGCGATGGGTTCAAGGTCATGACGACAGACGGCGGCGGTTCTGTGTTAGATGGCGGCGAGCTTGGCGGCGGAGAGGTTGACGACGGAGGCAAAGTAGTGGCAGCCATGTTCGAGCAGGAGATGAAACAGAAGGAGGTTGACGGCCATCGGCGATGGGTCACGGCGACGGGTCATGGCGAGAGCTCAAGCATATGTGGCGATAGCAAGGATGATGGTGAAGCTCGACGAACACGGCGGCGTTAATGGTGGACTGGAAAAAAAAACAGAGGATCGTGCCGGATAAGGGAAGCTCTCCTTGATTTCGGACTCAGTTTGGATGCAGTGTGAAGGCTTGCTTGATTGGGAGTTGGCCGGAGTTGGAGTCCAAAACAGAAACGGATTCGGATTTGAAATCGCCTATAAAAACAGAAACTTTTTACAAAGAAAAGACAGAGAGCTTTGAGGAGAATAACAGAGAACTTCGGCTGCCGTTTTGGGCCGGAATCTGGTTGGATTCCGGCGTGGTTTTGGCCGGAGGGAAGAAGCAAGCCAAGGAGAGGAGAAAGGCCGATTTTGTGCTGAATTGTGAATTTGCTACAGTGATTTCGAGTGCTATAGTAACCGGACGATCGAAGAAGCCAATGAACATTAAATTGCTACAGTACCGCAGCTGCATTGCACGACAAAACTACCGATGAATTCATCGAAACAGGCTCTTTCTATATCTCTTTTCATGTCTAGCTAAATTATTA
The DNA here is from genome assembly GCA_039654745.1 of Houttuynia cordata. Taxonomy (NCBI): domain Eukaryota; kingdom Viridiplantae; phylum Streptophyta; class Magnoliopsida; order Piperales; family Saururaceae; genus Houttuynia; species Houttuynia cordata. Next base: position 11,887,159 of record CM077502.1, on the reverse strand, counting down.
TCAGGACTAAGATGAATCCCTAGACTTGCATTATTACTTTCAGTTATTTTTTTTAATGAAAGTTGATATGATTTTCTATGCTTAATGCAATTTCATTGTTATTTCTCTTTAAGTACTTTGACCGAGACTTAATGAATGATTAATGGAATTTGATCTTGATATTTTCTGTGTCTAGATAATAATAGGATTATGATAGATTCTATGTCCGACCAAGGATAAAGTTAATTGTATTAAATTTATAGTGGATGGATTTTTCGTGTCTGGACAAGAACGTGTAGTCCATTTATTGGTAATTTGTGTGTCCGGCCAAGAACATAAAATTATCGTATCATATCAATTTGTGTTAATAATAATTAAGAGTAGTAATTGCATGTTTAGTGGTGGATTCGACGCTTTGATATTCTCATTCATCTGATTTCTTATTAAAGTTTATTTCTTTAGTTAAATAAATTATTAAAAATTCAATCTTTCATTACAATCGTTTTAGAATTAGGTTAATCAACCAAGTCCTTTGGGTTCGACCTCATTTCCACTAGTCTATACGTAGTCTTGCGCGATTGCGAGTAAAAAGAGTTAAAAATACAATCAATAATGAGGTCCATAGTAAAAGTTTGGGTTTTTTGAGCAAGTAAGACACCTTTCATAGCGGAGGCCTCTCAACCTTGCCTCCACCCAAGATCGTTGTCGGGCGACAGTCGGCATTGGCCCAGTCGGAGAATAATTAGGGAACAGTATCATCTAATTTTAGTTTGTTATTTTTGCTAATTGTCTCAATTAAACGTGACCGGAAGGAGTAGTAAAAAAGACAAAGTAGGCTTATCAACATTCGTAGCTCACGTTGAGGGAGGACAATAAATGTGATGGGTTGAACTTGATATGCGACCTATCCAAATGGATATGTTGATATTTACTTTCTTAATAGCTTAATTACCTATTTGGTAACTCATAAATTTGAACTTCTTCCTAACGAGTTAGGTTCTAGGATGTATAGCTACAAAGACTTAATGTGCCCACTTTTATATGAGCTTTTTCCATATTATCTGGCCAATGAGTCAAGAATTCTTGATTACTTGGAATTTCGGACAAAATGCCATATCCCTAGGAAATAGCACTTGGAGTACCAAAAATGTCCTCCTACCCATCAGCTAGGGATTTAGCAATTTTGGAACATGAAAGGTCGTGCATAAAGAAACATGACCCTGCATTTGCGCCCCACTACGCACCCTTGCGACCGCATAATGAGAAATTCAATGTGACGACCACCTATTAGAAGGAGATACAAGAAAGAAGGAACATGGAACCATTGTTTTAGTGACAGAGAGAAGGAAGGAGTGGTGGTGTGGACTGAGCGGCAAAGTAAAGGAAGGAACTTGCAAGCGAAGAGAGCGCATTTGTTGAGGAAAGAGGTGGTGAAAGTTTAATGCTTGTCTCGGGCATCGTGTCATTGCCGTTTTTCTCCGCATCATACCTAGTGCCGTCTCTGCTACTGCAACTTGTCAGACTAGGGTTTTGCGGTAGGCAAAAGTGGTCATCTGAGGGTTTTGTAGCCAGATAAACCAGCAATCAATCCCCAAAAAATCATTTTCTTTAAGTGGTAAGCTTTAATCCTTTGGAATTTTGGGGTTAATTGTATAAAATTTTGGATTGTGGTTTAGGGTTTAACGCCGTGTGTACTAATACGCAACTGCAATGCATAACGTGTTTTGAAGAACACAACTCTGTCAGAACACTAGTACAATAGTCGTGTATCAAAACACATGATATGGACCATTTAGTGTTACTAAATATACGATAGTGGATGATTAACTAAACTAGTCGTGTGTTTTGTTACACGATCAGGGAGTTATTGTGTTTATGTATATACCATATTCTTAAAGTATGACTTTTAGTCTAATAGATATATGCTGTCACGCCCCAAATTTCCAACCCCAAAATATGCGGAAGCGATAAACCAATGAAGGTAATAGGGTCATAAATCTGGGACGGACCGAATACTCGATTCATCACCATAAATCCCATATACATACACGGGAATAGCAGGATCAATATGACGTCAACAAATGTTCAATTACTACAAAAATGAAATAACTAAACATTCTAACTATCTTACGCTTTTCAAGTATTCCCACGAAAGCGAAAAATTAAATAAGTGACACGCAGGCCACGGAATAACCAAAAACAAAAAAAAACCCAACAATAACAAAATAACTACTACGCTAACCAGTCCTCACGACTTTACGATCACCAACCTCCACATCACGAATATGCTGATCACACCTCTTCAGCCTTAATCCCTGCATCAGAAGATGCGTGAGTATTCCAGAGAAAATACTCAGTAGGATGCTAGAAAAACTCACAGTAGAAATAGGCAATAAAGGAACCAATAACAAGCAGGTCCGATAACTCAGGATAATCATAACGCTGGTGATACTTACCAGGAAAAGATACAACACCCAAAATATCTCGTTGATCAGGGTGGAATAAATCACAATAATCAATGACTCCATACTTCCAAAGAGTAAGGAATTAAACAAAATATCTTATTTGGACAACCAATGTGTCGAAGATGTCAATTTCTGCTCTCTGATCAGTCCATTTCCTCTATGGACTTCAATACCAGAACATCCTAGAGGTTCTACGTAGGAACCCGGCCATGCGTCTAGGGATGCTGGCCCCATCGGTGCTTACGGGCACAATGGGCGGAGATTGCAGACCTTCCATAATGTCTAACAATCTAAAGTGCACGCGTTGCCGTCATCGGCTGAACTACAGAGGTTCAAAATCATCGGAGACCACCATGGGTCTAGCTATGGCTCGTGAGCATACTATGATCCAATCTAAGAGTGTTCAACAAAACTCTTAGTGGAGAAACAGTTTACATTGAACTGGATTTGTTTAACCACAAACAAGGGTATTCTCATGAATTAACAATTTCAGGAATCAGACTCTCGAAGGAGTACAATAGAATTCTCAGCATTTAACAATGACTGACTCTCAAGAGATTAACCAACAACCGGTCTGTGCCTATGCACGAGCTGACTCGAAACTGAACTCTTCGGTATAGACTCAGTCAACGTCATCACTAAGCACTATTGCAATCAAGATCATCCCTAATTCTCAAGACTCTGAAGTCGATGTCTCTCAAAACTTTAATGGTAGAATTGGAAAGAATAACCCTATCCTAACATCAGAGTTTCATGGGGTCGAAGATGCGCGATGTTAGGCACCGCGAGCAAAGACATTGATGACCACGACATTTGGAATAGAGACAATACTCCACACATGATACTACCATAAGTACCCTCTGAATTCTTATGCCATAGTACCCTCCTTGTGTTATATAATATATATACATGTAATCTTAGCATAGCGTTTTATTTATAACCGCAAAAGGACACTATTATAGACACAACAGCTCTATTCCCGGATTTTCTCCAGTCTACACAGAACCTAAGAGTCCCTGAAATTTTTATGGAAAACAGCCCTATGTCTGTAGATCATTACCTAATTTACAGAATAATTTTCCGAAATTTCTACAATTAGTTATGAATTTTTGAATGCAGTCTGTCGGTGCAGGTTACATCCTGGCCGAGAGCACTATATTAAGGGGCCGTTTGGGGCGTGATTAAAAGCAAAACATCCAGATGGAATGTTTTGCTACACTGTAGCATCTGGATATTTTATATATCCAGCTGAAACACCTCAAGACGTGTTTCAGCTGGATGTAAAAATCCACCTGGATGCTACAGTAGATATCCAGAATCCAATCTGGATGTTTTGCAATAATCACGCCCCAAACGGCCCCTAAGTAATAATCCAATTTTCACTTGTTGTTACTAATTCTAATCATAACTAAAGTCCTTTAGACTCAAAACCCTCTCACATTAGGCCTTTATTAGCTTCTGGTCAGACCATTAATTATGTATTAATCCGTCTAATAGTCTCTTTTTAAAATTGTTTTACATCTTAGCCTTAATGGTTCATTAATCCGCAAACTAGATAACTTTTCCAGGACACCTCGGCTCCCGGTCAGACCTATTAACAGAGGTCTTAAGGTCCACGAGCAATGATCCATAAGGATTCTCACTTTCATCTTGCTAATACATCCCTTAATCTCTTTTAGAAAGTCTTATTACCTATATACTATATCAATTAGGGCAAACACTACATAAAGTAGACAGCTTTATCAGGACACAGAACAACACCACGAAGTACGACTTGTGACTCATAAGGACGCACCAAACCAGTGGAATTACTTCTGAAAGCTTGCTGCTTTTGGATGAGAAACACGAGAGTTACACCAATTAATGGATCGATTAGGTCAATACATAAAGAATGTGAGATCGGGTGACATACAACAAGAAAAGAGACAACTTTTCATAAACAGACCCTTATCTACACAAATCAGAGAATAACACTCATTGATAGACATCAGACATATGACTCACATGAACCGAAATTAAAACATACTATCAGGGATGGCTTGATCGAATTGTGCATGAGAGATTCACATCAAGAAATCAATCGGTATATTAATAATTGAATAGATCTCAGCAAATAGAGCAATTAATCCAAGACAATATGGGTCACTCATGTCACACATACATCAGAACGTGGTACTCCATATAAAGATCAAAACTTTAATGAAAGCATGCTATGAGAAAAAGGGCATCTTACTTTTGAACCGGTACTAATTGCACGACAACCGGTTTGAATTAAAACCCGCTTCCTTGCGATCTCCACACGAACCAATGCACACCTCTTGCATGCACCACGAGAAGAAGCTTACTGATGGTTGGGAGAGAAGGGGGAGGACGTGATAATAGAGAAGAATTCACCAAGAAAAGGGAGAGAGAGGGCTGCCGGTTCCCAAAAGGGATGGCCGGTCCTCTCAAATATGGTTTAAATAGAACAAGCCAATGAATGTCCATCGTCCATCTCCACCTCATCCAAGGGCCAAGGATCATCCCACCCCTCCCAAAACCACCAGCACGATCTCCTCTAACCCCAAGATTTTCTGTTTAGATTGCATTAAGGTAGGATTTTATCTTCTCTCAAAACTTACCAATTTACTTATGTAACTTACCAAGTAAATGAATACCCTTAAGGACTTCTCTTGGCGCCAATTATATGCAAAGATGGCCACTTCAATCATCCCAAAAGGGCGTCCAATACACATCTCCAATATATTTTAATTAGGCTAATTAAATCCACCATTATCTTGATTCCCAATTGGATATCAATTAGGGTTTTAACACCAACTCAATTACCATGTTTAGATCCCTTAAATAGAGCAAGTCAGGCATGATACGTCTCCAAGAAATCCCCCAAAATCAGCCCAAGAAGTTTCCCAACGAAAATGCCTCGGGAAACATAAAACCACCGGCGATCGATCGGTCCGTATACGCGATCGATCGTCTTGCGATCGATGCCTTACTAAAATGATCGATCGTCTCCCGATCGATGCCATTTGAAGGCGATCGATCGGTCTGACGGAAAAATTTTAAATTTCAATTTTTAATGAAATTTCTAGAATTCAAAATTACTCCAATTTAGCAATAAAATTCCACTTTAATAATATAAAAATTTACGGTCGCTATATCCTCCCCTCCTTAAAGAACATTTCATCCCCGAAATGCTGCAATTATTCTTCAAAGAGTTGAGGGTGGGACTTCTTCATCTCATCTTCGATTTCCCAAGTCATTTCCTCGAAGTGCTGGTTTTGCCACAAAATTTTCACCAACGGTATTGTCTTTCTTCGTAGCACCTGATCCTTCTTATCCAGTATCTTGATTGGTCTCATCAGGAATGATAAGTCTGCCTCAAGTTCCATTGTAGTATAATCTAACACATGAGACTCATCCAGCACATACTTCCTCAACAATGATACATGAAATTTCATAGATATATCAAAGATATTTATAAAAAAATATCGGTAGTTGAAAACTAATTTTTACCATATATTTTCACAATTTAACTTCTAAAATGAGTTATACTAATTTAGACAAAGCATAAATTTTAAAATATGCATATTAGGATGGGAAACAATGGGAAAGTTATTTTTTTTCCTTTTTAAAAATTTTTTTTCCCAATTTTTTTTAAAACGTTTTTTTTTAAATAGCAAAATTTCGGTCGAAGGCGAAATTTCGCCGATGTTGTAAAAATTTTTAAAAAACGATATTTGGTGATTACGAAGTATCGGGTGGGGCCGAAAATCGATATATCGGTGAAATTTCTAAAATTTCGTCGATATTGAATTCCTTAGTTGCAGTTGCTACCAAAGATTATTTGCAACGAGCGTCAAAATGCAACTCAGATGGTATTATAGCAGGATGCCTAGAAGGTCCCGGTTCCAAATCTTGATGGAGACTTGTACTATGTAGGCGGAGTCCACCCCACCAACAGCTAGGGTGGCTGCCTATTGGCTGCAGAAACTAACCTTCATTAACCTTCGTGATTAACAAGTGATTCGGGCAACAACCAAGAACTTACAAGGCAACATGGTCCACAGCAAGAGTTCAGCAACATTATGTTGAAGACTCATTCATGTTTGACTTGTTGACTGAGCCAATTAGGAGTTTTAGGTAGTAGGTTATTGACTAGGATTAGAATTGTTATAATTTAGAGCACTGCCACTAGGGCATCTTCGTTAAAAGGCACCACATTTGGCTGTCGAGATCAGTTCTTTTGATGTTATTTTGATAGTTTGCTTAATGCAATAGTGAAAGAAGATTTTCTTGTCTTTGAGCGTCTTCTTTGATTTAAGAGCGATACGATCTTGACGAAGGTCGTTGAATCCCATCATCAAGTATGCAATTTGTTGTCAACGTATACTTTGCAATTCACCTTCTATCAACATGGAGGTGCTTCTAATCCCTTAAACAGATTAATAAGAGCTATGGATCTCATCCACAGTGGGGTAAACAACTTCAGACGTAAAAAAACTCAAGACACGCCAAAATGGGTTAGCAAAGGTGGTGCGAACTGGACCTCTAGCATTTAAATTCTAAGCCCACTTTTGTTGCCCATAGGGCCATAACATTATCTATAAACACTGAAAACAATAAATACTTTTCCGGACCAACTGAAACACTGGCTAAATTGCCAACGGACATTTGTCCAAATTCGGTCCCCTTTTCTATCCTTGCCGAAGGTGTGATGTTCCAGTCCTCCTACAGGCTACAAGTACACAGATAGCTGGTCGACTTGGATTGTTCCAGACTAGGAAAAGTCAAGCCCTTCTTTCCACATATGCCCTCTTTCTAGGATTCTTCTCAGGTCAGAAAAGGAAGGAGCGAAAGAATAAGAAGAAAGAATCCATGCCAGAAAGTAGGGAGAAGACAAGGGTCGGGTGATGTTAAATCAGTCGGAGAAGCAACAATCTATTCGCCACAGCGTCCAATAACTCACACACATGATTGGAACAATTCGAACCAGGGATTGGATTCTGTTGTTTTTGTGCAAGGAACTCACTTGTCCCTCCCCTAAAGTCCTTATCAAACACGTCATTATCTTTTAGTTATAACACTGATACATTTTCCACACGAGACAAAACTACGTTGGTCTTGATTTATGGAAAAAATACTTGGTCGTATTCCCAGATTCCCTCTCTAGGTGTCCGGCCGGCTTATGGAGTGTAATATATTATGGCAACTTTTTAACTTTGGGGCTTTCTCTGGTTTCCATAAGGTCCATTTGTCTACGTATTCTTGAATGGATGACCTTGGACTTCAGTTTATTTATTACACATCACTGCTTTTCATAGGATAACTAGATAAGTCGTCCACTCAGATTGAATTCCAAGAGTAGCAGGTGTTCAAGGTGTTATATAAATGGAGTTTCAAAGAGAGCCACCGGCCCACCAGTGTTGCATGCTCATCTCAAATACATATTTTATGAACGGCCATCCAAAGTAGTGGCATGAGGTTCATGTTACCTCTTGGCCGCCAACGCACAAGGAACCTTATTCACTTTCTAGAACCTACTCTATATTCAAATTTGGGGTGGTGATTCACACTCACTTGCCCGTTGATTTAATACCTGTTGTCAGATTAAAATCCGATGGCTCAAGATGACTCACCTCAGGTGGGCTATGTGGCAGTGCCTCATTGAAATGGGACTCTTTGAATTTATTCCTTTTTTTTTTGTTACATCACACAAGGGGCACTGCCTTATGAAAGGATCGCCGCACTTAAGAGACTTGGGAGGAAAGTGGAGTTAAGTACAACAATAAGGACCAGGTATAAGTTTGATTTCCTTGTACCTATCTCCCATTAGTTACCATTTCGATTATTTCCAAGGGGAGACGTCGAGCCTTTGTCCCAATCCTACATGGTAATCCTTCGGTAAAACATTGTCATAAAAAAACTGATGGGACGGTATCTTAGATTCAATGTGCAAAAACAAATAGTTACACAACTTTTATAGCATATCTAGAATTTGATTTGAAGCCTGCCCACTCGATGGCATGGCATGGAGGTGATATCTCCCCATCCTTCGGTAAAACATTGTCATAAAAAAACTGATGGGACGGTATCTTAGATTCAATGTGCAAAAACAAATAGTAACACAACTTTTATCGCATTTAGAATTTGATTTGAAGCCTACCCACTCGATGGCATGGCATGGAGGTGATATCTCCCCGTGTAGAGGGAGCAATACTAGGTTTTTTTAAATAAATAAATTTCCCAAAAGCTCGAACTGGTAGGAAAGAGCTATATTTAATATTTAATTCAACTCAACATGTTTGAACCGATGGGGTTTATACACACAAGGTTTGCCTATGAGCGCAACTTGTAAAAAAAAAAACTATTCCCTCTGTTTAATGAAGCTTGTCTGCACTCTGCATTAGAAAAAAACACAGGTCCCTCATGTGTATTTTCACTCATTTTCGAATTCAGACAGGCTTCATTAGACAGAGGAAGTAGAATTTTAGAGATTGCAGGATTTTTTGCTGATATGCTCTGCGGCAGGTTTCCATGGTGTATCATCAAGTCTATTTCTTGTTATGAAGGCACGGTATATCATAAAATCAATTCTATTATACTCGTGCTATAAAATTGTTTTTACAACCAATCAACAAACATTGGATCTTATAATCACATTAATATCTTAAAACTAGTTTGGTGTTGTCTAAAATTAGCATGTCAAACAGTTGACGTTCAAAAAATATCTTATTCCTTTTTTAGTACCTCTTCGCAGATTTTTTGCCAATGCTAATAGGCAACTCTGACTTACCAATCTGCCAATCCTAAATCCTTCGTGTCCTAATCCTAGTCTTACTCTGGCTACTTCACATCCGTTAATCACAGGGCTCCACTGTTACCATGTACGGCTCAGATTCATTCTATAGCATGTTTCCAAATCTAGCTTTAAATATTCTCAAAGCTACTCAGGTATATCCATAGATTTTACACAGACAGATACGCACGTGATACTGCACGTGCACTTTGTTGGTAACGGCGACCCAACTTCCTGGCATTGAGCTTCCAATCCAGAGCCAGAAGGTGGACCTTGGAAGAAGAAGTTGTCTTTCTTGACTTCTCTTTTACCTTTCCCTTTTACAAGACTCCATTACGAGTCCTTATATAAGTAGGAGGAGACCTCCACCTTCCCTTCCTCAGCTAGAAAGCAAACAAAATTTTAAAAAAGAGAGGCGACTTTGTTTAGTTCATCCGCTTCCTTGGCTTACTTTTTGGTCGGAATTTGGAGAACCAAGGGAAAAGAAATTATGGGTTTTGATTCTCAGGATGCAATTAAGCAGCTCAAGGCTCTGATGGACAAATGTCAGCTCTTTTTCTTTTTTACTTTTTGAGTTCTCTCTTTGTGATGAGATGGCTTTTTTTTTCACTTCGTTGTCTTCTTTGCTGCAGTGGAGGAGCCATTGAAGAAGGCATTCGAGGTAGATGTTCTGACCTTGCCTGTAGATCTGGGTTCTATGTGTTCTGTAGCACAATGAAACTTACTATTTGTGCTGTGATGGTAGTTTAATGGAAATTTTATGTATCTTTGAAGTGATTTGGGTGTAGAAGATAGGCTATTTAACTTTAATTTGGATTGAAAAGGTTATTTATTTGTTTTAGTTTATGTATAACCTATTTTTGGTTTTCGTGACATGTATAGACTGAGGTTTTCTGGAAATGAAGTATGTTTTATGCTGGATGATCTCTGTGGTGGAAACAACACTAATAATTACTAATATCTTCGGCAGTTGTTAGATGATTTAAAAATTAGATGGACTTCAGCTGTTGGAGACCTATTTCTAGATGTTTACAATGGATGCACTGTAAAAGGAACAAAAAAATTATTGGAGTTGAGAAAAACACATGCATCACTTGTTTGATTATTAAGAACAAATGTGCTCTCTTTTCAGGATGTTCATCAAGGATATCCTGCCGAAACACTGGTGCGATTTCTCAAGGCAAGAGAATGGAATGTTGACAAAGCTCATAAAATGGTGATCATCAACTCCACTCTTTGTGATACCTCTGCAATTTGCTTATCATCTCCTTTCTATACTGATAATGCTTGTTATCCTACAGCTGGTGGATTGCTTGCGTTGGCGGGTACAAAATGAGATTGATACCATATTAGCGGTTTGTTTCACATTCCTCATATCCTAAAGTTTCAACAAAGATTTGGCTAAAGTGCATATTGAATTTAACCTTTTACATGTGCAGACATAAATATAGCTTCTATTTTGTTCTTTTCCCTGCTCTTTCTTGGAAAAATACACAATAATCATGTGGGTCTGTAAACTAATGAAGATGTTGTAAGAAGAGTATGTAGTGTCATTTTAATATCAATAATTTGTAGACGACATACACTAGTGGAAAATCCGTATGTATTTTCCATATGAAAAAAGTTAAAGAAAATTAATGTACTAAATTTGGCAGGCAGTTGACATCATTGAATGTCTTGACATATCTTTCTGAGTTGTTCATTTTTTTTGGAATTCATTTCCAATCTCCATTGGTTCCACTAGACATGTGAAAGATGCCAGGGGAGGCCAAGCGTTTGACTGCCCTCACAGCTTTTCTTGAACTCCACAGTTGGTTTTACCTGTTCCTTGCTAGCTTTCACTAGCCCCTGTCATTCGTAAAATGTGTATTTCAATCTTTCTCTAGTATCTCTATATAAATCAGGCAAAATCTATGATCAACTTGATACAAGAATCTTTTCTTCAAGAAATGTGGGAACTTTTATGCTACGCAGAATTTCCCATTGTAGCTAATGTGTAAACCTTTTGGTTTTTTAAGATAATGTGATTTTATCGGGATGCAAATTCACATTTTGAATGATTCTGCAAAGAGTTGTGATTCTTTATCTGCTGACATGACTGCCTATTTGACTTTCAGAAACCTATTATCCCAATTGATTTGTACAGAGATATACGCAGTTCCCAACTGATAGGACTTTCTGGGTACTCAAAAGAGGTAGTCCACAATCCTTTGATTGGCTTATTGCTGGCTTGAAATTCCCACAGGGATGTAACTTGGCAGTTATTTGCCTATTTGCGTTGCCAAGAACTTTGTTGTTTATGTTGAGGTTATTCATAAATGACATCCTTATCTCACTTATGGCCATGTTTTGCAACTGTTTACTGTTTATGTCGAGTTAAAATGTGTTATAATTCTTTTTTGCTGAATGTTCAATATGCATGCTTCTTTTTCCACATCATCAATGAATGTAATGCATGCTATTTTTAAATAAATATATATGTATTTCTAGAGCTACAACTTTATTTTCAAGTCGTTATGCGAAACTGGAGAAGCTGTATGTTGATCTCCTCACGACTCCAGTTTATGACCCTATACAAGAGTGGAGAGTGTTGATAAATGAGGCATTACATCATTCAGAATTATATAACTTTTGTCCACTTAATCATCCTCATTTTTGCACATGCTAGGGTCTTCCTGTCTTTGCTCTTGGCGTGGGACAAAGCGCATATGATAAAGCATCAGTAAGGATTCTTTGATTCTCTACTCTCATGTGTTTTGCAAGAATCCTCGTAACAATTTTAATCTTTCTATGCAGGTACACTACTACGTTCAGTCTCATATCCAACTTAATGAATATCGGGATCGTGTAGTTTTGGTATGCATGCTTCTTTTTTTGTGAATTGGAAGGTGTGCAGTCATTTTCTTTATTGCTTGTCCCTAACAAATGTCTTTTGCTACAGCCTTCTGCCACAAAGAAGAATGGGAAATATGTAGGCAAATGTGTAAAGATTCTAGATATGACTGGCCTTAGGCTGTCTGCACTTAATCAAATAAAGGTAACTATTTCTCGTCTAGAATCGTCTGAACGTTTCGCTACTTAAATTCTACTTTCACATTACTCAAAATTTTTAGCTGCTTATCTCATTGTGATATGCCTTCAGAATAGACATGATGAAGTTGCTTGCTTGTGTAGGCAGAGCTCCTTTTGCTCCATGCATAGGATATTTATTAAGATATTTATTTTGCAGCTTTTAACTGTCATATCATCTATCGATGATCTCAATTATCCAGAGAAGACCCACAAGTACTATATTGTTAACTCTCCTTATATCTTTTCAGCGTGTTGGAAGGTGAGGCACATTGTTAAAATGTCAAAAATGAAATTCTATCATGTTACATATTCAGGTCTTCACTTGCAATGTCAAATGTATGTTTAGCATGGCTAAATTAGTGATCTGGGTTATAAATCGATGCCAGGTTGTGAAGCCACTTTTGCAAGAAAGAACGAGGAGGAAAGTGCAAGTTTTGCAGGGTTGTGGGAGGGACGAGTTGTTAAAGGTAAATATCTATGGCTTACCTTTCGAAATAAAAACAAACTGTGGTGTAATTTTATCATTGAGTATGTTCACCCATATTCAGTGTTTTTTCCCTTGATGAATGACTCTCGGTAATCTGCTTGTTGGTGTTTCAAAGTCTTTATGTACCTTTATTTTCAACTTTTTTTGGTAAAAAAATAGATGGTATACTCTAAATAGGTTATAAATTTTCTGGTACTAGTGTAGTGACAAATTGATATTCAGAAGATTTCACATATATTTCCAACTTTCAGGTACCAACATATAGAATTATCATTCCACACACTATTGAATTTCATTTTTGAACCGTTCAATTGAGGTTAAGGCCTTTATTTAAAGGGATTACTATCTGACTTACATCATGCTATGGAGTTCACAGCTTGCTTTAGAAAAATGTTTATTGAAACAACTATTGTTCCCTCTTTGGGATCTTTTAATCATCTTATGCACATATATTGCTTCTCTGCCTTGATATTTCGTGTCTTTACTCGTTATGTTCAAAGATCACAACTTACATTATTTGTATTTGTAGATAATGGACTACACATCCCTTCCACATTTCTGCAGAAGGGAGGGTTCTGGGTCATCGAGGAATATAACCAACAACGCTGATGACTGTTACTCTCTTGACCATTCCTTCCACCAACAAGTCTACAACTACATCAATCAGCAAGCTTCGAGTCTAGAAACTGTTGCCCCCATCAAGCAAGGCTCCTTTCACGTTGATTTTCCTGAGCCTGACCCCGAGGAGAAAATGATAGCCCAAAGCATTGAATCCGAGCTTCAGAAACTTGGGAAGGCTAATGGCATTTGCCGCCTGTTGAGTGGCACAAAGATTGTAAACTAGAGCGACGATGAGACACTTCTACTTTTTATGTTACAAAGGTGCTGCAGAAAAACACGGTATCCTATTGCAAGAATTACTGCTATCCGATAAGTCAGACTCGAGATGATATGTGTGAAGCAATAAAATGGTGCTTCTACCGGCACATCCTCGATATAGCTCGACATTGGGAGGAGGTGGAGAGGAAGAAATCTAATATTAGTATGTAACTCATGTACAACTAAATACTAATTGTATTCAAATGATTGAATGCTGTAGTTATTATTATGTAAAAGGGTCTGTCTTGTCTATCTTAAATGAGGTGTAAACAGTGGGGGAAAGTCAATAGAAGTATAAGTTATTTACTGTTATCAATTTTCGTCTTTTTATACTTGGCCCAAAGGGCTAATTCGGTATGAATCATTAATTAAACTGGGTGGAAGATGGCCATAGTGCCTTGTCCTCTGTGAGGCGAGAATGCTCTTCTTTGTGTGGAACTTGGTGGTCAGTTGCAAGCCTTCCAATTGGATCCTAAAACTAACAATGTAAATCTGATCACTGCCAACCAGCTTAAAGCCCGGGCCAAGGAATATGGTGGAAGTGAAATACAATAACCAACAAACCGAAGCCGCTGAGCTCCTATTTATAGCACAAACCAAAAACTGATTACAGTTTCTTGAGTAGCCGGTGACCATAAAAATGTTCAGCAGACAAGTACCACATACTTTGGGAACTATAAATACTGCTTTGGCTGCTAACTTCCATCACTCAGTATCGATTGCTTTCACTCAAGGTTTTAGCCGAGGAGAGGGTTAGAAGATTTTGGCACCTGTAGAGGTAAAGCGCATGGAACTTATTAGCATCGTTACATTCACCGGAGGAGTGATCATGCAGTTTGGTTTCGTCATTCTTCGAATCAGTCCGATCTTCGAATTCGCATGCCGAATGGTAGATTGTCTGCAATGTTCACGGCCATCGTCTCAAAATGTGATCATCATGGAGGAGATCACTGTAGCTATTAGACAGACAGCATAGGTTTTTCATCCTTTTTTTTGTATTAGTAATTTGTTAGCATTTTAGTACTTAGTAGATATCAAGAGCCAGGGTTTGCCTGTGCGAGCACCAATTTGGACAATGTTCCTATTTGGTATGATATGAAAGATTTTAGTTTAAAAGGATTCTTCATTGTATATGTTGTATAACCCCCCTTTTTTCATCTTTGTAACAATCAATAACCATGAGACTGACCTTTCTAGCACAATACATGAGAATTTATCCCACATGATTTCTTTTTATTTCTATATCCAGTTCATGCATAATTGTCCACTATCGAATATCAATTGGCACCCAGTAAGAGAAGAAGTTTTGGAAAGTGCATTGAAAGGCCTCTGCTAGCTTTAAAACATCAATTGCAGAATTTCTAGATTTTATTTTGGTGGCTGGAAGCCTAGAACTACTTTCAGATACGTTTATAATAACATTCGAGGCATGACGCCATCACGCGCATTTGTGAACCGAGATGCTGCAAGCCATTGGATGGAAATCCGATGGCAGGCTTTAAATCAGGAGAGCAGGCAGATTTGAAGTGTCCTTGATTAGACGGCAATCCGATGGAAATACGACGATTAGCAATGCCTCATCATACGCATCACATAAACCTCTTCTTTATACGAAGTTGAATCGAATCTGTTAGTATGAGACACTGCTCACATGTGTCTGTGAACGGACGCATCAGCAGCCGTCAGATTTCAATCTGATGGCGAGCATCAATCAGGGGACAATCAAATTTTACCGACACTTATTGACGCCTACATAACATGAGATAAACCTATTGTCCCCAAACGCGCGCAGTTAATGTCAATTAGGCAAAAGCTGAAACAGATTACATAAAAAAAAAGAAACCATAGAACGGTTTCAAAACTAAGGGGCCGTTTGGGGTGTGATTAAAAGCAAAACATCCAGATGGGATGTTTTGCTACACTGTAGCATCTGGATATTTTATATATCCAGCTGAAACTCCTCCTGAGGTGTTTCAGCTGGATGTAAAAATCCACATGGATGCTACAGTATATATCCAATATCCAGTTTGGATATTTTTGCAATAATCACGCCCCAAACGGCCCCTAAAATGCAATCGCAATCTTAACTGCCCATTTTGTTAAGGCCTAGTTCAATAGTGCTTGGATAAAAATAGAATAGAAAAACGCAATTATTTTGCTCTTAGGAGCAGGTAAGTACTTAAATGAAAAGCCAACAACTTAAAAGAACTAACAAATATGTAATCACAATGAAGATAGAACCTACATCAATTCTCCCTTTACATTCATTAATTTTAACTCAAAAACAAAGTGCTTCTTCTTTCCTGGCTCATCACTCCCCTAACGTAGCTGATGCCGAAGACGAGTTCCCGGCGGGCAATCTCCCTCGAAGGAACCTTCTGAGTTGGGCGGCCATCAATTCTGCTCCGGCCTTGTCATACGCCAGAAATTCCTTGAAGTAATCCGCGTCAGAGATGTTTCTCCCATGCAGTTGATCAAAATAACGTCTTGTATAGACGGGAAGTGTGATAGTTCGCCTTTGGGGGGGGGGGGGGGGGGGTTGGGCTGGTCGTCGCCGGTGCAGGTTCCGATGAATGACGTTGAGGATCTGCTGGACGGTGTTGTCCTTCGAAGATTGGGTTGGTACAGGGAGAAAACAAAGACTGGAGAAAGTAACAAGCGGAGGAGCATGAGGAAGCGATAGCGTTGAGAGGCGACAGTTGTCTTCGCCATTGCCTGTAATTGAAAGATGGAAGGTGAAACTTCAGAGATTGTCCATACAGGATGAACAAAAACAGAGAGATAATCAATAAATATCCTATGTGACAAATTTACCCACAATGAGAGAAGGAATAGACCTCCTGCGTCCACGGAGGGACAGGTTGAATCATTTCTAAATTATTTCCCACACAAAAAGCCGCTTAGAATTTCTAAAAAACGGTTTTTGGATTTAGGCACATCAAATAGCACTACCTCGAATTTTTCAACAACATGCATGTTTCATATAATGTCAATGACATGGTTACTAATGGTAAGAAAGTTCTGGAAGCTACCTGGAAAGAGACTACCCTCACATCGATTTTGTCACAGCTGCTTTTTAGGATTAGCCTGTAAATTCAAGTAGTTCATAGGGGTAGCTTTAGGAACTCCTATCCATTAATGCAAGTAGTTAATGGAATTCGGAGCACTTAAATTATGCGAGATGATTGATGCCCATAAGTCATTAGTATGCGCCGTGGAATGCCAGATATCAGTCCATCGAAGAGACTATATTGTGTAAAAAAATATCGGTGGTAAAAAATTAGTTTTTACCGTATATTTTCACAATTTAATTTCTAAAATGAGTTATACTAATTTAGACAAAGTATAGATTTCAAAATATGTATAAAAATACATATTATGATGGAAAGCAAACGAGAAAAGTAATTTTTTTCCTCTTTTTTATAAATATTTTTTTAAATGGCGATATATCGGTCTGAAACCTTTGTTTTTTTCCTTGATGTTCCTTATGTTTAGGTCAATTTGAAAGAAAATTTGATGTGAGATGATTAATGCCCTTGAATCATTAGTATATGCGCCTTTTTTCCAATTCTGTTGAATTAAAAAAGTAATTTAGTTCATTTTTATTTTCTCATCCAGACAAGTAAATGGGACGGGACATAGGAAGTAAACGGTATTTTGTAACATCAAGGGGGGCCATAGCCTTTTGTCAAGCATAAGCAGAGGTTCAAGGTGTCACGCCCGGGGCACTGCCCGATCCGAACCGAATATGGTCCAAGAGTTGAACCGGCACACGGGGCTACATTAAGGAGATATAGCGGAAGACTTATGCCCCCCCTCATACGGGCAGTCTCACTAACAGAGTTATGCTAACAATTTTGAGCAAGAGTAAATAAGAGGAATAAAAGTAGAGTTTAATTCAAAATAACCCGACAAGTCTTTAAACCCACAACTACAAACATGAGCCATCAAACCGGGCTCGAAATAAAGAGTCTACAAGTATTGGTCACAAGTCTCATCATACAATAATATAACAACTCAAAAGAGATAAACTAAACCAAGTCTAAGGCATCCACGCCTAATCCCGCTCTCTCTACGATCGCTCCTCAAAGAGAGGATCCTGTTCATCTGCGTGTCGCACCACGCAGCCCCAAAACAAAACAACGAAAGAGGGGTGAGAATAAAACTCAGTAATAGTTTTAACTACAATCGGCAAAAATCAGAAATCATACGGCATTATAACATAGCAGTAGATCCATAATCGACATGATTATCCCATTATCTAGTCATGCATGTATAACACATAAACCTGCATAACCATATCTCATTCTCATGCTTCCATCTTCATCAAGCATTCATATCTCATAAATTCACCCTGCATATCCAAAATAATTAACACATGGTACAATCATGCATTCATATCTTATAAATTCACTCTGCATGTCCAATATAACCATCACCCGGTACAATCATGCATTCATATCTCATAAATTCACCCTGCATGTCCAAAGTAACCAACACATAGTACAATCATACATAACATCGCAATAAGCATGTATCATCACAATGGTGAATGCTTCCATCAAGGAGTAACACAATATTGTCACGAAGGTGGGATACAATCAAGGCCACGAAGGCGTATCATGGTTTGGTTCCTACACAGGAACAAAAGAGGTTGTCAATCCCAACAAGCTGCTCGCCCTGGACAATCCTGGCCAAAGATGCCCAAATCTCACATAGAGAAACTAGAGCAGGTGTGTTTGCCCTGGGTAGTCTCCTGTGGTGGGGGAGAGCCCGAATCTCTTCACAGAGAAACTAAAATATGTGGTAGCTGGTGCACATGAGCCTACCACCCAGGTGCTCAGTGTCCAGTTTTTGACATCTCAAATCTTCGCAAGGCGAGTCCATCCCTCACCCTCCATATATCTCAATCAAACTCAACCCGGGGAGTGAACCCGTTCCAGGAGGGAACGAAATCGAAAACATGTCATTTCGGACCAACCAAGTTTCGATTAATCCATCGATCGATTAATCGGGCATACAATCTCATACATTGCATACAATCGACCAATTCCATTTAAACAACGATAAAACTTCATCCATGAAGTCCAATACATAATGCATGCTATCATGATACATCCGTGAGCAATCCTACGTGGGTTCCAACACATGAAACGTGCTCCCAATCCATCCCCTCATGCATCATAATCAAAGTATAATCAACTAAAACCTCATAATAGATTCCCATGTGTATGTATACTCATGCATATTCTAATCACATGATTCATGCTTCAACATAAAGTCATTGAGCAGTATTTGCATGCTTAAATACCTTCTAAAAATAACGATTCCAAACCGACATCAAAGTAATTTCTATCATCAAGCTTAAATCCATCCATGTAGAGTTGAAGCCTTACTCCTACAAGCATGCTATTTTACCATACAATAAACTATAACATGAATCAACTCAATTACTCATAAGCCATATAACCTACAAATGAATTATGTATTTTATAAGCCCTTTGTCACGCCCCGAAATCCCATACCTCGATCGGAGTGCGGAAGCCAATCAATGATATACATTTGGAGGTAGAGAATCTCGGGCGCGAGACCGAACAGTCGATTTCACCACCAATTACGATCAGCTCAAAAGGATGTGTAATCGGTCATGCCCATAATCAGTGCAATACAAATACAAACATTAATGAATACTATGGAATGGAAATTTACTTAATAATACTGATAATAATCCATTTAAGAAAGTCAAATCAAATAAACCTATAAATCTATGGCACACAATTGCCATTAAATGTCATAAGCATCAAATAAGCAAAGCAAATAATATAAACTCTAAGTCTTCACGGCTCCTGCGACCGCTTCACTACTGCAACTTCCTGATCTCAAATTCCATTTGCGCCTGCATCAGAGGATGCATGAGTATTTCATAGAAACACTCAGTAGGATGTAAAAACCCACTGAATTAGGGCAAACAATATGAATAGGATAAGAATAACAAAGGTTTATGAAGATGCCGCAACATCTGGACTAAACCAAGGATTTATACACCTGAAAGGTTAGTCAATAATAATTCCAACCCGCAAGTAGGGAAAACAACAATAAGGCTCCTACTACACATATGAGTAAGGAGGGAATGATAATCATATTAAAAAGCTCCATACATTAAAAGTGAAAGGAGTACAATTTTTGCTCGCTGAACCGATCACCCGCAAGTGACTATACCAGAACCACCCTAGGGGTCCTCTTTTTGGAACCCTGCCATGCGTCTAGGATGCTGGCCTCACCAGTGCTTACGGACACGATGGGCGGAGACTGAAGACCTTCCGTAATGTCAACAATCTAACGTACGTATGTTGCCTCTTTTTGGGCAGTATGGAACTGCAGTACCACAAATATTAGTGACCCCGCAAGATCAAGCAATGGCATAATTTGAGCATACTATGAATCCACTTCCGGAGAGAGTCCCGCAAGACCTCTAGTGGAGGAATCAATCAAATAATCATGATGAATAATAATTCAAAGGTATAGAGGCCGCAACACTCTAACCACATAAGGTATCAATCACCGGAATAGACTCTCATACGGAGTATAAGTAGAAACGTCACACAAAGAGAATAACACAATCCATACATACGTTCATGCTCAGCCCTAGATGGAAATTCATATAGGTCTTATTGAAATATATATAAATCAGAGACAAGGTGTTAATGAGTCCTAGATGATTTTGATTCCAAATGGAACCTCAAACCGACACAAACGCTTTATCTTCAAATACACAATTACGGTTTTCTTAACATAGGTATTACCCCATTTATCATATTAACCATAACCCAACCTTACTGTGATAATCATAAGGATATAGTCTAGTATTAGTTACTAGCACGTCATACCATCTTCACATCTTATTAAGTGGTTTTACTTAAGTACTTAGTATTTTCACTTAGATTCTGCTCACTGTCTTATGCACAACAGTCCCCTTCCGGCGGCTCCCAGACACTGTACAGTTAAGTTTATCTTCTGAAATTTTTACTAAGAATACCCTTGTGAGTCTAGTTTCTAACCCCACCCGTTTTATATTTTTCTGATATCATATCAATTAGTTATGAATTATTTACTGTCGACTGTCCGTGCAGAAACAGTTCTAGCCGAAAGTGAAACACATGATTAAACTTTAATATTCTTATTCCGAACCACTTATAGATGATAATATACTCATGATAGATGATAGTACTCCCCTCCTAGATCAATTACAGATCCTGGAATTAACTAGAATTACCAAAAGATTCCCTTTTTATCATGTTTCTCCCCATATAACACAATCTTAGACCATAATATCTTTCAATTAAGTCAATTTAAGCAAAACGATCATTAAGGCATAAGACTCAATCATTAGACATCATAATCAAAGCAATATCAGAACTTTTATCTTCTGTAAAATTAATAAAGCATCCAACTTTGATCTGATTTACCATCTAGACATGAAGCATGAAGGCATATATGCATGTATCGCGATACACATAGAAAACAAGACATAAATCATTAATCTCGCAAGATTCAAAGCAATACTCCAAGGTAATCAGTAATAACACTCATCATATAATGTGAGAAAAGAAGAAGACAAGAGGGAAAAACCATCCTACACTTTATCACCAAAAGACGTCGCCTTTCTACGCGATGTTCATCTCCTCCGCTTCCTTCAAAGCTCCCGATCTAAGCTCTTGAGCAATTCCCACTAGAAGAGGTGTTCTAAGAGAGGGATGAACGTGGGAAGGAGAGGGGAAAGCCTCTGGACGTTCTAGGGTTTAGTTTTCAAAAGCACAAGCCTAGACTCTATGGGTTTATATAGAGTTTTTAGAAGATCTTTGCCCAATCAATTCTACCATATCTTGGGCACTTTCCACCAATGGGAGAGTCCCTAAATCACCCTAGGAACGTGCAATACAAGTCTAGTTAGGATATGGCATCTTTCCCAAATAAATCCGTCTCAAAATAAGTTAGAATTCGCCAAACCGCAACTGGCGATCGATCGTGCAATACGGCGATCGATCGTCCTGCGCTGTTTACAAACTGCGCGATGGCGCCGATCGTAGCCGATCGATCGTGTTCCATAAGCCGATCGATCGTTTTTAGCAGCGATCGATCGTTTTTATTCAATTTCCCATATCTTTTTACTCCGAACTCCAAATCACACAAAATTGGTGTCGTTGGAAAGCTCTTCTCACCAACTTTAATTTAAACAAAGCACCACACGGTCAAATCAATCATTAAGAGGGTCAAATTTTAGTTTTAAGATACTTACTAATTTTCCGGATGTTACACCCTTTAACTTATGTTTAAGTTGGTGTTTGATTAGAATTAGTGGTACATGTAGTTTTTGGTTTTTGTAAGAAAATAAGAGTAAGATGCAGAAATGAGGTAAAAAATGACTCAAATGTTTGAATCTTCATAACTTCTTTCACAGATCTCGGATTGGATTGATTCAAAGCTTACGTTAAATTTCAAGAAGTCATCTTTCCAACGCCACTGACCACGCATAATTCAGAGTTCGGAGGAAAAAGTTTATGACTATTTGAAAATCGGGGCTGCAAAGACAAACTGAGAAAACGATTGATCGCGGTTCATCTCTTCTATTTTCAAATTTTTAAAAACCGAGACTCCATTAACACATCTTGAAAGCTTAATATATGCCTCAAACATTAACAAAAAAACCATCAAACATTTCAGAACATATCCACATATCATTCTAAGATAAAACCCCAAGAAATCATAGCAAAAGATTAGCATTTATTAAATCCACCATTAGAGCCCTAAACAAGAACACTCATTCAAGTAAAAACTATTAAAACAAACCCCTTCACTACCCCGAAGCTGAGATTGAAGAACTCATTACCTTGAGTTGATTAGAATGAACCTTCAATCACTTCCAACACCTTCCAAAAAGACGATTTTTAAGTTAATACACTACGAATATCGATTTAGCTTTGAATACTAAAAGAAAACCTTATATCTAGGGCTTTGAAAGCATAAAAGTAAGATTTTGAAGATTAGGGCTTGGAGAAGAGATATAAAATAATGATTTTTATGCTTTTAAATTGGATTAAAATAATGGAGCAATCAAGATTAAGGAATGATTAAGAAAACTTTAAAGAAAATAAGCAAGGATTAGGCTAAATACCTTTAATCTTTTCTTTTTCAAGCAATGGGGAAAGAGGCTCCTAATCTCCCAGCCAAGCCTATTCCTAAATTGGGAAAGGGCACAACACTTTCTTTTTATAGAAAAAGTTGGGGTAACCCTAATTAAAATGTGGGGTAGAAATAAGGTTTTTGGCTAAAATTGAAAAATTTGGCTATTTTAATCCGAAATTAAGTTCAAAAAATTTTTATAATGACTTTCTTTAATGTTTGGGGCATTTTAGTCACAAAAACCAAATTTTTGACGGCGGGGCCTGCAGGGGTCCCGTCAAACCCTAATTTTCAGAAAATTGGTAAAAAAATCAAAAAAATCCCAAAATTCAGATTTGATCCAAAATCACTTAAAACTCATGTTTGTGAAGTTGATTTTGCTTAAAACCTTTATAAACTCATTTATTTTTAAAAACAATCGAGTTAAATCGAAAAACACTTAAACAACAAGATAACCGATAATTAAAATTAAAATAAACATGTTCAAAGGTGAGAGTCCTTACACAAGGGATTTAGAAGGGCATCCGGAATAGATGAAGGGTACTCATGGTCCTTTTTCAGCTGATTCCATTTAAAAAATTATTTGATATTTCAATGTCCTCACAAGGACATTCAAATCCCTAAATGAGAAATACCCCTTAAATGATTTATATTTTACTTTGAATTCAAATGTAATTTGCTAATAAAATGTGCCTCCCCAAATATATTTTAGTGGAAAATGGCCTTAAATGATGTAGAAAGTGACTTCCCAAAGAGCCCTATGGTAAGCGATCAATATTATTTCTTCAAATACTTTAATATTATAAAGGACGAGTGATTTACATCAGTTATTGTTGATTTTTGGGTGAGATTTTTTAGCACCGCAAAGTTTTTCTTAGTAACACCACATGGTCAGTAGAACCCATAGTTTATTTACCATTGCTGAGTAACACCACACTATTCTTATTCGCGATCTTGTTGATAGAACTCCACAATTAGAGGATCCTGACAATGGGGACCCTACCATCAAATATATAATTGTGGGTATTGCCACTAGATTGAACTCAATGAAACAGTTGACATTAACTATAATTTCTATCAGTAGAATGCCTCTATCAAATAGTGAGATTTTTGTCGGCCCACATCTACCGTCAAAATGAAATATGCCAAAAAAATTGACTTTTTTTCCAATCCTACTTATGAAAGTAGGTGTTATGAGAAAATTTGGGTTGCTGAGAAGTATCATGTAAGAAGCACGAATACAGATTTGGCGACACGACTCAACACAATACGGGACACGGGGACACGATATTTTTCCAAAAAGTAGGATACGACACGGCTAGTCAAAAATTATTTATATACTTTTTAAATATATTTTTTGGTATCTAATACCACATTTTTTCCTTTAAACCTTGTAAATGTTATAGCTACAAACCTATGGTTGAAAAATCATTTTTTATTTATAATTTCTACTCAAATTTGGGCAGAGTCTCCCCTATATTTTGGATATATAAAAGTTTTGTAATAATCTAAAACACTTGTGCAAGTAAGAATAAGTAAACAACAAAACTTTTAAACAGAATAACTAAGTATATTCAGTGACAAGACAATAAGTTAAAATTTAAGTACAAAATAAAACATCCTAGCACAACTATTATAAACACATTAAATACAAAAATAAGTAATCCCTAAGTCCGATTTTAATAGATACATTTGGCTTTGCAAAACAA
The DNA here is from genome assembly GCA_039654745.1 of Houttuynia cordata. Classification (NCBI taxonomy): domain Eukaryota; kingdom Viridiplantae; phylum Streptophyta; class Magnoliopsida; order Piperales; family Saururaceae; genus Houttuynia; species Houttuynia cordata. The sequence goes on along the minus strand of CM077502.1, from coordinate 11,862,592 downwards.
ACTAAATTAGTTCAAAGCAAAATGAATCTATTAAACACGGATTGAGAAACATCTTAAAATCTCAATTTATTCAAACACAAAAAAACATAAAAAAAAGTATTTTCTTCGTACAAATCATAGAACAAATGTTTACAAATGAGAGAAGCCATAGAACGGAGAAACTTACAGGAAATAGAGGTAGCCGAGAGAGTGGTGTGAAGGGTTGAGCTAGGATTGAAGGCATTCTTCGGATTCGTTCAAGTGGTTGTGCAAGGCGGTTATGTTGTCTAAACCGGGGGAGAGGCACGGGATGAGGGGAGAGGGGCAGGGGGAGATGCGGGATGGGGGGAGGTGGATGGTGGGAGAGGCGGGACGGAGGGAGAAAAAACCCTAACGAGCGGTCCCTCCCGTGTCTTGCCGTATCAGATACATATTCGATTTTTTTGGAAATGGCTGTGACACGCATGCAGCCGTGTCCGTGCTTCACAAAGTATCACCCTTGATTTTTCTTCAAAGACAAAAATATCACTAGGTTTTCACCCATCCTATCGGGTTTTATTCTAGGTTATTTAAAAAAATTAGCTTTCTCGTCCAATATACATTATACATCTGCCCTTCTTGTTGTTGGCCTATCATGGCGGAAGAGAAGTGCCCTAGGCGACAACAGCTAGGTTTCGACTTTTTTTTATACATAGCTAGGTTTCACTTCAGGTTAGGGGTGCAAACGGATGGACACGGATAAGCTAGGTCTGTAGCCGTCCACTCACTACTCACTCTAAAACTAGGTGTCCATCCATCTACCGTTCGTACGGACACCCCTATGTGTCCGTTCACATGTGTCCTTTGCGGACATGGATGGACACAGACACTATGAACCACTTGTAAAAATCTTCACAAATGTCACAGACACACATATGGATGGTCACGGATGGCTCTGGACGTGGACGCACTCTGTTCGAGTTATGTCCGCTCATATGCTGGACCACCAAAGCTGTCCGTGGCTACGACGGATAGATTTCTATGTCCGTTTGGATGGTAAAACAGACGGACTCACACTGACATCCAGATGCCGTTTACAGCCCTACTTTTTGTAGTGTAACGGTGTTTCGAAAATTTTTGCTTCAATTCTTGAGCAACACGTTCTGGCATCCTTTTTTGTTTTCAAATAAAATGACACAACTCTCATTCAAATTAAAATGAGTCCGAGACCACCACTTCAGGTTGAATGGACCATCAATTTTGCCTGGTTCAGCATCGCCTTCCTACCTGGCCTGCGAGGCCGATTTAGATTTTTGGCCGTTGACAGCGCACCCTCGACTACGATTTGAACTCAAATTCAAATCTTGAACCAGATCAAGAGGACTCCAGAACGTCTTTGTGACCGTTGGCACATCCCCTTCTAGTTGGAGATTCCAAATTCCAGCCTCTGTCTAGCTGGAGAATTCTCGAGAACATTTTGTGGCCGTTGCAATTTCAAATTCGATTCATACCACGGCTACATCAAGGCGATGGAGTATATAAACTAGAAGGTTTGTGAACATTTGAATTTCAAATTGCATTTCATCCATGGGCAGGGAAGGGGAGAAGAGGAGCAAGGAGCCGGACGGGAAGATCGTCTTCGTGGTAATCAACTATCGTTTGTTTCATTAATTTTCGTTTTCATTTCTTCTTCATCTCAATGTTGGGGGAAAACAAACCCCGCTTTGAAGTTCTCCGATCCGTCTTCTTCATGGCCATTTCTTTGTTTCTTGCTCTGCAATTCTCATTTAGGCCACTCGGAGGGCAGAAAACAGGGAAGGAAGGCCGGTCGGATTCAAAGAATAGCGATCAGAGATCATGGAGGTATGCAAATCAATCAACTGACGGGCGTTTAGCTGGGATCGGGATCAATTTGTACCGCCTAGAAGGAAGTTTGTGCAGTTGGGAGAGGGCACTTGATGCTTTTGTGTGTGAAATGCTGTTTTTCTTGGCATTTGATTGGTTATGTTACAAGGGCTTTGATCTGTTTCTAGTTTGATTAGAGTTTGGAGTTGTTTGTTGGGTGTTGATTTGTAGGCAGCGGTGTTTTACAAGGTTGCTACCATTGCTGAAAGGAGTGGTGTGCCTGTCATTGCCGATGGTGGGATTGTGAACTCTGGTCATATTGTAAAGGCTTTGGTGTTTGGGGCATTGACCGTTCACGATGGGGATTTTTTTAGCTGGTAGCCATGAATCTTCAGGAGATTACATGAATGAGGTATGTCGAATTTGCTTTGGTGTTAAGTTAATAATAGCCAAAGACCTCCAGCTCTTCCATGCTTATTTCCTCATTATGTACGTTTACTATATTATGATTATAGGAAGGCCGGCAGTCTACAATGTATTCTCACATATATTTTGATATTACTAGTCTCATAGTGCTATTTCTAGCTAATCTGATTGTTCATCATCATTAAAGGTTTCAAAGAGAAAAGAATATACTGTTTGTAAGTCTCTGGGTGTGTGTGCTCGTGCACATTTCGTTTGTATGATCATATGAATTATCATCATCATCATCGCTACAGCCCTACTCTTAGGGATCACCATTTGGGTATTCTTGTATTTAATATGAATTTATGTGAAAGCATAGTTGCGTGAGTGCTATGCTGGGTGCCTTTCCTGACACAACCCATTAGGGAATATGAGATGTAGGTTCATCATCAGTGTCAAGTAACACCTTCTCCAATTATTTTGGTAATGACTTCATGATATTATGGTTCCTTGAGAAATACTCATACTACGGTTTATAATGACAGGGCATATGTATTTAGAGGAGTCTAATGTTAGTTAGATCTGAGTTAGTCAGCTTTTTGGGCTGCTGACATTAGTATGACCTCTCATTCACCCTAAACTGCCAGAATTGATTTTGCTTTCAACATGTACATAGGGTACGTCCATGCACTTGATTAGCATTATTAGGTTGCTTTTGCTTCAAAGAAGCCTTTAATGAATGCAATAAACCGGTAATTTTCAGTGAAAAATTGTGGTATCTTGGCATGACCTTTCTAGTGCTTATCTCCATTTCTTATAAATTTGCCTGATTAATATGTAATTCTTTGTCTCTGTCAAAGGTAGACTGGGTTAAGAAGTATAGAGGCTCCCTTCAAGCCATGACCAAAGGCAGTGATGCTTGATATTTGGGCGATAAGTCAAAGCTGAAAGGTGATCAGGGAATTGTTGTTTCTGTAGCTGATAAAGGCTCTGTATTAAAATTCAACATTTAGACTATGCAAGCTGTCAAACAAGGATTCCAGGATCTTGGTTCATCTTCTTTGTAGTCAGCTCATGACCTCTTAAGGTCAAATGTGCTAAGGCTAGAGGTGAGGATAAATCATGTTTTAGCGATTATAGACTTTTTTACTCTTTGGTCACTAGGACATTATCTTAGTTATCCTTCAATTTTCGATGGTCAATCCCAAATATTGAATAAAGGCACATGGACATGAAGAAGACTTCCTGGGCAGAAAACAGTTTTGCTTCATCAGCGTTTCCTCGGGTGATTGATTTTGCATTATTTGATGGTGGTTTTAGGTATTTGCTGGTTTATCCTGGATTTTTTAAATCCTTGCTTTATTTTTAGTTTTCTGTTTAGATTTTGGATTTGTGACAAGGAATTGAGTTTCAAGAATGGGTTATTGGAATGAAGTTTTGAGCAGAAGCAGAGGTGGAAAAACCTCGCTTGTAGCTTTTCAAGTTTCAGTTTCTGAATTACTTTTTTGTTAATGTTATTTCATTTTCTTCCAGTAAAAAGAGGAAATCGTTATCTTCTCGGAGCTCATATTCCAGATTTTGCTATTGATGGTCTATATTTTTTCTTCTATACTTGATGTTTATCTTCTTTAATGTGTGCTATTGTTATGCTTTTTCATAAATCAATATATATGTGTTTAGTATTTTCTCTAAGATAGAAATTTGGTTTGTACTGCGTTCTCTTTTCTAATTTCATTCCCTTCATTTTTCAATGAAAGGTTCTAAGATAGGTATTTGCTGGTTCTTCCAAAATATATGAAATTCTTGCTTTTAGTAACTTCTGTCAAAAATTCGAATATGCGTTACAGTGATGGAATTTTCGGATTGGTTACAGGAATGGAGTTTGAGAAGATGCATAGATGTTCTGTCATCTCAATTTCGTTATTTGTTGTGATCTGAACACAACTCGTACATGCAGAGATAATTGACAGAGAAAAGCCTCCCTTTGCCACTTCACAAGTTCTTTTTTTTTGTGTGCTGTGTGTGGGTGGGTTGGGGGGGGGGGGGGGGGGGGGGGGGCGCACTTTACTTGATTGTCTTCCAGTGAAAAAGAAAATTGAGCAAAAATGGAATAGTTGTCTTCTCTCGGCTCCATGCTTTGAAGTTTTACTATTGCTAGTCTATATATGCGTGCTACATGTGATATTTACCTTGTTTAACGCTGACTATCAATTTTTTTTTTAAATCACCAGTTCTATGGACTGACTGCGTCACTTATGCGAATCTATTTCAAGCCCTATTCCAAGCCAGAGCAACATTGACATTAACACCTAGTGACCTTTTTGTTTTTATTTTCAGGATTGCCTAATGCTTACTTGCTTCACTTTTTGCCTGCCATACAGTTTTTTTATCCCTATTTTTTGTAGTATACTGCAGGTACATATTCTATACATTTTCCTATCTATGCTTAGCTTTGGCTCTTATTTAAAAATTCAATGATATGGCATCAAATGGTCATGTTTTGTTTATTTCCAGTTTGAACAGGAGACATATATATTGCCATGTTCTGGGTTTGTGGATTGCTTCACTTGTATAAGCTAGATTATGGAAGATGGCCCAATAAAATCAGCATTGATTTGACTTCTGGATCTATCGGTGCTCTATCTTATATATATCCACGTTTCCTTTAGTTTCTACATCATATGTCATCTCATCCTGATCTACTGCCACCAACACAAATTAGCCATTTGTGCGCCTAATATTATGAGAGCAACATCGGCATATTCTGATTTTATATGTCTGCATATGACCATCTCTATTTATCTATTGGTTATGATCTCTACTCACCGTATGCCAGAAGTTATAATATGCTCTAAACCAAAGATTTGTATGTACAGATCAATTTCATATTGATTCTTCAAATTTGGATGTATCTGCTAGTTTCTTTATTGGGCCATATTTGTTTCTTTCCAAGTCGCTTCAAACACAAATCAGCCATCTATGCAGCTAATATTAACAGAGCAACATTGCACTTATTATGTTTTTTATACATCCCCTATGACCACCTTGATATGTATCTTTTGGTTATGATGTCTGCTGCCATAATTCAAGTCAGTCACTGTATATCGGAAGTTACAATATCAATGGAAGTTTCTTTATTGGCCATATTAGTTTTAGTTTCTCTCCAAGTCGCTTCAAACAAAAATCAGCCATCTTGTGCACCTAATATTATCAGAGCAACTTTTTCTATTCTGCTTTTATATATCTTCGTATGTGTATCTATTGGTTATGATCTCTACTTCCACAATCCAGATCAGTCAGTGTATCAGAAGTTATAATATCAATGTTGGATTATTCTTCTAGTTTCACATATGCTCTAAATCAGAGATGTCTATGACCAGAGCTCTCTTCCAGATTTCAATATTTACAGGAGATGTATATGATTCTATTATGAGCTCTTCACATATGCTCTAAAACCAGAGATGTGTAAGTATAGCTGTCTCTTGCTAGCAGATTGATTAATATTTGTTTCTTCAAATTTGAATGTATCTGGTAATTTCTCTATTAGGTCTTCAGAGGTGAGATGCTATTCGTACAAATTGGTACCTACCTACCCAGTCAACCAAGCTCTTATTTGGATTTCTGTAACTTCAGAGAGAAGTGTATTCAGCGGATCATGATTCTCTATTATGCCTCTAAACAGAATTTATCTGTATTGCATCTTTGCAGGTATGCACCTTTTAGAGTCCTCTATTTACTAAAAAGATGTTTAGATCCTTGTAGGAGTGGAGTTTTGTTTTTTGTCATCTCAAGCTGCTTTTCTCTTTCTGATTTTTCTTGTTTTGGTTTCCCTCGTTTTTCCTAGTGCAGCAGCCGAGAAGGTAGAAGTTAATGGCTGCCCTGCAAAGGAAGACTCTCCTCTCTCTCTCTCTCTCTCTCTCTCACACACACACACACACACACACACAGATACACCTGCTATTCAGGTTTGCATGCATAAATACATCAGCATCAACTAGGTTTGTTAGAACCTTGTTCTAAGCACAAGTTTAGGCTGGGGTATACATGGTCCAATTAGCATGTTGGTGAAGGCGCTATTTGCTGAATCAGTTGGATTGTTGTGGTTACATTATGTAATATTAAGTATAGAAACTGGAAAGCAAAAAATACCTTCGTCCATTTTCTTAGCCCCTGAAGTGTGCATAAGATGTTGTAGGTAAAGAATTTAATTTTACGAGTATGTTGATCAATACATGTGGTGTGCAAAACCTTTTGGAGGTTCTAAGAATCAAACTCAGCTCCATTGGTACATATAAAATATAAACTTTGCTTGTATTTGTTTATGGGTGTGTAAAAATACAGACCTGGGGAATTTTGTCTGAACTGCACTTGGCTTTCTGACTATGACCTCTTATTTTCTCTGTGGGAAGGTATATGTGTTTATAGTAGGGCATGCATGAAGGGGCTTTTGGTGGATCTACACAATTATTTCCAGTTTCTGCTATAATTATGTGTCTCTAATGGTTGGTTGTGGTTAACTTATGCCTAAGGGATGATCCTTGTGCATGTTTTTTGCTTATGTGGTAGTATGGCCAAAACTTTTACTCGAAGTGGATTTTTGTGGAGTTTTAAAGCTGTAAATACAGTTGCATGCTTTTATTATGAGTTGAAAGAGAGCAAGTTGTCAAGTTAGGTGCTAAGGAGTACCTCCATTTGATCAGTTAGATACTATTGGTGATGAGAATGGGGATTTTAGTGAGAATGTTGCCCATAAAGGAGCAGTAGGTGGTTGAAAGGGAAGGCAGCTTTCAGAGTTTTAAGTATAGGGTAGTCAGAAGTCATATGATAAATATGTGTTAAAGATGAAAATGTGGAGATGAATTGCTCGGAAAAATAGTTTTTCCTTAGAATATAAATGATCTAAATAGGGAGTTTATATCAACTTCTTTATATATATTCTGTCTACAAGTCATTTCTCACAAACTTCTATCAAATTCTCCTCAGCTTCGCTTCATTTGAGCTTCTTCAAGCCACCGATAGAATTTTCTTGCAAGCACCATCAGTTAATTTCTGATTGTATAAAGAAGTGTTTTCTGTGGATCTATATACAATCATGATCATGATATCTATATAGAATTTTCTTACAAGAAGTTGATTTATAAAGAAGTGTTTTCTGCGGATTATGATTGTATATTATTTCTTCAAACAGAATTTATTTGTATTACATCATTGCAGGTACGCTACCTTTTCGAGTACTCTATTTAGTAGAAGATGTTTAGATCCTGACAGAAGTGGAGTTTTGCTTTTTTGTCATCTCAAGCAGATTCTTTCAGGTGCAGAAGCTGAGGATCGAAGTTAAAGGTGAGCGTACCTTTTCGAGTACTCTATTTAGTAGAAGATGTTTAGATCCTGACAGAAGTGGAGTTTTGCTTTTTTGTCATCTCAAGCAGATTCTTTCAGGTGCAGAAGCTGAGGATCGAAGTTAAAGGTGAGCGTGCAAAGAATACTTTCTCTCTTTCTCTCTCTCTCTCTGCCATTAGTGCATGTTATGTACCTTGTAAAGACAAAAATTACTAGTGAAATACTTGCAACACACCTGCACACACTCACATGTGATTACATTGCCTATTTTCCGTATTTACATCTTCTGAATGCGTTTGTTTGGTGGAGCCCGGCAGGAAGGATCTAAGGCTGGCCTTGGACCTTTCAGCACTATTATTTGCTTGATCAGCATACCTTATGGACACTATTTGTTTGTTCTCTTAATATGGGAAGATCCGCATTAGTATTATAATTTTTCTAACTCTAACCAAGTGAAAATTGGTTGGGGCAACTGTGTCCTTCGGTTTAGGAAAAATCACCCCGATGCTTGTTGTGGCCATGAAGGCGTTATGCTAATGTCCATTCATTCATATTTTTCTGAATTAGTTTAGCTAAAGGGTCTTGGCTAGAAGGATATAAATTTTAGGTTTTACATCAACAACTAGCATGAAGAGGTTGTTCAGCCATTAAAAATTTATGCATTATTTTCTCCCTATAGTGTGTTTTGCATTACATGTGAATAATTTCTTCTTAATTGTAGGATCTCTCAGTTTTTTTATTATGGGAATTAAAATAGTATGTTTTGTCCAATAATATGCCAATAATCATTGTTTTGCATTACATGTGAATAATTTCTTCGTAATTGTTGGATCTCTCAGTTTTTTTATTATGGGAATTAAAATAGTATGTTTTGTCCAATAATATGCCAATAATCATTTGGTTGCAATTGTTTTCTATTTTCTTGTGTTTTTTAATCAAAAATTTTGTGGGTCTCTATGAAAAGCTTGCAATAAATTTTCCTGTGCATAGTAGTTTAGTCCTCCTATAGATCTCCTTTCTGATCGTTTTATATTTCTTGTCTCGTGAAAAAGTAAAATTCATGAAAATATCCCTATTTTCTATTATGAAAGACAGGCAATCGTAGATAGCTAGCAAGGGAATACTCATCTTTAGAGTGTGAGTCAAGTGAGACAATCCATCCAATGACACATGAGACTTGAGGACCAGGATGGCCAAGGGAGATCATACCAGATTGAAAGAATACTGAATAGGGATCTTGTTAGCAATCAGGCAGCATAAGTAGGAATATACATCTTTAGAGTGTGAGTCAAGTGAGACAATCCAATGACACATGAGACTTGAGGACCAGGATGGCCAAGGGAGATCATACCAGATTGAAAGAACACTGAATAGGGATCTTGTTAGCAATCAGGCAGCATAAGTAGGGAAAAAAAGATGATCAAGATAAGCATTGCCCCTGTTTTTCCAATAGCCACAGCGTCAGAGTCTAAGGCAAACACACATAATAACACGGATTGTTAGTGCAAGTGTACAGGAAAATCATCTTGGGCAACATTTTGTAGCAAGCAAAAAACCACTAGGCCGTAATGACATACATTGAAGCTTGCATGTAAAGATGTAGTTAAAAAAAGCTTGTGTAATGTTAATCCACTTGGCCATAACCTGCACTGCAGGTGGCTAAGTTGGTTTAGTTTTTCCAGGTTCCATAGAGCCTTGCCCATCTATCCAGCCAACCATCAATTTTTGTAGTCGGTAAAATGGGTAGAACTAAGGTTTCAACTATTAGGTTGGTGAAGTATTTCCCCGCTTCACCCTTCATATCCATCTCAACCACCAAGCAAGGCAGTCGGTTGAGTAGTTGCGCAGGTTCTATAGAGTATAGAGTCTTGCCTATTTACTCACTTAGCCATCAATCTATAGAGCATATATCATAGAACCGAGGTTTGACCCATTAGCCTGGTGAAGTGTGGTCCCTTCTCCCTTCGTGCCCTCTTGACCGCCAACCGTACAGGTGGCTGAGTCGGTGTTCTATAGAAACCTTATTCTCTACATACCCGACCATCAATCCTTGGAGTGGATAAATCGTTAGACGATGTTTCCCCTCCTGCCTTGTATTTATTCTCTTACGTTGCTGCTGCTGCTGCCTCGTCTCCATTGGACCTTGGTTCAATCCATTAATTTGCGAAGTATCCCCTTTTGGACAATTGTCGTTGCTGCCTAGTCCCCTCTCCCCCATTTTTCTTTGATGCCTACTCCTCTTACTTTTATCCACCCTCTTTGTCTCTGTTAGTTTTCTCCTATTAATTTTTAAATCCATCTCTAAAGTCTATGTTTCTACCCTCCCTCGTCATTACTCTTCTCCCATCCTCTGCTTTATTTTCCAAAAATTTAGGTCTATGCTTCTATCCCTTCCTGATCTTTACTCTCTGCCCCTCTTGCTTTAGCGCCTCTTTCTCTTCCTCCTCTTCCCATGCCTCTTCTTAGATTTATCCTTCATCCTTTGCCCATTTGCCTCTCATCCTCTTGCTCCTCGTGTGTCTTCTTACTCCTCCCCTACCTCCTCCTTCACTTAGTCCTCCTTTGCTGCCCCTTCTTTCTCTTGGTACTCCTATTCTCATCTCCCCTATATGTCTTTGTTGGTTGTCTTTGCTTCTTCTTGCCCCTCTCTCCTCTCTTTCCATCCTCTAGAATCCTCCTTATTTGTAATTGCCTCCTCTTGTCTCCTCTCCTCTTACCACCTCCTCTACCTTCTTATCATCCTCCCTTACCTCCCCTCCTCTCTGTTCTCCCTCCTCGTATTGCACACGACAGTTCGATGGAGAAGCTAGAGAGGGGCTAAGAAGGCCATCAACCGAGCACATGGTGAGCAAGCAGTAACTCCCTACCCTAGATTCCCTAATCATACCATTAGCGAGGCCATGTGGGTGGGTAGTATCTTTTTCAAAATCAAAAGATCCAGATTTCCTTTCACGTATCAGCGCAGTGATCGAGCAAGGGTATAATAGGAAAATAAGGTGGTGCATTCTATCAATATCTCAACAGATTTTAGTAGGGGGGAGTACCAATTTTCATTACCATCATTATATTTCCACTTGCCACATCATCATAAGAGAGGAAGAAAGAGAGGACATAAGATTCCTCGGTCCTCCTTCTACTTGTCCTTTGATCCTACTTTCTGGCCACATAAGATGGTTAGGAAAATATTTTTCGGGGAGGAGCTAAGTGACAAAGTACCGGTGAGGATAAGTGTACCGAACAAAATCGTAGAAAAATTAATATATGAGAAAAAACGTGTAAAAGTGAGTAAATAAATAATAAAAAAAAATTATTTATACTAAATAAGTAAAATGTAAAAATGTACTTATAAACATTTAGCAAACTATAAGAGTTGCATGTGATTATTTATTTTTTGTTAACCAGTTTTCAAATAGAATAGATGGATAGCGGAATACATAAAACAGTGTGTGGTTCAGTGTTGTAGGCATTGGGCTTTAAAGGACTTTGCTTGGGTTAAGTTCAAGTCTCATTGGGAGCGCAATATTTCTTAGTTCATACTATAATAGCGGTGGGCTAAAGTTTTAAAAGAAAAGCCACACTAGAGGGTAGGGGCGGATGCAGGATTTTCAAGGAAGGGGGTTAGGCCATTTTAAGACAGGGGTCAAGCAAGGGAATTAAGCTTATTTATAAAAAATTAATAATATATATAGTGAAATGGATGAAACCCATGGGGTCATCTGACCCCCATAGGTTACACGTAGGGTCCGCCACTGCTAGAGGGGCTGGTCTTTTTGCAGCTAAGGGGTCCAAACGTGCAAAACGTGTTTTAAACCCATTTAAAACCGCGCTCTTAGTTTCGAGAACAAGCTTGGATACAGAGAACAATGACAAATATAATTTGACCTGTTTGTCAGCTTGCTCATCCCAAGTTTTAATAATCCACCTCATGTATAAAATATAATACATTCCACCACCCTCCGCTTGGACACAACCTCGTCCTTTCGGTGATCTTCATCTTAATGCACAAGCCCACTATAGCTCCTCCGCGGATAGTTGGTGGCAGCCGTCCTCTAGAGTGGTCACCGTTATACAAGTGTTTGGCGACTCCGAAGTCAAATACTTGGTGGTGGAGAATTCAACGACACGGCATCAAGAATTGGCCCCAACTAGAGGATGAGAGGAGCAGTAGACAGTCTAATCGAGAATTGGTCAAGTCTAGGGGCTATGGTGGAAGGACAGAGTATTAGAGGAAGTCGTGCGTCCCAATAGAGGAAGTCGTGCGTCCCAATATAGATAACTGTAGTAGGCAAGGTTTTTAAAACGGACCAGTCATTGACCCGGATTGATGGCCGATCCGGTTGGCCCTTGGTCAAACCGGGGGTCGAACTGAATTGACCTGGTATTTGATGTTAGGAGTGAAGCTACCTAGATATATAATAAATATATATTTTATATTTTATTAATGTCAAAACCTGTGTAACCCAGTTGGTTAATAATGACTTGGGTAATTTGTATATAAGTCCCCATTTCGAATCCTGCTGTAGGCAATTTTATTTCGCAAGAAAAAAATATTGTGACCCAATTAGAGTCCGGACCGATCCGGTTTGAAAGAAAATCGGCCGGCTCAATTGACCAGGGTGAACCGTCCTAACCAAACCAGTTCTTCAGTCAGTTCCGGTTCTCTGCGATCAGACCGGCCGGTCCGGTTTTGAAAACCATTGTAGTAGGCTATTGGGTGGGTTGCAACTACTCATAAATAGATGCAAAGGATATGGTAGATATGATGTAGTAGCTCATTCTTTTCCAAGCTTAGAATAATTCGAAAAATGAGTTGGTCCAATTTAGGATTGGATATAATTGGATTATGAGTGGATTGGCATGGGTATGGTTGATCGTGATCCCACGAGGAGTTGAACTCTGGCTGAGTCTATAAGAGGAGCATGCCACCCCCTATTTCTCTTCTCTCGTGCTTGATGCAAACTTCTCTCTCTCTCTCTCTCTCTCTCTCTCTCTCTCTCTCTCTTTGTTCTCTCTCCCTGTTGGTCCGACTGGAGTGACGCCGAAGGAGGAGCGAGGGATAGTGGACACGAGGTTGAAGCGAAAGTTCTTGAAGGTCGACGTCAGGTAGGATGCATTTACACAATATCATAACTCCAATTTTTTATTCTTCTATCGTGGCAGTCGCCTATTTAAATTCTACTCATTGTTCTGAGTTGTTTGTGATTGAAAGCTTGCACCTCTATGACTTCATGCTCTTGTATATTTGTTTGGAAGTCACTGTTTAAATTACATATGTGCAGAAAAGTTTGTGTTCATCATTTAAAGCGTCTACAATGATCAGCCGAGGTCATATATGTCTAGTTCGATGGTTGTATGTTTTTGAATTAATGCAAAACCCTGAAAGCGTGAGTCATTTCTTGCTGTATTCTTCCCTACATCTTGCAATTGTTGTCCGATATTAGTTGCCACAATTCATATGAGAATCTTTAAATACATCGCTTATTTGTAAAAATCCAAATTCTCTATTTATTTTCATGAGAATGGTAAGAACCCTTTGTTTTGTTGTTGTGTCTTCCAAATCAGTTATATAATACATACTCCTATTAAATTTAATTGTCAACCATGCTTATGAACTCTTAATTTATTATATATACCTTATTATATCTTCTGTTGCACTAGAATTTCAAATTTGTAGTCGGGTTCCAAGTACCTGTCTGAACCTTGTACTATATTGTTTTCAGCCAACTATATATATGATACCTAACATGAGATACCATGTTTACCTTGTATTATTATAATATGAATATGTTGACCATGACCTTGTTATTGGATTTGGAAAGTATTCACTTTTCTATCTTTCTTGTACTTCTCTGTCTTTTTTGTTAATCCGATGTATTCCAAATTTGAAATTCATGTCTCTGCAATAAAATTTATAAACCTTGATATGACTAGAACTTGAACTGGCTTATGACGTATAGCTTGAACCAAGCCAAAAAGAGTAGGTTGTTGAACCACTCCGGTCTGCCCCACGTTGGACCAAACCACATTGGCTCCTGGCTTTGCTCTGCGTCTTCCTCAAACAGAGAAACAGATGGGGGAAGAGGCATGCAATGCGACAGCGGCGGCTAGAAATAAGGCGGCGACAGTGGCGACGGTGAAGGGAAGTGAAGTGCAGTCATCGAAGACAAGCTGGGCGGCCAAAAGGCGGAGGCTTTGGTGGCGGCCGAGGCTGTACGAAAACCCCCGTCAACGGATTTGGAGTCACTCCATCAGAAGAAGACGACGGCTTCGATGAACCTGATTGGGAAACCTCGACCGGAGGTAGCTTCGGCGGAGGCGGAGGCATGTGAGACAACAGATGTAGCTGGGAGTACAATGGCGACAGTGGTGGCAGCACGACAGCGGTGGTGGTATGAAGGTCGTTCTCGTTGATGGCAGTCTCGGGCCGTGGTTTCTTGACCCTCTGGTACCGGTCCATGGCTGCAAAGGTGCCGCCTTTTTGCATGGGTGGTCCTGAAGGGGCCGATTTGGGTGTCAGTGGCAACATAGACTTGAGAACCAAACTCTCAGCAGCGACTTTTGGGGGCCGATTTGGGTGTCAGTGGCAACATAGACTTGAGAACCAAACTCTCAGCAGCGACTTTTGGGGGCAGGATGCATGGGGTGCCGACAGGAGCCTGAGGGGGTGCGGCAGCGGGACTGGGAGTAGAAAGTTCGTAACTTGCTTCTTCAGTGGTCAGGCTGGCCAGGGCTGAGGCTGCCGCGAAAATTCCGGACGGCGACAATAGCGTGCCGGCGGGGAAAGACAGAGGCAGTAACATGGTCAGATAGGCGCTGAATCCCAAAGGAGTCAACACAGACAGGCGATTGGTGTCATATCCCTCATCTTGAACCGGTTTATTTTAATTTTAATTATCGGTTATCTTGTTGTTAAAGTGTTTTTCGAATTAACTCGGTTGTTTTTAAAAATAAATGAGTTTATAAAGGTCTGAAGCAAAATCAACTTCACAAACATGAGTTTTAAGTGATTTTGGATCAAACCTGCATTTTTGGAATTTTTTTGATTTTTTACCAATTTTTCAAAAATTAGGATTTTACGGGACCCCTCCAGGCCCCGCTGTCCAAAATTAGGTTTTTGTGACCATAATTCCTCATACATTAAAGAAAGTCATTATAAAAATTTTCAGAATTTTTTGGACTTAATTTCGAATTAAAATTGCCAATTTTTTTAATTTTAGCCCAAAACCCTATTTTCACCCCATATATTTCTTAGGGTCCCCAACTTTTTCTATAAAAGGATAGTGTTGTGCCCTTTCCCAATTTGGGAATAAGCTTGGCTGGGAGATTAGGAGCCTCTTTCCCCATTGCTTGAAAAGGAAAAGATTAAAGGTATTTAGCCTAATCCTTGCTTATTTTCTTTAAAGTTTTCTTAATCATTCCTTAATCTTGATTTCTCCATTGTTTCAATCCATTTTGAAAGTATAAAAATTACTTTTTTATATCTCTTCTCTAAGCCCTAATCTTCAAAATCTTGTTTTTATGTTTCCAAAGCTTTGGATCTAAGGTTTTCTTTTCATAATGAAGGCTAAATCGTGATTAGTAGTGTATTAACATAAAATTGTATTTTTGGAAGGTGTTGGAGGTGATTGAAGGTTCATTCTTATCAAGTCAAGGTAATGGGTTCTTCAATCTCAGCCTTGTGTAGTAAAAATCTCGTTTTGAATTATTTTATTGAAAAAGGTTTTTACATGTTTAGTCTCTAATGGTAAGTTTAATATGTGTTAATTTCATGCCTCTATTTCTTAGGGTTATATTTTAGAATGATCTAGATTAGTGTTCTGGAAGGTTTGATGGGTTTTTAATGATGTTTGATACCTTGGATGAATGTTTGAAAATGTATTAACGGAGTCTCAGTTTTGAACATGTGAAAATGGAAAAGATGACCCGCGATCGATCGACACTATTCATCGATCGATCGTTTTCTCAGTTTGTCTTTGCAGCCTAATTTTTAAATGGTCATAACATTTTACTCCGAAATCCGAATTGTGCGTGGTCGGCGGCATTGGAAAGCTGACTTCTTGAACCTTTAAAACAAAGTTTGAATCAATCCAATCAGAGATCTATGCATGAAGTTATGAAGATTCAAACATTAGAATTACTTTTTACAAAAACTTACTCTTTTTTTTTTATTTCTGCATCTTACTCTTGTTTTCCTACAAAAACTAAACAACTACATTAAAGTACCACTAATTCTAATCAAACACCAACCTAAACATAGGTTAAAAGGTTTATGAAATGCATAATTCATGTGTGGGTCATATGACTTATGAGTAATTGAGTTGATTCATGTTATAGTTTATTGTATGGTAAAAGAGCATGCTTGTAGGAGTAAGCCTTCAACCCTACATGGATGGATTTAAGCTTGATGATTGAAATTGCTTTGATGTCGGTTTGGAATCGTTATTTTCGAAGATATTTAAGCATGCAAATATTGCTCAATGAGTTTTTGTCGAAGCATGAATCATGAGATTAGAATATGCATGAGTAACACATGGGAATCTATTATGAGATTTTAGTTGATTATGCTATGATTAATGCATGAGGGGATGGATTGGGAGCACGTTCCATGTGTTGGAACCAACCTAAACATAGGTTAAAAGGCTTATGAAATACATAATTCATGTGCGGGTCATATGACTTATGAGTAATTGAGTTGATTCATGTTATGGTTTATTGTATGGTAAAAGAGCATGCTTGTAGGAGTAAGCCTTCAACTCTACATGGATGGATTTAAGCTTGATGATTGAAATTATTTTGATGTCGGTTTGGAATCGTTATTTTCGAAGATATTTAAGCATGCAAATATTGCTCAATGAGTTTATGTCGAAGCATGAATCATGTGATTAGAATATGCATGAGTAACACATGGGAATCTATTATGAGATTTTAGTTGATTATGCTATGATTAATGCATGAGGGGATGGATTGGGAGCACGTTCCATGTGTTGGAACCCATGTAGGATTGCTCATGGATGTATCATGATAGCATGCATCATGTATCAGACTTAGTGGATGAAGTTTTATCATTGTTTAAACGGAATTGATCGATTGTATGCAATGTGTGAGATTGTATGCCGGATTAATTGATCGGTGGATTAATCGAAACTTGGTTGGTCCAAAAGGACATGTTTTCGATTTCCTTCCTTCGTGGAACAGGTTCACTCACCGGGTTGAGTTTGATTGAGATATATGATGGGCGAGGGATGAACTGGCCTTGCAGAGATTTGAGAGGTCAAACACCGGACACTGAGCACCCGGGTGGCAGGCTCTTATGCACCAGCTGGCAGCTACCATGTGTTCTAGTTTCTCTGTGAAAAGATTCGGACTCTCCCCCACCGCAGGAGACTACCCAGGGCGAACACACCTGCTCTAGTTTCTCTATGTGAGATTCGGGCATCCTTGGCCAGCATTGTCCAAGGCGAGCAGCTTTTTGGGATTGACCACCCCCTTGTTCCTGTGTAGGAATCGGACTATGATTGCCACCCGCCTTCGTGGCCTTGATTGTGTCCCGCCTTCGTGGCAGATTGTGTGACTCCTTGACGGAGGTATTCACCATTGTGATGATACATGCTTATTGCGATGTTATGCATGATTGTACTATGTTTTGGTTACAATGGACATGCAGGGTGAATTTATGAGATATGAATGCATGATTGTACCATGTTTTAGTTACAGTGGACATGCTGGGTGAATTTATGAGATATGAATGCATGATTGTACCATGTTTTGGTTACATTGGACATGCAGGGTGAATTTATGAGATATGAATGCATGATTGTACCATGTGTTGGCTACTTTGGATATGCAAGGTGAATTTATGAGATATGAATGCCTGATCAAGATGGAAGAAGCATGAGAATGAGATATCTTTATGCAGGATTATGTGTTATGAATGCATGATATGGGAGTATGTGAATGAGATATGGTTAAACAGGTTTATGTGTTAAAAATGCATGACTAGATAATGGGATAATCATGTCGATTATGGATTTCCTACTATGTTATAATGCCGTATAATTTCTGATTATTGTCGATTACATAAAAACAATTACTGAGTTTTATACTCACCCCTCTTTCTTCGTTTTGTTTTGCGGCTGCATGATGCGATACGCAGATGAATAGGATTCTCTATTTGAGGAGTGATCGTAGAGAGAGCGGGATTAGGCGTGGATGCCTTGGACTTGGTTTAGTTTATCTTTTTTGAGTTGTTATATTATTTTATGATGAGATATGTGACCAATACTTGTGGACCCTTTGTTTCAAACCCGGTTTGATGGCTCATGTTTGTAGTTGTAGGTTTAATGACTTGTCGAGTTATTTTGAGTTAAACTCTACCTTTGTTCCTCTTATTTACTCTTGCTCAAAATTGTTAGCGTAACTCTGTTAGTGAGACTGCCCGTATGAGGGGCATAAGTCTTCCGCTATATCTCCTTAACGTCGCCCCCGTGTGCCGGTTCGACTCTTGGACCGGATTCGGTTCGGATCGGGCGGTGCCTGGGGCGTGACAAAGTTTTTGGTATCAGAGCATCTTTTTGTCCAAGAGTAAATATTGAGTGAAAGACAAGTCTTATGGGTTAAAGGGTTGTGAGGTGATCAAGGTTTAGACTTAACTAGCGATGTGGATTCTATTAGTTGTTTGCTTTGAATGTTGCTTGCTTGCTGTGTGCTTGTTGATGATTTGGGTATTGATTTCAAACTGTTGCATGTTCCTTTG
The DNA here is from genome assembly GCA_039654745.1 of Houttuynia cordata. Lineage (NCBI taxonomy): Eukaryota > Viridiplantae > Streptophyta > Magnoliopsida > Piperales > Saururaceae > Houttuynia > Houttuynia cordata. The sequence goes on along the minus strand of CM077502.1, from coordinate 11,844,291 downwards.
AGTGTGTCTACGCCTTCGTCCTCTCTGCGGACGGAGGAGTATGTGGAGATGGTTCCTATGGTGATTGAAGGGCATGTATTGCACGTCGATTTGATCTTACTACATATGATTGACTTCGATGTGATCTTAGGCATGGACATGATGACCAAGTTCCATGTGCATGTTGACTGCCGAGGAAGGAAGGTGAAGTTTGAATTGCTAGGCGCTAAACCTTTTATCTTCCAAGGGGTGAAGCGTCCTAGTGGCAAGTTTTTGGCCTCATCCTTCAAGGCAAAGAAGTGGATCGATAAGGGATGCGAAGCTTTTCTTGCTAGTGTTACAAGGTTGAACATGAAGTTACCTACCTTAGATTCTGTTCGTGTTGTGGTGGAATTTCCTGATGTCTTCCTTGGTGATTTGACGGGTTTGCCACCGAAAAGGGAGATAGAGTTCTGCATTGATCTTATTCCAGGCACTACTCCTATTTCTAAGGCTCCCTATCGTATGGCTCCAGCCGAACTCAAAGAGCTTAAGGCTCAGCTGCAGGATCTAATGGATAAGGGGTATATCCAGCCTAATTCACTTAGTCCTAAGAATATAATCATAATCCTAATTAGAATAGGATCATAACATGTTTCTTCATTGTCTGCATTCAATTCTTCTGGTAGCTCTATCCGTAATTAGGAGTGGCTAAAATTAGGATAGTATGTTTCCATCGTTGCCGAGGGTTCCATTCCTAATCTCTGCATAGCTTGTTGGAATCATTGTTTTGCCTCCCTTTGCATGGGAGGTAATTTTTTTTCCTTGTTACGTTATTTAACTTGGAAGTATATGCAGTATTTGTCTACACATGAACAAGATTCAAGGTGAGATATTTATTTAAGAGTTCCATAAATATTTGGTGTCATTCTCTTCAAACAAATGTTGAATTATTCAATCATAATATGATCACACTATAAAGCCATGACCGCACCAGAGACTCATCCAGTCTCCATATATTTGGACCCGTTTGGCCCCTGCCTTTCGAGGTACCCTGGGCTTAATTTGGTTGTTAGGCATCATGGAAGGCCTATACATTCTTTGACCATTGTCTATGAACATCAATGGTACCCACGTCTCTAGACTCGTAGCATGGTTATACAAGAACCCCATCTGGTCTCCGCACATTGGAACCCCTAGAGGTATATGGACTAAAATGTCTGTTTGACATCCGATTAATTGAGAGCAAAAATTCATTTAATCCTAGCATTGTTCTATGTATTTCATATTATAGAGTCTGATCATTTTCGTCTACATATTAGCAATTCTTGGCATTACAGTTGAAGTGTTTCTTTTGGTTGATCTATATCCTATTGGTAGTTTGTGTTACTGCAATTGACTATTCTGCTATTTGCATTATTATTAATTCTCCTATTTTGTATTCTTCTATTGTGATTTTACGTTCTACTGAGTATTTCTATAAATACTAATGCATCATCTGATGCATATTCAGAAGAGGATAGCGAGTTAGAGCATAATTGAGCAAAGACGTTCCTAGCATAGTTATTTATCTTTCTGTTTATTTTAGAACTGATGAAATATGGCATTAGACCAACATAACACTTCAGGTTATTATTTTTCATTCTGGATTTATTTACAAATAGTCTATCATATTTAGTTGTCATTACATACTTTTATTATAATGACGTGAATGACAGCGTATATGTGACGCCTCAAGTCTTTAACATTTAAAAATATATACTTTTATGTGGCTAAAAATTTGGGGGCCTTACAACTTGGTCTTGAAGCCTAAGGATATCACTATCTATGAATGAAATACAGAGTGAACGGTTTAAATATAATATTAAGCGGTCTATAACTGTAATGGGTAGTGGCCTTAGTGTCTAATGAACCTTTATGACATAGGTAGCATGGCTAAGACACGAAGTGGAAAGCAGTATGTTGTCCAAGGAATGAAGGAAATTCCTTCTAGGATTGATGAAAAGGATGAGATGAAGCCAGAGTTAGCTCAGGTGGTTGAAATAACGTGACACCTTTACCAAAGGATGTCCCTGAATACGATGAGTACTTGGACTACTTTGAGTCGGAATTAGTAGAAGACCTAATTGAAGATGAACCACGGACAAATCAGCAACAACAATATGTAGACAATAAGGATGCACTACCTATATTAGTAGAACTTGTTCCCCAGATAGTTAGGATCATCTGATCTACTAGGAAGCAACTCAAGATGAAGACTTATGGTATGATCTGTACATGTAGTTCAGGTCATGGGGATATTGTTGGCTCTACATGGAACCCCCATCAGTATCAAATGACTATCAATATTGAATGAGTACCACTGAAGATGGAGACCTAGGAAAGAGCACTAGGACAATTGTAGTTGTGGGAAGGCAATTAAAATTACCTTGTAGTATCCTTCTGCAGATGGCATTGAGGAAGATATAGGATCTTTTTTGTAATACTTTAGAAAGAATTAATGATTTGTTAAATGATTGATTGTGGTATGATTGTTTTATTTGAGTGTTGGGAGTTCACCGACACTCGAAAGATTTTAGACTCAGGGGTCAATGGATATACATATGAATTAAAATTGAAACATTGGTGAAATTTTAATTAATCTTCTTTCATTGATTGTAGATGGCAAACTGTCCTACAGCACGAAGGGGGAGATTTGTTGGACATGCATCAGCTATTCGTGGATGGAGTAGTGATCAAAACCCGGAGATGAGAGCCATGGTACAGGAGATTAAACGAGCAATTATAGTTGGAGGTACTGGCCATGTGAAGATCATCCAAATTCTAACATTTTGGAGCCTTGTTGCATCTGATTAAGCGTTTCATTCCACCTTAACTCCCTTCCTTCCGATGAGTATTTGGTACGAAATAGGGTGTGGGAGAAAGTAAGAGGTGCCCATGATTTTCAAGACTCTTCACCGTCTCATACAGGGTTTGCTTGATTTGGGTGAAGTGGAGCCATTTCTTCTTCCTCAAAGTCAACGATGAGCAAGCTACCCCGGACGGAGCAGCGATGTCCAGGAACAAACTTCTCATCGCACTTATAACAAAGTCCCTTGGCACGCCATTCTTCCATCGGGGCAGGCCTCAGACGGCGGACAGGAGGGGAAGTAGGCCCTGGCAAGGGTGGTTGACTGGAACCTGGGCCAGGCGCTAGCGTCACGACAGGTGGGTGGTTGTTGTACGGCCGCAGGTTCAGCCCCCCACGCCCCCCTCGTCGCTGACGAGTCAGTTTTTCCTCCTCTATTCGAGCATGACGCACCACCTCGCGCATAGTATGGCATGGAAAGTGGCGCATCTCATTAGCAATCTCAGGCTTCAGCGAGCGCTTGAAGGTGCCGACGATAGCCGCCATCGGCCAATATGGCAAGCGATTAGCAATTTTCATGAATTCAGAGTAGTTTGCCCTCACCGTGGTAGTTTGTCTCAGAGTAGACAGCATTTCATTGAAGTCTTGAAACTCGTTTGGTCCGAACTGGACGCACAACTCATCGGAGAAGGACACCCAAGTGGGGTAGCGCGTCTCCTTCTCGTAGGATCGAAACCAGATTGAGGCATCTCCGTCCAGGTGGAAGGCAGCCACATGGAGGTACTTTTCATCAGAATATATTCCCTTGTATGCAAATAATTTATCCACCTTGTATAGCCACTTGACCGGATCCTCCTCGCCATTGTATCTCAGAAATTGCAACCGAGCCAGTCTAGGCTCAGCACTGGCCCTATGGCCTCTGCGAGACCCAGAAAATTCCTCCAAATCATCATCCATCTCGTGCTGAATGTTTCGTGGCCATGTAGCCACTGAGACATTACCACGAACACCTTCCATGCCTCGTGTCTCCATGCCATTGCTGCCCCCCTCAGCGTCCATGTAAATAGATCCAAATTGCATGCCACGAGGGACAGATTGGCCGGCAAGGTGGCCAAGTAGTGAGCCGGCCAGCGCTTGAGAACCCCTTGGTCGGCCATGGCCTCCAGGCCCCCCTGTCAACGGTGGCGGAGTGGTCATGGCGGCAGCCTGCGTGTCTCTGTCAGTCTTCATTTGAGTCTGTACGAGCTCGGCGTTCCGCAATCGTATGTCTATCGAACTGAGTAGGGAGAGGACAGGATCGTAGGTGGAATCAGCGTTCGCTCATGGGCTGGAAATCTCCTGCGTCGCCTCTAGCTTTTATGGTGCTCCAGCAGCCATGGATGGCTGCTGGCGAGGAGGCATGATCGCCCTCGGATCAGAACTGCTCTGATATTAATGTTGTGACCAGCCCGGTCACAAGGGTTTGCCTTGGCGGCAAGTAGGAAGAAGAAGAAGAAAAGTAGGGAAAGATAAGTTCTTTATTGCATAAGTCCTAATTGAGGAGGATAGCCTCCTTATAAAAAGAAGGATGGGGCATGCCCTAGGGAGCCGTGCCATCTATTACGGCCTAATGGGCCATGATGGCCCCCCAATTACCCCATTACATATCAGTTATCCCAGACGGGCCTGATTACAATATTATTCAAAAGGAAAGCTACTAAATAACTAGTCCTAATGCGATATGCTCCACTGTTGTGCTGACGTACACAACACCTTTTCCTTTGTTGTCAGTACATTCAATTTGTGCTCTAGTTGTCTTAATTGGTGTTAAGCTTAATCATGATTAAAAGGAAAGGAGTAGTCTTCGAGACATAGAAGTTATTATAATAGATGAACTACTGATTGTTTTGAAAGTCATATGAAATACTGTATCACATAGTTGGGACTGGATACTATTAAGTATTATCATGAAATTATGGGAATTTAATAGATGATTAGCATAATCGGAACTAATTGACTTAATTAAGCCTCGGCCAGTAATAGTCCTGCATAGACAGTTGTCAGTCAAAAATTCATAATTAATTATAGGAAATTCAGAAAATTGCGCCGTCTATTGGGTTGGACAGTAGACTCTCGGGGTAGTCTACAGTAAAAATTTCATAGCTTATCTCGATCTGTAAAAATTATAGTAAGGGTTGAAATGAGCTGTTATGCAAATAACAATGCAGGAAATTGAGGAACTTCACTCTAATAGTTAGTATCACTTAGATATATGAGTTTAGTGGTTAAAATAATTGTCATTAAAATTGGAAAGATTTGAGCGTTGTCTATGACAGGAAGATAAAATTTTCTGTAAGCAAGTACAGGGATGGAGTCAAGTCAAACTGAGTCGATATTCCGCACTATGCAGTTTTCCGTTAGAACTCATCACAGAAATTCTATTAGGGTTTGTACTCTCAAACCTTAGTTGTCAATTGGTCCAGAAATTATTTGAGTCTATTTAGAGTTGGGAATTCCTATCTAGGGCTGAGCACAGAGAATTTATTGAACGAAGTTACAGTGCAACTTCTTTGAATTAGAGAAAACAAGAAGAAATGTTTATCTTGAAGATACCTTTGAATTAGTCAAATATTGTTCAAGAGTTTATACTCCTCGCTTGTGATTGAATCATTTACCAATTGAGATATTAACATCTTAATGGTGCCTCATTGAGAGTATATTGTTGGAAGATGAAAAACACTAGTAAGTCCTTTACAACCTCTATCGTTGTAAGTTGATACCTAGTTCTCTGAAAACTGTATTCTCCACAAGAGTTATTGATGAAAACTCTTCGAGTGGAAATCATAGTATACTCAAGAGTCATTGCTAGATCCTTCGTGATCTCAGATATTTTATGAACCTCTGTAGTTCAACCGATGACGACAAACGCGTGCGCTTTTAGACTGTATAATATTACGGAAGGTCTGCAGTCTCCACCCATTGTGCTGGTAAGCACCGATGGGGCCAGCATCCCTAGACACATGGTCGGGTTCCTTTGAAGAACCTCTAGGATGTTCTGGCATAGATGTCCATAGAGGAAGTGGACTGATCTGAGAGCAGAAGTTAACAATTCCTTACACTCTGTATGTTTAGAGTCGATTTTAACTATTACTCTATCCATCCAATATGAATGTTCGGAGTCTTGATTTATTATCAGATTTTTGGTATGAGTTGTTGATGTTCCAAGTACTTTGATTATTGAACTTCCAATTTTAGATTGCTTGATGTCATAAGCTATTCTGTTCAAATTGGTATTTGTTTATTCTATTATTCTTTTATCGATGGGATTTTGGCATCCTACTGGGTATTTCGTTCGAAATACTCATGCATCCTCTGATGCAGGAATTAAGAAAGAATGAAGCAGATCATGTAAGAGCTTTTGATGCTGAGATGGATGGCTAAAGTTTGGCAGATGAGGACTTTTCTTGTATTAAATAGTTGTGTTGAACTATTTTTTTTAATGTTGGCCTCTGTGCCTAGATCTTTTTTTTCTATTTGTCGGATTATTGATGTGATGTAATAAACTAAGTAGTTCTTTGATAATGTTACGTTTAAGATTTGAGTACGTGAATATTGTTCAGTCATTTCAAACCTGTATGATCCCATATTTTGGTTAATGGGAATGAGAACGATCGAGTATTCGGTCGCGTCCCAGATCTCAAACCTTATGACAGTCTTAGATTAGTGGCTTCCGTGCTCTAATCAAGGTTTTGAAATTTGGGGTGTGACACTATTTGTAAATAAATCCATAATAAAAAATAATAACCTGAAATGTTATGTTGGTCCAATGCCATATTACATCAGTTCTAAAATAAAAAGACAGATAAATAACTATGCTACGAACATCTTTGCTTCATTTTGCTCTAACCCGTTACCATCTATTTTGAATCTGCTATTGAACCTGCATCAGAGGATGCATGAGTATTCCTAGAAATACTCAGTAGAACGTAAAACCATAATAGAAGAATATGAAGCAGGAGAATCAATAATAATGCAAATAGCAAAAGAATCAATTGCAGTAATACAAACTACCAACATGATATATATCAACTGATAGAGACACTTCAACTTCAATGCTGAGAATTGCTAACATCCAGACGAAAATAATCGGACTCCATAACATGAAACATAGAACAATGCTACGAGTAAATGAATTTTTGCTCTTAATTAATTGCCTGTCAGGTAGACAGCTTAGCCCATACACCTCAAGGGGTTCTACTATAACCCTGCCACGAATCTAGGGACGTGAGTACCATCGGTGTTCATAGACACAATGGTAGGATATTGTATAGACCTTCCATGATGCCTAGCAACCAAATTAAGCACGGGGGGTGCTTCGAAGGGGCAAGGGCCAGATGGGTCTCAGTGTGCGGAGACCAGATGGATCTCTAATGCAATCATGACTTTATGATGAGCATACTATGATTCAATAATTCAACATTCGTTCGAAGCGAAAGACACCAAATATTTATGGAATTCTTCAATAAAGATCTCACCTTGAATCTTGTTTGTGTGTAGACCAATACTGCATATACTTCCAAGTTATATAATATGACAAGGAAAAGGAATTAACTCTCATGCAAAGGGAAACAAGACAATGATTCCAACAAGTTATGCAGAGATCAGGAACGAGTGCTAATTCCTAAAGGCACAATCTTTGGTAACAATGAAAAAACACAAGGAAGAATAAATGTGACACTACATATCAATGTTTAGCAATAGTATTACAGAGACACGAATTTCAGATTTGGTATACATGGGATAAACAAAAAAGACAAAAAAATGACTATTTTCAAGATCTAATAGCAAGGTGACGACCAAGAATCATAGGGTATCTCATGTCGGGTATCATATATATATATAGTTGGCTAAAAATAATATAGTATAAGGTTCAAATAGGTACTTGGAACCCGACTGCAAATTTGAAGTTCTAGTTCTATAGAACAAAAAATAAGGTATATATAATAATTAAGATGTCATAAGCATGGTCGAACGATTAAATTAAATAGGAGTGCGTATTATATAATTGATTTGGAAGACACAACAACGAAACAAAGGGTTCTGACCATTTTCATGAAAATAAATAGAGAATCGGGATTTTTTACAGACAAGTAACATATTTAAGTATTCTCATATGAATTGTGGCAACTAATACCAAATAATTACAAGATTTAGGAAAGAATGCAACAAGCAATGACTCACAATTTCTAAGTTTTGCATTAGTTCAAAAGCACACAAGCATCGAACTAGACATATGTGACCTCATCCGATAATTGTAGATGCTTTAAATGATTAACAAAAACTTTTATGTGCATATGTAATTCAAATAGAGACTTCCAAATAGATATACAAGAGCATGAAGTTATGGAGATGCAAGCTTTCAATCACAAACAACTTAGAATAACGAGTAGAATTTAAAAAGGTAACTGTAAGGACCAAAAAATAGAAAATTACAAATAAGATATTGTGTAAAAGAGTGCTACCTGATGGCGACATTCGAGAACTCTCGCTTCAACCTTTTGTCCACTATCCCATGCTCCTCCTTTGGCGTCGCTCCATTCGGACCAACAAGAAGAGAGAGAGAGAGAGGTTTGCATCGAGCGCGAGTGAATAGAAAGAGGGGCAAGTGTGCTCCTCTTATAGACTCGGCCCAAAGTCCAACTCCTCGTGGAGTTAGGATCACAATCAACTATACCCATGCTGATCCACTCCTAATCCAACTATATCCAATCCTAAAGAGGAGTTATATAATTCTCTATTAATCTTATTTCCAATGTCTAACAGGAAACACCACTGATCGGGTTGTTCAAAAAAATTATACTATACAAATTAAAGAGACGTAACATCCTCATCACCAAATAGGCATTTCATCCCCAAAATTGAATAAGTTAAATGGCAAATAACTCGGGATATGAGTGCCTCATCTCCTCTTCCATCGTCATTTCCTTCGAAGATTAGTTCTGCCATAAAATTTTTACTAAGGAAATCATCTTGTTCTGCAACACTTGTTCCTTTCTGTCTCATATTTTTGTCGACTTAACTTCAAATGTGAGGTCAGCCTCTAGTTTCATTGTTGTGTAATCGAGCTATGCACCAAAGAAGGTGGTTAGAGTATCTTAAGGATTATGACTTTTCTATCCACTATCATCCTCGTAAAACAAATGTAGTGGCAGATGCTCTAGGTAGGAAAGTTGATGTTGTAGTGTCCTATTTGATGGTTTAAGAATGGAGGGTAGTGGTAAAGTTGGGAGAGTGTTACTTAGATTTATCGTCGGATCAAAATAAATCTTTTCTAGGCAACCTCACCATTCAGTCTACAATTATTGAGAAGGTGATTGAAGCACAGAAGTCCACTGTTCAAATCTAGAAGCTATTATTAGAGAAGTCGAATTTCAGCAAGGGTGCAGATGAAGGCATTCGATTTAAGGGGATGTTAGTGGTACCAAAGAATATGGAGTTGCGACAAAAAATATTACAAGAGGCACATCATTCTCAATACGCCATTCATTCAAGAGGTACTAAGCTTTATCATGACCTTAGCGCAGTTTTTGGTGGAATGGCATGAAGATAGATATTGACAAGTTTGCGTCTAAGTGTTTAACTTGCCAACAAATTTAGGCAAAACACCATAGGCCTACAAGATTGCTACAACCTTTAGAGATTCCACAATGGAAGTGAGAGCATATCGCCATGGATTTTGTTGTAGCCTTGCCTAAAACACAAAAACAAAATGATGCAATATGGGTTATTGTGGAAGATTAACCAAGGCAACAAATTTTCTCCCTATTAAATGAAAACAAAACTCTGAGAGTTTGACACATACATTAGAGAAGTAGCGAGACTTCATGACACATCACTGTCTATTGTTTCAGAGAGAGATAGTAGGTTTACTTCCCACACCTGGAGTAGCATACAAGAAGCCTTGAGAACAAAGTTGAACTTTAGTACAACATTCCATCTGCAAAGTGACGGTTAATTGGAGTAGACTATATTCAAACCTTGGAGGATATGCTAAGGGCATCTGTGATCGACTAGAAGGGAAATTGGGATGACCACTTATCTTTGATTGAGTTTGCCTACAAAAATATTTATCATTCTAGCATAGGCATGACACCCTTTGAGGCATTCTATGGATATCAATGCAGAATACCCACATGTTGGGACGATGTGGAGAAATGTAAGTCCTTAAATTTGAGCAAGTGTAGTATTGTGCTAAGAAAGTTAAGCAAATTAACCAGAAACTTATGACTGCTCAGAGTCGACAAAAGAGTTATGCAGATCATAGAGGTCGAGGATTGGAATTTCGAGTGGGAGACCATGTCTTCTTGAAGGTCTCTCCCATCAAAGGAGTTATGGGATTTGATAAGAAGGGGAAGTTAAGCCCTAGATTTGTTGGTCTATTTGAGATATTAGAGAAAGTTGGACTAGTGGCTTATCGCTTGACTTTATTACCCCTCACAAATTGCAGATGTGTAGAGTACTTTTCATGTTTCTATGTTGAGGAAATATATTCCTAATCTAATTTAGATCCTTTTGTATGGTCGGTAAAGACTTCAAAAGTTTCTCCATACAGGTAGTATCTCTATATCTTGAGGGCAAAAACAACAAATGCTAGCTCTAGGTCATGCATAGGGTAGTTTTGTTTAATGATTTTTAGTTGTCTAGATGCATAAACAATCGTTCGTCCATGTTGCAACAGAACATAACCTCATCCATTCTTAGAGGCATCACTATAGATGACAAACCCACCTATGCCTGGGGTAATGTCAAAAGAAGAATTGATGTTGACCTCTTCTTTAATTCCTAAAAGTTGTTATCACAAGCATCATCCCAAACGAACTTTTCTCCTTTTCTAGTTAATTTGGTCATTGACAATACCAACCTAGAAAATCTCTCAATAAATCTTATTTAGTAATCTATTAATCCTAGGAAACTACGAATCTCTGTAATTATCTTGGGTATTTCCTAATTTATTAGTGCTTCTACTTTTGTTGGATCCACTAACACTCCATCTTTAGAGATAAAATGCCCAAAAAAATTAACACTATCTAATCAAAACTCATATTTACTAAGTTTAGCATAAAACTTATTAATCCTAAGGATTTGCAACATCTGAGTCAAGTGTTCTCCATGTTCTTCTGGGCTAGTTGAGTAAAAAAGAATATCGCCTACAAATACTATCACAAACTTATCCAATAGGTCGGCAAAAATTTTGTTTATCATATACATGAATGAGGCAGGGGCATTTATGAGACCAAAAGACAACCAAAAATTCATAATGGCTATATCTTGTCCTAAAAGCCGTCTTGGATATATCATCTTCCTTAATCCTTAGTTGGTAGCAATCAGACCTCAAAACAATCTTATAAAAGACTTTAGCTTATTGTAGTTGATTGAATAGATCATCAATCCTGGAAAGTGGATATTTATTCTTGATGATAAGCTTATTCAACATTTGATAGTTTATACATAGACGTAGAGAACCATCCTTCTTTTTCACAAATAATACTAGCGCTCCCCAAGGTGAAACACTTGGCCTAATAAATTGTTTGTCAAGAAGTTCTTGTAGTTGCTCTTTTAATTCTTACAATTCGGTGGGAGCCATTTGGTAAGGTGCCCTGGATATAGGAGTTGTATCAGGCACGATGTCAATGGTCAAATCAATATCTCTTTTTTGTGGTAAGCCCGATAACTCATCAGGAAAAACTTTAGGAAATTCATGAGAAATGTCTATCTCTTCTAGTGTTGGTACAATCATGTCCAACAAATTCATACTAGCTAAATATATTTGACAACCCAAAATCACATATAAATCAAACATATCAAGCAAAACAAGATTAGCAAACAAGATAAAGCAAAAAGCTTGAACTTTCTTCTTTGGGTCAATCATTTCCATCTTGTCCTTGTTAGGGAAATCCCTAGAGATATCTTATCTTGTTGCAGGTATAACACCTCTTGTCACAGTGGCAGGGCTTCCTAGGGTGGTATTGCTAACCACAAGATCGACACTTATTCCCATTCCCATTGAATTGCCGGGTTGGTCAATTCTGCAAACTATGCAAGTATTGTTATGACTGCTTTTGCTGCTTAAACGGGCGATTGTCATTTTTGTTATCTCCCCCAAATTGTTTGTTGTTTGACCAATTGAGATTGTTGCCTTGACTCTTGGTCATCCCTGTCCTCCTTTCCTGCGTCCACTTGAAGTCCTCCATAATGGATGCCAATTCCATAGCCTTGGGTACTGTAGTAGGCTGGGATGATAGCACTTTCGTCTGAAGTCCATCCTTCCAGCCATCCACGAACTTATGTGCCATCCTCAGTTCGGTAAGACATGGATATGAAGCAAACCTTTGTAGCTGCACAAATTTTGTTTTATATTGCAACAAAGTCATTGAACCCAGCTCTAATTCTAGTAACTCCTTCTTTTGCTGCACATGGCTTGGAAAATATTTTGCATTGAAAGCTTCCTTCAATGCTTCCCATGTGATCCTTGTTCTTCCAGAAAAGTGTTCCTCTCTGCTGATTCCCACCAAAAGACTGCTTCTCTGATGAACACAAAGGTGGTAAAGGTGACCCATTCCTCCGTGGGAACCATGAGGCCCTTCATAGTTTATGCATTTCTATAATCCATCTTTCAGTGGCCACAAGGTAGTTCTCTCCAGAAAATGCAAGTGCCACTCTCTTAAACCTTTTTAAGAAGTATTTATCTTTGACCGTAATTGCATTGAGCGCACGATAATCCACACAGAAATGCCATGATCCATCTTTTTTGCGAACCAGGAGAACTGGAGAGGAAAAAGAACTAGTACTGGAGTGAATGATACCGGTTTGCAACATCTCCTGGACCAACTTCTCGATTTCAGCTTTTTACACATGTGGATACCGGTAGGGACGAACATTGGCGGGTGGAGCCCTAGGTGTGATCAGAATGGCATGGTCGTGGCCCTAGGCTGGCGGAAGGCTAGATGGCTCAACAAAGATGTCAGCATGCTCTGAAAGGAAGTCGAGCATGTCATTTGGCAAGTTCGGTTGGTGCACATCCACTAGATCATGCTGCTGTAGGAAAATACCCTGAGGTGCAAATCTGAAAAGAGAGCTCACCGTTTGTGCCATGTGCAAAGTGCACGGCTGCGCCCCATGGAGGCGTATACGCTGGCCAGCTACCTCGAAGTCCATGATCAGATCCCAGAAGTTCCAGACCACATCACTCAGGTCCTGTAGCCACTAGACGCCTAGGACCACATCCGCCCCTTTTGTGGGTAGGAGAAACAAGTCAGTGATGAAGGAATGTCCCTGGATTAACAGCTCAACCTGAGAACACATGCCCATGCTGCAGAGGTGTTTGTCGTCCCCAATCAGCACATCAAACGGTTTGGAGTCGGAGACATAACATCCCAACCGCTAGGCCACCTTGTCGTTGATGAAGTTATAGGTCGACCCACTGTCGATGAGTACCGCAACCTGTTGGCATTTTAGCTGGCCCTGGACGCGCATGGTCCTGGGGGTGAAAGTACCGGAGAATGCATGTATGGAGATCTCTGGTTGCATATGGTCATAGAGGTCGGGTGCCTATTCTAGCCCCAATACCGGTGATAGAAGAACCATTGGACGAGTTGGCAGGGGCAGCCGTGTTCAGCAAACTAGACTTGCGTTCGGGTTAACATAAAATCCGTATGCAACCCCAGGACATGCACAAGACGGCTTTTCAGACTCATGACAGCCACATGAGTTCCTCGTCATGCCCTTTGGCCTGACCAATGCTCCAGCCACTTTTCAGAGCATGATGAATGACTTGTTTTGCCCGTATCTCCGTCGGTTTGTACTCGTCTTCTTTGATGACATATTGATCTATAGCTCGTCCTGGGCAGACCATCTTGACCACCTCAAGTCAGTGTGTACTATCTTGCGGGCTAACACATTGTTCTTGAAGCGCTCGAAGTGCTCTTTTGACAGTGCGCAGGTCGATTATTTGGGCCATATCATTTCGCAGGATGGGGTGGCTACTGATCCATCCAAATTGGAGACCATGCTATCGTGGCCACGGCCCACCTGTGTGAAGTCTCTCCGGGGCTTCTTGGGCCTCACGGGTTATTATCGTCGGTTTATTGGGTGGTATGGGCTTATTGCTGGCCCACTCACAGCGTTACTCAAGAAGGGAGCTTTCGTATGGTCTGCCGAGGCCCAGGCTGCTTTTGACAAATTAAAACAGGCTATGGTCCATGCCCCGGTCTTGGTTCTCCCTGATTTCAATTTGCCTTTTGTCATTGAGATGGATGCTTCTAATGCGGGCCTAGGGGCTGTTCTCCTTCAGTAAGAATGCCCTATTGCCTTCTACAGCAAGGCACTATTGAGCCAGTCCTTGACTCTATCAGCATATGAGAAGGAGATGCTAGCTATTGTGCACGCCATCTCGAAATGGCTGCCCTGCTTGCTTGGTGATCGTTTAAATATAAAACCCTTGCAAGTGCACAAGGCAATTGTACTACAGTGAGTATTAAAGGGTTGTCAAACCTCAGGGACAGATGAATGATTTACCAAATTCAAAAGAAGTAGCAATGTTGATTCTAGACTAAGAAAGCAATGAACTTTAACTAAACTAAATGAGATTTAATCAATATGGAGGAGACCAAGGCTTCGAATCCACCACAATAAACTAGTGGATCGTTTCTCTCTCTCTTTTGAATAAAGATTTCCAATTGGCTAGTATATTCCTCTCGGACATAGACTTGTCAACTCAAAATATAGTGCTATCCTCTCGGATGTAACACATAAAACGGTTAAAACATGGAATTGTGATCTATCTCTCTCGAGTATAAACCAATAAAATTTTATTGATATATAACACCTCAGTCTACTCACGTTCCTCTCGGATACGCAAGTATTCTTCGGATTGAAACTCACAAGAATTCACTCTTGTCTCTCTCGAGTACAAAGAATAAACCTTTATTGAATTAACGGTGATTACACAATAAAATCCATACACCAACTAGAGTAAAAACATAAGATGAGAGAAAAGAAACTACACAACTAGATTATTGGCTTCATCTACACATTGGAAAAGTGTTTAGCCTCGCATCGGAAGAGAAATCACCATCGTGTTCTTCATCTCCCTCTCTCCTTTGCTCTAGCCTCCAATTTTGCTCTAGATTCTCCAAGGGTTGAATATGTGGTGCCCCAAAACGTTCTCCCATAAAGCTTATTTATAAGAGTGAAGAGAAACCACGAAGTCCCCTTCCAAATCCAAGTCGAAATAGGTCTTATTTCGGTTTACCGCATACATCGATCGATCGCTCCGTATTGACGATCGTTCGCTGGTCCGATCGATCGCAATTCCTTCGTTATTTTCCTCCGATCGATCGCTTTGCCGATCGACGCCGTATGATACAAATCGATCGTAGTTACTATCTTTGCATGATTGAAAATTTCCAGTAGATACGATCGATCGTTTTTGTGCCGATCGATCGTTTCCTTCAATACACTGCTTTTACGGCTCTGGCGATCGATCGCATTACTAGCCGATCGATCGTAGTTACTGTTCATAAATTTCAAATGGCTATAACTTTCTGTCCCAAACTCCGAATTGCACGTGGTTGGTGGCGTTGGAAAGCTGACTTCTTGAAATTAACATGAGACTTGAATCAGTCCAATCTGACATTTTTATACGAAGTTATGATGATTTAACCATTCGAGTTACTTTTCTCCTCATTTCTGTGTATTACTCTTGTTTCCTACAAAAACTAAAAATTATATTAAAGTAGTAGTTATTCTAATCAAACACTAGCATAATCGTAAGTTTAGGAGATAATAAAATGTATATTTCATGTATAGATCACTGGACGCAGGTTCCTCATACGAACGGATCACCAACCCCTCAAATACTTTCTAGACCAGTGGGTTTCTACACCTTCTCAGCAGCGCTGGTTAGTAAGTTATTGGGCTATGACTACGAGGTGGTCTACAAGAAAGGTGTGGACAACACAGTGGCTGATGCCTTATCTCGACGGCCCACGGAGGGGGCCTGCTTAGCACTCTCTATTCCTTGCTGTCCTTTTATTCTTGATTTGCAGAAGGCCTATTTGACGGACCCGTCTACCCAGGAGCTGATTGCTCGACTTCAGGTCGATCCGCATGCAGAGCCTCCTTTTGCTTGGCACGACCATTTTTTGTTCTGGAAGGACCGGTTGTGGGTGCCAGCTATTCCGAATTTACGTCGGCAGGTGATAACCCACTTTCATGACACTCCGGTGGCTGGTCCATGAGGGCATGTTCCGAACCTTTAAGCGGGTAAGTCAAAGCTTCTTGTGGGCCAGTATTCGGAAAGCGGTGCATACTTATGTTGCTGCGTGTGATATATGCCAGCTAGCCAAGGCGTCGTCTACATCTCCTGCGGGTTTTCTTCAGCCCCTTCTCATTTCGGATAAGTTTGGGAGGACGTGTCCATGGATTTTGTTGAGGCCTTACCTGCAGTCCATGGTAAGATGGTTATTATGGTGGTGGTCAACCGTCTCTCGAAGTACGCTAATTTTTGTGCTTTGAGTCATCCATTCTATGCTCACACCATTGATAAACTCTATGTGAAGGACGTCGCCAAATTACATGGTATGCCTCGGACTATAGTTTCTAATAGAGATCAGGTATTTGTTTCCCAGTTCTAGCGCGAGTTCTTTAAGTTGCAAGGTATGGCGCTCCATATGAGCACGGATTATCATCCACATACTGATGGGCAAACTGAAGTGGTCAACAGGTGTCTTGAGCAGTATTTACACTGCTTTGTCATGGACCAACCCCGCCGTTGGCTACAAAAGCTTCCTTGGGCTGGATGGTTGTACAACACGGCATATCACAGACGTTCCGGATTTATGCCCCTTCGAGATTGTCTATGGCCACCCTCCTCCGTCCGTTCTGTCTTATGTGCCTCACGGTTCCTCCATTGCCGAGGTAGATTATATGCTGCAGACTTGTGATGAGGTTCTTTGCCAACTAAAGGCCAATTTGGCTTCAGCTCAGAACCGGATGAAACAACTCTATGATAAGCACCATTTTGATCTGGTATTCCAAGTGGGCGATATGGCTTATGTGTCCGTTCTACCGCAGCGCGAGACTACCTTGTTTCGGGCTGATCATAAATTAGCCGCTCGATTTCATGGGCCCTATGCAGTTGTAGAGAGGGTGGGACCGGTGGCATATCGTCTAGCCTCCCTTCTGGGTCACTGGTGCATCCTGTGTTCAATGTGTCACATCTCCGTCGTTTTGTGGGGGTGATATCTACGAAATATACACATTTTTATATGCCTTTATGCCTATATTTTGGTCATAATTTTAGTTGAAAGTAAGAATTATTAATGGTTATTTATGTTAGGTGGGTAATTAAGAGTTTAATAAATAATGCGCTTATTTGATTAATTTAGATGCGTTAATTGGATTTCATGATTTCATATTTTATTATGCGTCTAATTTAATATTTAATTTTATTTATGTAGGCGTAAGAGTTTCAAATGTGGATCGTCAAAAGAATGCACGTCAAGCAGTTTTGTGAAGAGATTAGATCCGATGGTGGAGATCGCTGCAACGGGTTTTTAGTTTAATGAGAAAGAAAGAAAATGGACCGGTTCATGGCTGGTCTGGTTCGGTTCAATGAAAATAAAAGAAAAAAAATAACAAAAGACGACCCGAGCAATCTGCTCGGGCGTCTGTTTCTGAAAACAGAGCAGCGCTCGAGTGCCGGCAAGCAAGGCGGGACGGCGAGGTCCGGCGACGGCGACGATCATGGCGGCGATGGATAAGACGATGGCGGTCTGAGTCGATGGCGGCTGAGGTCGACACAGCGGTGGACAAGGCTGTGGGCTCAATCGAATATGAAGGCGATGGCAGCCATGATTCACGGCGGGGCGAGCTCGACGGCGCCGGAGAAGATGAGGTTGTAGGCGAGACGTCGACGGAAAGCTTGGCGACAGCGTGAAGAGACAGGGAGGCTCACGGCAGGCCGGAACAGGGGCGTGTTCAATCGGGAAACAAAAGGAGTCGTGCCGGATTTGGAAATTCGGATTCTTGTGATTCGATTGGGATGCGATTGCGGATAAGAATGGATTCAGAGTCTTGCCGGAGTATGGATTTGGGACTCTCAGTCGAGGTCCATAAAAACAGAGAGGAGAGTCGCCGGAAAAAAAGGAGAAAAACCAGACCTTTACAGAGAGTTTTTTTAGAGCTTTTCACAGAGCTTTTACAGTGTGAGGCGGATTCCGGTGTGGTTTCGGTCGGAGCAAGAGGTCGGAGCAAGGGAAGAAGAAGGAAGGGAGCAGAAAGGGTCGAATTTGCACTGTGGCGAACTGCTACAGTGCCATATTTCAACTGCTATAGTAGCCGACTCGTTGGAAGGGACGATGAACAGTAACCTGTGAACAGTGTTACTGCTACAGTGTTTCTGTGAATAGTGAACATGAATTCGACGAATCAGGCTTCTTCTTTCTCTATTTTATGTCTAGCTAATTTTTTTATCAAGGCTAGATGAAGCCCTAAATTTGTATTTGCTACTCTTAGTTGTTTAATTTAATAAAATTTGATAATGATTCTTCATGCTTAATGCGATTTTATTGTTATTCCTCTTAAGTGCTTTGACCCGAGACTTAATGAATGATTAATGGAATTTGATCTTGATATTTCCTGTGTCTAGATAATAACAGGATTATGATTGATTCTATGCCCGGCCAAGGATAGAGTTAGTTATATTAATTTATAGTGGATGAATTTTTCGTGTCTGGACAAGAATGTGTAGTTCATTCACTGGTAATTTGTGTGTCCGGCCAAGAACATAAATTACTATATCATATCAATTTGTGGATATAATAATTGAGAGTAGTAATTGCATGTTTAGTGGTAGATTTGACGCTTTGATATTCTTATTCATTTGATTTCTCAGTAAAATTTATTTCTTTAGTTAATTAAAATCATAAAAATTCAATCTTTCATTAGAATTAAGTTAATCTTCCAAGTCCTTTGGGTTCGACCTCATTTCTACTAGACTATACTGAGTCTCGTGCGATTGCGAGTAAATAGTTAAAAATTCAATCAATCAATTGGCGCCGTTGCCGGGGACTTGGTAACGGTTTAATTTAATTCTAATTAGTTTAAACATTTTTTTAAAGGATTTTAATATTTTATTTTCTTGTCTTTGTAGGAATCACATTGCAGAGGTGAAAAACGACACGTGGATTTCTCGCCAACGCGGAAAGGCCATCCTTTCCCACTGTTTGTCATCTATTACCTCTCTCTTTTTAGTTTAATTTGGTTGTTGCGTGATTAGTTTATGCAAGGGCGTAGGTCATTGGGTGAAGACTTAGAGGCCTTTGACGGTGAAATTTAGAGAACCTTCAAACAAAACCAAAGAGGCCAATTAAGGGGCCGTTTGGGGCGTGATTATTGCAAAATATCCAGATTGGATATTGGATATTTACTGTAGCATCCATGTAGATTTTTACATCCAGCTGAAACACCTCATGAGGTGTTTCAGCTGGATATATAAAATATCCAGATGCTACAGTGTAGCAAAACATCCCATCTGGATGTTTTGCTTTTAATCACGCCCCAAACGGCCCCTAAGTATAACCAACCCTTTATTTGAAAATCTGAAAACCCTGAAAGAATACTACACTCCAAATGCCTATATATCTCCATCCTGCATTCGAGTGCCGGCTGCAACAGCCGGTAACTTTGAGATTAAGCCCAACACAATACAGATGTTACCATCATTTTA
This sequence comes from Houttuynia cordata, assembly GCA_039654745.1. Lineage (NCBI taxonomy): Eukaryota > Viridiplantae > Streptophyta > Magnoliopsida > Piperales > Saururaceae > Houttuynia > Houttuynia cordata. The sequence goes on along the minus strand of CM077502.1, from coordinate 11,824,717 downwards.
TGGGCGAAATCACGAAGATCCATATAGGCATGTGGATGAATTCCTTGAAATCTGCACAACTTTTAAACTGAATAATCTTACAAATGATGCGGTAAGACTGAGACTATTCCCATTTTCCCTTAAGGATAAGGCTAAAGAATAGTTCTACTCTCTTGAACCCGAATCCATTACCTCGTGGGCAAAAATGCAACAAGATTTCCTTAAGAAATACTTTCCCATAGGTAAAACAAACCAAATGAGAGATGCCATTACTACCTTTACCCAACAGCCGACTGAGCAGTTTCATGAGAGCTGGGATAGACTCAAGGACCTCCTTAGGAAGTGTCCTCATCATGCCGTACCTAGATGGCAGTTAGTGCAGAGATTTTATAGAGGTTTGACTGAGCAGAATCGTCATCTTGTAGATGCTTCATGTGGAGGCACCTTTCTATTAAAAAATGAAAATGAAGCGTGGGAACTTTTTGAAAACTTGAGTGAAAATTCGTTGCAACATACGATGGCTGATAGGAATTTAAATGATTCTTCTTCTTCTACCCTTTCTAAAGGTGGTATGTATGAAGTGAAACAAACAGATGATCTTTCTAACCAAGTTGCTACATTATCTAGGAAGATAGATCAAATCTTGAGCCTAAAGTCACAAACCCCTACACACACTCAAGAAGCATGCGTTCTATGCTGAAGTCCCATGCATTCTATCCTAGAGTGCCCATCAGCCATATAATTCCCAGAGCTTGTTCAGGAGCATGTCAATGCTGCCCAAACTTATGCTCGAACAGGAAATGATCCGTTCTCCAACACATATAACCCGGGGTGGATGAATCACCCAAATTTTTCCTGGCGTCCATAGAACCAGGGTGTTCCTTTTAATCCACCCCAAAGAGCCAACTTTCAAAATAACCCACCAGGTTTTTCACAAGCTACTATGCCTTCCCAATTTTCACAACCCTCTAGAAATTCAGAATTTGAGGATAAAGTCTTGTCTGCTCGACAGAGTATTCAAGCCCAGGAACAATCACAAGCTCAACTTGTGCATTCTCATACTCAATCCATAGCCAAACTAGAATCTCAAATAGGCCAATTAGCTAATTCGATGAGTAAGAGAGAAGAGGGTCGATTGCCTAGTCAACCAATGAATAATCCGAAGGGTCAGTTTATGGTTGAACAACAAACTACTTCCAATGAGCATGTTCAAGCTATAATATCCCTACGGAGTGGGAAACAAATTGAAAACCAGGTTAGTGTTGAGGTGAGAGAAGATAAGGATCAGGAAAAAATAAGTAATCCAGAGAATGATGAAACCTTAGAGACGCCACCTAATTCGAATCAGCCAAAACAGAAGGACATTGTGGTTCCTTCTAAGTCTTCTTCAGGAACCAAGTCTAAGGCCAATCATGAGGTACCTTATGTACCCCGTGCTCCATTTCCTCAATGCCTAGACATGCCTTCCCCTTTCAATAAAAACAAAGCTAGGATGGATGAAGTACTAGAAACCTTCAAACAAGTTAAAATTAATCTTCCACTCCTAGAAGTCATTCAACAAGTGCCCGCCTATGCCAAATTTCTCAAAGACTTGTGCACACAAAAGCGGAAGTCTAGGACTCACATTTCTAAAAAGGTCTTTCTTACTGAGCAGGTTAGTTCTATTCTGAAACACGACACACCACCGAAATTTAAAGACCCTGGCACACCTACCATTTCATGTGTCATTGGTGACCATATTATTCACAGGGCTCTTTTAGATTTGGGTGCTAGTGTCAACCTATTACCCTACTCAGTATATGAGAAATTAGGTTTAGGGAACTTGCAACCAACATCGGCTACTCTGCAGTTAGCCGATAGATCCGTTAGAGAACCCCGTGGCCTTCTTGAAGATGTTTTAGTTGGGGTAGAGAAATTTTTTTTTCCAGTTGACTTCTTGGTCTTGGACATGGAACATGTGTCTAATACTTCTCACACCATTCCAGTTATTTTAGGCCGTCCTTTCTTAGCGACGGCCAATGCATCTATTCAATGTCGATCTGGAATGATGGAGATGTCTTTTGGAAATATGAAGATCATACTTAATGTGTTCCAAGCTTCAAACCAAGGAGCCACTGAAAGTGAGCAAGAGTGTTCTCTCATTGATGAAATTGATGATCTTGTGGAAGAGACACTTTTGAATGAGCTAATGCCTGATGCTCAAGATCCTACTCTACTCTCTTTAGGAATAGATGATTCTGACTTAGAGCCACATATTGAAGAAACCCATGCTATGTCAGCCTCACCTCCCTATCATGACTCTTTTCCTTATAAAAATAGAGTAGAGCCTTTACCAATATCTTCCAGTCCATCACTCCAACCTTCCATTAAGTCTCCTCCTCAACTTGAGTTGAAGCCACTTCCAAGTACCCTCAAGTATGCTTTTCTAGGTCCTAATGATACTCTCCCTATCATCATTTCATCTAGCTTATCTAGCGGTCAGGAGAGTCAACTGCTTAGGATTCTAGTTGAGCATAGGAGAGCCATAGGGTGGACTGTTGCTAATTTAAGAGGCATTGATCCTTCGATATGTATGCATCGAATTCATTTAAAGGATAATGCTAAACCTTCAAGAGAGAATCAGCAGAGATTGAATCCCAACATTAGGGATGTAGTCAAGAAAGAGATAGTGAAACTTCTAGATGCGGGTATCATATACCCCATCTCTGATAGCGAGTGGGTTAGCCCTGTACAAGTTGTGCCTAAAAAGTCTGGCATCGCAGTGAAGCAGAATTCTGATGGAGAGTTAGTCCCAACCCGTGAAACCACTGGGTGGAGAGTGTGTATTGATTATAGAAAATTGAACACAAAAACTAGAAAAGACCACTTTCCATTACCCTTTATTCAGGAAATCTTAGAGAAACTAGCAGGTCAACAATTTTATTGTTTTCTTGATGGTTACTTTGGATATAACCAAGTCCCAGTGTTTCCGGCAGATCAAGAGAAGACTACTTTTACTTGTCCTTTCAGTACTTTTGCTTACCGAAGAATGCCTTTTGGGCTATGTAATGCACCTGCCACCTTTCAACGGTGCATGCTAGCCATCTTTTCTGATATGGTAGATGAATTTCTAGAAGTGTTCATGGATGATTTCTCTGTATTTGGTCCATCATTTGATGAATGTCTCCATAATCCGTCGTTAGTTCTCAAGCGTTGTGAAGAGAAAAATCTTGTCTTGAGCTGGGAAAAAAGCCATTTCATGGTGCAAGAGGGAATTGTTTTGGGACATGTAGTCTCCAAAAGGGGAATTGAAGTCGACAAAGCCAAGGTCGATCTCATCACTCATCTACCACCACCATCTTCGGTGAAGCATATTAGATCGTTCCTTGGTCACGCAGGCTTTTATAGGCGGTTCATTAAAGACTTTAGTAAGATTGCTCACCCCTTGAGCAATCTCCTAGCCACGATGTGCCTTTTGTGTTTGATGATGCATGTAGGCAAGCTTTTGACACTCTTCGTACCTTATTGTCTACTGCACCTATCATTCAGCCCCCTGACTACTCTCTTCCCTTTGAAATCATGTGTGATGCTTCAGACTATGTCATTGGTGCTGTTCTAGGTCAGAGAGTGAATAAGGTTCCCCATGTCATATATTATGCTAGTAAGACCCTTTCTGATGCTCAATTGAATTACACCACTATGGAGAAGGAACTTCAAGCGGTAGTTTATGCCTTGGATAAATTTAGATCCTACCTTTTAGGTTCTAAAATCATCATTTTCTCTGATCATGCTGCATTAAAACATCTCTTGTCTAAGAAAGACACCAAGCCTCGATTGATTAGATGTATTTTGCTCTTACAAGAATTTAATTATGAAATCCGAGATAAGAAAGGTGTTGAGAATGTAGTAGCCGATCATCTCTCTAGAATCCTTGTTGAAACATCTAAAGATGAAGAGCCACTACATGATTCTTTTCCTGATGAACAATTGTTTTCTATTTCCCAAATTAAAACACCTTGGTTTGCCAACATTGTGAACTACCTTGCCATAGGTCAGATTCCATCCCATTGGACCAAACATGACAAAGATTTATTCTTTTCTAAGGTTAAATCTTACTTTTGGGATGATCCGTACCTATTTAAAATATGTTCGGACCAGGTGATTCGACGGTGTGTGCCTGAGAATGAGATTCATAGCATTTTACATTCTTGTCATTCTCAAGCATGTGGGGGACATTTTGGGGGAAAGAAAACTGCTGCCAAGATTTTGCAGAGTGGATTTTATTGGCCAACCTTATTTAAGGATGCTCATGAGTTCTGCAAATCTTGTGATAGATGTCAACGGTTAGGATCTATCTCTCGACGAGATATGATGCCTCTCCAACTCATTCTAGTCGTAGAATTGTTTGATGTTTGGGGAATTGACTTCATGGGACCCTTTCCACAATCCTTTGGGCACATTTACATTCTAGTTGAGGTAGATTATGTTTCTAAATGGATTGAAGCAATTGCTACTAAGACAAATGATCATAAGGTTGTGGTAAAATTTTTAAAAGATAACATATTTTGTCGCTTTGGGACCCCATGAGCTATTATTAGTGATGGAGGCACTCATTTTTGTAACAGATCTTTTGAAGCTTTGCTGAAAAAGTACTCTGTTACCCATAAGGTTGCCACTCCATATCATCCCCAAACAAGTGGTCAGGTGGAATTGTCTAATCGGGAGATTAAAAAGATTCTTGAGAAAACTGTTAGACCTGATAGGAAAGACCTTGCACTTAAATGATGCTTTGTGGGCTTACAGGACTGCATACAAAACTCCCATTGGTATGTCACCTTATTGACTCGTTTTTGGGAAAGCTTGTCACTTACCAGTGGAGTTAGAGCATCGTGCCTATTGGGCAATCAAGGCTTTGAATTTTGATATGCATAAAGCAGGATCAGAACGTAAACTGCAACTTAATGAATTGGAAGAAATGCGACTCGATGCTTATGAGAGTGCAAAACTTTATAAAGAACGGACTAAACTAATTCACGATAAATCCATTCTTCGGAAGTCCTTTCAGCCTGCTCAAAAAGTTTTGCTTTATAATTCAAGATTGCATCTTTTTCTTGGCAAACTGCGCTCTAAATGGTCTGGTCCTTTTACTGTGACTAAGGTGTTTCCTCATGGTGCCGTTGACATTCACAACCCTAAAACCGGTAATACATTCACGGTAAATGGCCAGCGATTAAAACCGTATTTAGAGGGAGTTGCAGATGCTGATGGAACCACTGATTATCTTAACGATCTTGTCTACCCTGAGTGAATTGAAGGACTATGTCTGGCTGAAGACGTAAAACTTAGCACTCTTGGGAGGCAACCCAAAATTTATTTTCTTGTTTCTTTTCTATTTTGTTTTTATTTTTCTTGTAGATTATTTCTTACTTATGTGGGGATGCTACAGTCGAGGTTTGGGGGTGTATTTAATTTTTCCATATTTATATTATCTCCTCATTCTTCGCTTATGTGTTTCATGCTTTACATCTACCATGAGGTTCTCTATTCAAGTGACTTCTTTCCTCACTTCTTTTCTTTTACTATTCATTGTAGTATTATTTTGGAAAACATTGAGGACAATGTTTAGTTTAGGTTTGGGGGTGTAGCAAAGAAGTGTTTATCATATATTTTCATTTATTTTTTAAAAAAAATTGAAAAAAATGAAAAAAAACGGAAAAAATATAGTTTTTAGGTTGTTTATTAGTATTTTTCCTAGGTTTTGATAGTTTATCCCGTGATGATGCATGTTACAATTCTTAAGAGATTAATTTACATTGGAAGTGTGAGTAAGTATACTGGAGGATAAAGAACTTAACTGAGCAGTATCTTTCTGTTACAGTCCTCTTGGATCTGGTGCTTGAACTAATAAAACTCACTCACACACACTAGTACATAAAGTAATACCCTCTAGAGATTTGTTGAATACTAATCTTCAGTGGGATATCTTTAGTCAGAGTCATTGGATGATGTGTGGTTGTCTTTTGAGCTTAAAAGATCATGATAGACCATTTACTTGGCTATGGCAAGGGCTGGAACTGGAAATAGGTTGAGAGTATAATACAACCTGGACGGAATAAAGATTGCTTGAAAATATAAATGCAGAAAATGAAATATGCTTAAAAAAACAACAAAAGAAAGAAAGAGGCTGCTTGACTTTATAGGATTAACTTTGGCTGATGCTCGGGCCCGAAGCGGTCTCTTAAAACCTAATGCCCTAAGCCAACTGGCTGGGAGTCATTGACCTGAGTAATTGCTGAACCTAAGCATCTTGAAGTCAGGCCTTACACAGTCTCGTAAAAAAAAAAGAAGAAAAAAAAAGTCTATGGTGTATTATCCTCTCAAATCTAGAATGTTGGACCCGAATGAGGTGCGCATGTATTTGTGCTATCATGAACCTAAAGATTACGATGACTATGTAGATTCTGATGTTCTTTGGTTAATGGGTAACACTAGATATGTGTAAAACAGAAATTTAGAATGTATTGCTACAATGTTCTACACTTTTACTATCTATATTATCATGATATATCATATTGAGCAGAAATTTCTAAGATGAAGGTGTAGAATAAAACCACTTACTTGAGGGCTTCTATATTCCTGTTGATTATGAACCAAGTACGTGTGGTTAATTTTCTTAAGCATTGTATTTTGCATTTGTCGGGATAATAGGTTTGTTTGTTTTACAATGTTTTAATTTTTGCTTTATTTTTGAACTTAGGTTAATTAGTTTCATAAATACATGTTTGTGGGTAGCATGGCTGCAAACCCTCACGAGACAACACTCGTCCTACTAGGGACACCTAGAGGTTTAACGGCTTGTTGCATACGCTCAATGCAATCGTATTCCCTACGAAAGTGGCATTTATTTTTCTAGTTTAGTTACTTTAGTTGTTTTTGTTTTCCTTGCTTGATTTTGTTTTGCTCGAGAGCTAGCAAAATATAGGTTTGGGGGTATTTGATATCTACGAAATATACACATTTTTATATGCCTTTATGCCTATATTTTGATCTTGATATTTCCTGTGTCTAGATAATAACAGGATTATGATTGATTCTATGCCCGGCCAAGGATAGAGTTAGTTATATTAATTTATAGTGGATGAATTTTTCGTGTCTGGACAAGAACGTGTAGTTCATTCACTGGTAATTTGTGTGTCCGGCCAAGAACATAAATTACTATATCATATCAATTTGTGGAAATAATAATTGAGAGTAGTAATTGCATGTTTAGTGGTAGATTCGATGCTTTGATATTCTTATTCATTTGATTTCTCAGTAAAATTTATTTCTTTAGTTAATTAAAATCATAAAAATTCAATCTTTCAATAGAATTAAGTTAATCTTCCAAGTCCTTTGGGTTCGACCTCGTTTCCACTAGACTATACTGAGTCTCGTGCGATTGTGAGTAAATAGTTAAAAATTCAATCAATCATGGGGGACCCTCGCTTGGTTGCTACTAGTGCGCCTCCGCCCCTCATGGGCCCTGTTGAAGCTGATGCCCCAGTTCCGGCTTCTCTTGTCGACAAGCGTCGGGTGCTGCTAGGCGTATTGTGATTGAAGTTCTTGTGGCTTGGAAAGGCCAATTGTTAGAGAACGCTGAATGGATCCTAGAGGATGATTTTCTGGCACGTTTTCCATCATGGTCGCCTTGAGGACAAGGCGTTAGCGGAAGTGTGGTGGAGTGTTGTGTACGTCAGCACAACAGTAGAGCATATCGCATTAGGACTGGTTATTTAGTAGCTTTCCTTTTGAATAATATTGTAATCAGGCCCGTCTGGGATAACTGATATGTAATGGAGTAATTAGGGGGCCATCATGGCCCATTAGGCCGTAATAGATGGTCGTCCTCCTCAATTAGGACTTATGCAATAAAGAACTTATCTTTCCCTACTCTTCTTCTTCTTCTTCTTCCTATTTGCCGCCAAGGCAAACCCTTCTAACCGGGCTAGTCACAACAAAAGGACGACCTTTCCACCAAATAGGTGGATCGAGACTCTGAATTTCCAATAACCATGACCAACAAGCAATTACCTTCTTTATTTATCTTATACTTACCTGTATTGATGGATACCCAATTAGGACCACAAATATTGACCAAATGAAAAGGACAATAAATTCAGGACAGTAAGTAATCACATCAATTATGAGACATATATGCCAATTCACGTTGGAAATTAGAAGGGAATCCTTATTTAGACATTTGCACATCGAATAAACACAACATGCATTACTACGATTCATGCATGTATAAACAATAATTAAAGATAGGATCTTTTATCATCAACAAGTATCACCATCATAGAACTAATGGATCAGTAGACTCAAACACAATTTCTTCAGGTCATAGCATGATAATGAAACGAAGTAGGGTAAAACACATCCTACCTATTTGATGAACCGATAAAACTATGAGCGTGTACCGGCTCAATCTCGAACCACCTTCTACTTCACGTATTCCCCACGAACTATGGCACGAACCAAAATGAAGTACCATTGGTTGACTTGAGCAAGTGGAGGACGAAGGCACCACTCTCTGGTTGCATGACTCCCAAGGCCACCAAAAAGAATGCCAGTTCCTCCTTTTTTCGATTTAAATAGATAAAGCCCTAATCTTCTTATTAATTCTACACCATTGATCATTTCATCATCCAATGGCCACGAATTGCCCATCACAAGGGAATATCTCAGTCAAGGACATGGTCAGCCTTTGACTCAATTTCAGTTACAAATCCCATACGGTAGGGATTTAAGCCAATTAGGTTAGTTACCATAACCAATTAGGTAGCCATTAATTTGGTTTTGAGTATGCCACGATCCACCTTCCAAAACGCCTCAAAGAGATCTAATTAATTATTCCCATTTTTCCATAATTAAAACTTCCTATTTTATCTCAAATTCAAATCAATTTAAAATAGGGATTTGAACTCCAATCTCCCCACGATTTGATCCCCCAAATCGTGGGCCAATTAAGTAGGCCACGTCACCCACGTGTCTGCTAAAACAAACAGGAAAGATTTAAAAAAAATCAAATCCGAAATCGCACAAAACGCAGTGATCGATTGGCACCCTTTGGCGATCGATCGGCAAACACAAAAACTGTGTTTTTCCGAGATTGCGATCGACCGGATATGAAGTGATCGATTGCGAGGGCAAATTTTCGGATTTCCAATTCTTTTCAAATAAATTCCAAAGTTTAAAATTTTTTAAGACAAATAAACACTCACCTTAATTAAAATTCCCTGCTTAATTACTTAAATTTTTTGGGTATTACAAATAATCTATCATATTTGGTTGTCATTACATACTTTTTATTATAATGGCGTGAATGATGACGTACATGTGATACCTCAAGCCTTCAACATTTTAAAATATATACTCCGATGTGGCTGGAAATTTGTGGTATGGTGACAACACTTTGAAAATGTGTAATTGGAGTTCGAAAGAGAAATTTATACGTATTTCAAGGTGTGACAAATTACCAAAAAACACTATGGGTCAGGCTATCGGATAGCCTAAGGGTCAATCGACAATGCATTATTCGGTGAGTAGTCATTTAACCAAAGGGTAACCGAGAGTGTAAAAGTTGTAGCAAAAAAAAAAAAGAGTGTAAAAGTTGAGATGACAGGTTTTAAATGGAATTCACTCCTTTAATATAAAATCTTGGTTGATTCGGACACTTATTAATCACCTATTTATTATGATCAAGATTAATGATTAAAAAGATGGCTAATATTGCATATTTTTTGGGAAATTTACTTGGGAATTATTCGTCCCATACCTTTTGCTTTTAATACTCCCGCTGTCCAAAAAATCCTGGTAGTAATTGAAAATAATTTTACTTTATTGGCCTATAAAGCCCACGATATTTCAAGCCTCCCATTTCCACTGCACATACACGTTCACGAGGATCTTTTGGCATGCAGGGCAAATCTAATCACCTAATTCTAAAATCGTAATTTTTAAATGCAGCCATGTTTTTTGGGATGGAAGGAGTAGTATAGATACAGATGCAGATATGGCGAGTTTCATAAACATTTTTACCTGTGATTAATACTTCTTTCATTCCAATTGAAATCTGGGTCTTAATGAGAAGCAATAGGCGCGCATTCCTGATAGGGCCACTCTGGTTCTTGTAGTTGCAACCGCCATTTGTGCTCACTGAATAAAACTGTACCAACTTTAATGGGCCTATTTTTCATCCACAGGCCACCCAAACTGACATGCCATCCGCAGTTACAAACCTGCAGTTAACTGAAGCCTGAAACCAAGGAAATCCCCTCCTCCAACCTCCTTCAGTTTCTAGCTCACCTTATAAAAACGCAGTCCCTGATGCTAGTGTTTCAACCTCTCATCCAAAGCTTAAGACACTAGAGAAGACCATGGAGCCCCTTGCAATTGTCACATTCACCGGCGCGGTGATAACACAAATTGGTTTCCTCACGCTCCGTTTTCGCCCAGTTTATGACTTCGCTTGCCGATTGATCGATTGCCTGCAGCATCCACGACCACTGCCGCCTAATGCCAATGCCGTCACCGTTGAGGCAATATTCCAGGCCATGAACCGGCTGCATATTGAATGAGAGCGACGAACTTGGAATCAATGATCGCAGCGCAGTGCATGCTTCTGGTAGCGATTAACAGCCTCCCTTAGGTGGTGAGGTCACTTGTGTTAGTATGGTTTTAGGTTAACTGTTTTGATGTATGCATTTCCAAACCTGGTCAGTAAAATCTGGTGTTGCTTGAAAAGGATCAAGAATTTCTCCCCTGACTGGCATCACCACAAATGGCCCAATTTTTCCATGGCATGTTTGCAATAAAAGAAGGATTTAAATCAAAGGCAACTTGATAGTTGTAAATTCTTTTAAGTAAAAACTTAACAGTTCAAACAAATTCCATTTTAAAACTTTCTAAGAATTTAAGAAACTTCAAGAAAAGCAGAACTCCAGACGTACTCGTAACTGATAGGCGATAGCTCGTAACTGAACTAGTTACTGCATATCACCCATAAGGCTGTTTATACTTTCCATATATAGAGTATTAAAAAAGCTTTCCTAAAGTTTGTATAAAAAAGACTTTTCTTAACAAGAAAATGATCGCCGAATGATTTCAGTTTATCTGCCATATCACACATTACTCCTGTTAGCCACAGACAAGCAAAGCATCGGCAGCACCACCAGTCATGACCCCTTATATTTTCATTTACATACTTCCAGCTTGATTTTCATATCCCCAAAGCTGCTAACTGGGCAAGGGTCAACGAGAACATGTTTGGACAACTCCAATTATTGCTTTACCTTTTTTTTACTTGGAATTACAGTAAGCAAATGATGAAAACCGTAAAACAGACTTCCCTAAATAGAAAGGCCACCAAAAAAGCTGAAACAGCAGATAACACAAAAAAACAAACTAAAGCAAAAAAAACGACAAAACAAAATAAAGCAAAATGCCCAACAGGAAGCAATGAGCACAGAAACAATAAAGTATCGCTTTACTTCATTCATCCATTCAGCAAACATGAGTTCATACTCGAAAAGTCTTGATTTTTCCAACATTACCTGAAGATATGCTTCGCATTGGATAGAGGAAACCATGGTAAGGAGAAGAAACAATACTCAAAACTGTACACAAACAGCAAACGCTACATAAGTTTCCTCTTCACCACATCAAGCAAAAGGGAAAAAAAAAAGAGAACAATTACATATAGGCACCAGTATCGCTAAATCAGTCATAATGGTTTCTCTCCTGGGAGATAAGACGGGGACCCAACGTCCACATTGTTTTTCTTCCTGTGAAAAATGCCACTTAGGTTAGGTAGAAGCGCCTTCTTGGGACCTGGTATCTTCTCCCCTTTTCTGCCCCCACCATTATTTTCCATGTTGTTTGTTTTTCCGGGCCTACTTGGTGAAGCTTGCACAGATGCATTCATGTCTTCCAAGATCCTAGAAGCAGCTTCAGCTGCCTTCTTCTGCTCTCTTTCCCTCCATTTCCGCAGCTCTCCCTCAACAGCTCGCTTTGCCGCCTCAGCCATCTCTGCCCTCTTTAAAGCCTCCTTGGTTGCTGCATCCATTTCCTCAATCTCCTTTTGAGTCACCTCTAATCTCTTCAGGGCTTCTTGTTCACTAGCTTTGACAGCTTCCACCTGAGCCAAGGCAGCAGCAACTTTTATTTCGGCCAATGAGTTTGACTCCTCAACCTTCCGGCTCAAAGCTTCATGCTCCTCTTTTGATATGGTAATCTGACCTGTGACGTCAGATGTCGAAGCCCTAGCTGCATTAGTTCTCTCTGATAAAATTCTGATCTCATCCAACGCCTTTGTCTCAGCAGCCTTGGCTTCCTCAGCCTCCCTCAGGGCAATGTGCAGGTTCTTCTCTGCTTCAACTAGGGATAGGCGTGCAACATCAGCCTCTTTTTTCAGTTCTTCTGCATCTTTTTTAAATATTTCTGCTTCTGTTTTTGCATTAGCAGATTCGTCTGATAGTTGCTGGATGGTTGCAATAAATTCTGCAGATTCCTTTGTCGCTTTGGATTCTTCTGCAACAACCGCCTCAAGCTCAGTCTTTGTTTTCTGCAGCTTGATATGAAGGTTCCCAGCATTGGTTTCGGCTTCAGTTTCCTTCTCTTTAAGCTCAGAGTGTTCCTTCTTTATTTTTTCAATCTCCTGCTTTAGGGAGTCCACAAAGCTCTTTAGAGAGGCTTCTTCTTCTGCTACCTTCAGTAGAGACTCCTTTGCACTATCCAGCTCAGCATTCACTCTTTTAACAGATTCAAGATCAGCAAGCTTTGCATTTTCTATTTCTTGCTGCAAAGTTGTAATCTCGGCATTAACAGTATCCAACTTTTCTTCGAGACTTCCAGCCATCTCTGGATTGAACTCTTTTTTCAGATAGTCAAGCTTCTGTAGTGTCTCTTCAAGTGCAAGTTTAGAAGATTTTCTACGAGCATCTTTATCAGAAAGGATCTTCTCTTGTTCCTCTTGAGCTTGCTGGAAGGCTAGCTTCACATGGATGACTGACTCTTGAACTGAAGCAATTTCCTTTGATAATTCATTGACCCTTTCTTTGTGTGCTTCAGTAGCGTGCTCAGCTTCTTCAGCTTGCTGAAAGGCAGAAACTTTTGCAAACAAAGACGCCTCATAATCTTGTCTGAGTTTTCTAAGTTCTTGTTTTGCAAGATCCAGCTCAGTGATGGCTCTTGTGTATTGTTCTCTTGCTGTGTCTAGTTCCTGTTTCCACTCACTATCATTCTCTGGAAGGGGAGCAGACCCCCCATATTCAAGCTGTTTAGCCTGATTCTTTGCATTTTCGGTAGCTGCAATGGCCAATTCCTTGGATTCAGTCATAGATTGGAGCTTCAGGGTCAGCTCCCCTGCAGCTTTCTTAGCTTTCTCAAGCTCCACTAGAGCTTGATTCTTCGTGACTTCAGCATTACTCAACTGTTCCTTTAATTTGTTCAGCTCTTTTTGTGCCAAGTGAAGTTGAGTTTCCTTAGCCAACACAGTCTGTCACAATTAAATCAGCAGTTCTATCAATCTTCACTCTAATCATACCATATCTTTGATTTTATAGTTTCAAATACAAGAATTCTTTCCATGTGTGACAAAGAAACATAATCTTATAGAAACTCAAATGACCTTAAGTAAACTTGAGTAGGTCCATAGAATGGTTGATCATCTCTAAATACGAAAAAAGTAATATGGGAATAAAAAACGAGCTTTTTTTATAAAGCCCCATCTACTTGCTATGTCTGTAGCTTTATAAATTTCTCACTCAATTCTCTTTCTAAGCAGTTATCCAATCCAGATCTTATGATAGAGATTTGCATACGCACAAAATATAGCCAAACAACACTACTTCAAGTAAATGAATGGGTATCAACTATCATTAAACATCTAATGTAAACGAGCAGTAGCCAGTTGTTCGAACTAAAGATCCATCAGCACACAGAAGATCACATTATAAAGAAGATAATAAATGGAAATTTATGCTTAAAATAAATACCTCAACTGGCAATGCCTTGGCCTTCTTAACTGTAGGCCTTTCAGCTACAGAAGCACTTTCACCAAATAAGCTGACAGCAGCTTTGACTGACTGAAAGGGTGCTCTAGTGTCTATTTCACCTACCTCTGGTTTTGGAGAATCAGTTGCATTTTGATGAGCCTTTACTCCCATACTTTTTCCTTTACCTGTCTAAACCTGTACAAAGAACTAGAAATGCCTGCAACTGGAGAGAACATAGACCTGTCACTCCCACTAAAAACTGTTCGGATAAATAAGCATACAAGAAACAACCAAAGATATGCTCATACTACATATAGACCATAGAACAAATGGCAGATGCAGCTAAATACATGAAGGAGAAACTAATATGTGCCAGGTCTCTTATTGAGAAATATGCGCCTGGCGCATGGAAGAGGGAGCAATCAGGTGATTCAAATCCTGCCTGTCCCCCTGATTTGAAGCCTGCCGCCTGATCGAAATCAGGCAGCCTGAAAGCGCCGCCCAGCGTGCATATAAACAAGACTCATAAATAAAACTTCCTTGAACTTTAAGAAAGAAAGCAAACAATTCCAGCCATTCACATGATTCGACCTACTAAACCAAACTCACAAGAAGATTGTTTGCTTAGGTAGAAACCCACTCAGAGAGCAATTATCAAATGAATAACTAAGACAAAATCTCATAGAAATGCAAACTTTAGAATGCATAAAACACCAAGAAAAATTTAACCACTTTCTCTCGCAAATTTAGCCCTCATCAGGATCCACATGCAAGCAATAAACAAAAACAAAACTCCACTTGACAATAACAAGTTGTGGCGCTTAACTTGTAGGAATTAACCACACAATACACCACCAATAGATGACATACCCAACGGATTACACACATTTAATCTAAAAAGCATTCAAAAGTATCTTTAACAATCACCCAAGATTGCAAAAGGCAGATACTTGCATAGTCATCCACTTACTATACCACAATTGAGGTAAAAAATGCAATCAAATTTCATAAGACTAATTCAGATATACTACGTTCCCACAAAAGGCTAACACTAATTCATCATAGTTTTTTTTTGGTAACGAGGGGTTCCGAATCCTTAAGACCCGACTAGAAAATCATATCGAAGAAATGACAACACAAGGAATGATCACCAGAAAACAGGAAAAGGAGGATCTTTATCTTCAGAAGGCACAAATACCTGAAAACGAGCTACAAGGATATCCGATCACCGGCCAGGAAGCTCAGGCAATAACAAACAATCAAATCAATGACGACCCATAATGGAAAATACGAAGAAGAAGGTGTGGGGATGTATGGAAGGCGGTTGTGGGAGACAGAAGGAAACAAGGGGAGCGGAGCGGATCAAAGGCAGCTGTACAAATATGGGGTGTTCTCCTTTTGGGGGGAGAAGGGGAAGGAAGCCAGGTCAGGGAGTTGGGGACATTTCAGGGTGTTCTTTTCCCTGTTTGGGGCCGAGTCCAAAATCCTAAACACACGTCGACATCGAGGTCCATGGAATGCCAACAAAGAGGGTCAACACTCCTCTCATCCACCCCTACATGCCCTTATACGTATAAAGTTATAAACCCTACAGAGTTGCAGTTTGTTTTTTCACCATTCCCATGTTTCCTCTTGGTGGACATGAGTTATATGTATCTTGAGTCCCTTAGTGAGCGTGGCTGGGGCGGAGTGTTAAAATCTATAATAAATATAATAAATGGATAAAGATTTTCGTTTCCTGACACCTCCAGCTTTGGAGAAACTTGGTTATCTTAACATTGTATCCGAGCTCCAAGTTGTGGAAGGTCCTGGGTTCAAGTCTCGCTGGAGGCATTTATACCACAATTATGTTCCATGTGCGATGCTTTGAGAATGCTTGTATGTGATGGGAGATGTTAAAATATACAATAAATGAATAAAGATTTTCGTTTCCTAACAGCTCGAGCTTTTGGGAAACTTAGTTATCTTAATACGGGGATTGCCCTCCGCCCTCCTGTCCCGTCCATTAACTTGCACTGTCGAATCTTGATCCGATGGCTAGCGGTACCTCAGCACACACCGTTGCACGTGAGCTGGGGCACATGTTAGCTGTTTTAATAATTTATACACAATGCATAGGGGGGCTCCTTCGAGGTAATTATTTTGTACCTAGTTTCTTTTTACCGGGAGGGGAGCAACATTAGGACAGGCCAAGAGGTTGCGAAAGACAAAATATTTCCTAGGTAAACAGGGAAATGAAATGGTATATGTTGTCCAGAGAAAGCGATAGGAAATGAGAAATACTTAGGAGAAACTAAATCTAAATTATGAAGCACATGATAAGTTTAACAGAAAAGCTTAAGATATGTATGTTGATATGCGAAGAAACATATATAAAGGAGTCCTCATATATGCATCGGAGTAAACCTAGGCTTTCGGGGTGCCTCGGGGCAGGCAGTTTCAATCGTGCAGCGTGGCTTGAAGAGTATTAGTATCTTGAAGAGCACATACCTTTCATTGGATGTTTCGGGGGAGGGAGGGATATAAAATCCCCCCCTGCAAGAGGAGTTTGCTTCGAATGTAACATTATATGGAGAGAACTAAATCCATGACAATAGTTAGTATACTAATTTCTTTTCTAATTATAATTAGTACTTTGCTACTTATAATATCATCATTAAGAAATTCATATAATAAACGAAAAGTTGGAGATTAATACATATCTATCTAGCTACCTTTTTGATTGAGTTTACCTCTTAAATGCATATGTAACCTTTTATTCAAAATATTACATCATTGGTGACACTCACAGATCACCAATTTCACTACTGTCTTCAACAGTACCTTGACCTTATGCCTTCTTTCAAAATTAGGTCAGGTGAGACAAGTGTTTGGTAGGTGTCTCTAGCTTGAAGCCTTGAACAAATATCAGATGTCAACCGCTTGGTTGCTTGACGATTTCTAGCAACATGAATGTTGGTATCCCAGTTAATTCTAGTGTTGAAAACGTTCATATAAGAACGATTTTAAGCGCGTTTAATTCAAGTTTTTGCCAGTTAGAAAAAGAATTCAAGTGTTTAGTGTTTTTAAAGCTGTAGCGAAAAAAAACAGCTAATTAGGATCGCCAATCTGGTAGGAGGGATGAGTGAAAGGACCAGCCACCAATAACCCGTGAGTGGTTACATATTTCCAATGAGATTAGCGAGATATGATGTGCTTTTACACTCTAAATCACGTGTTATGACAAGCTTTGGCAAGTTGGTTCAAAAACTCTATATCTTTCTTCACCTTGCTTTTATCATATGTGGAAATGCTCACTACAAAATTTCAAGGATGCTACTCCTCGAGATAAGTCTGTATCTACACTGCTGGCTGCTGCTTTTGCTAAAGCTACTGTACACAGATTACAACAACAGCAAGAGATAAAAAGAGGAAGAAAAAAAGTGCAAAACAAGGAATTACAAAGAAATATAACTCCTTGGCGAAAGTCTTAATTACGGTCACCTGGGGCCAGATAGCCGCACCGCAGACAAGAATGCATCGCTGTTGCAATCCGATGGCCCTGATGAAGTTCCCTCTCCACTGACAGATTTCAAGAAACCGGAATATATCCTAAATCCCAACTGAGAAGAAGTTGGAGGCTCAGGGACTTCGCATAGACCTTCAAGCATTTGAACCACTTTGGTCATGGAAGGCCTCAAGTGCATGTCCTCCTGAATACACCACAAGGCAACCTTAATTGTTCTTAGAACTCTTTCATCTTCTTGCTCCAACTTCACCTTTGAATCCAAAATGTCCCACAATTTCCCCTCCTCCATCTTCTTAAAGGCATAACTAGGGAAATGCGCTTTCTCCGAAACCTGAGACAGATCGTAGTTCTTCCTTCCACCAATAATCTCCAGCATAACCATACCAAAGCTGTACACATCACTCTTCTCTGAGATGGCATAGTTTGTGATCCACTCTGGTGCAAGGTATCCCCTTGTGCCCCTAAGTGTTGTAAACACATGGCTTTGTTCTCTAGTCATCAACTTTGCCAGCCCGAAATCTGAGACCTTAGCCTCAAAATTCTCGTCCAAAAGCATATTCTCAGGCTTTATGTCACAATGAACGATCTTTACACTGCAGTCCTCGTGGAGATATGCTAGCCCTTTTGCAGTTCCTAGAGCTATACTGAACCTCTTGTCCCAATTTAACAGTAACCCTTCTTTGTAACTATCACCTTCTTTGTTGTTGTTCCCGAATATCCATCTATCTAAGGAGCCATTTGCCATGTATTCATAAGCTAAGAGCCGGTGGGTTCCCTCTGCACAGAAGCCCCTGAGCCTGACTAGGTGGACATGGTGAATGCTTCCTATGATGCTTACTTCAGCTCGGAATTCCTTCTTCCCCTGACCAATGCCCTCTAGCTGCTTCACAGCTATCTGTGAACCATCTGGTAGCACTCCATGGTAGACTGACCCGAATCCGCCATGCCCCAATTTCGTAGAAAAGTTGTTGGTGGCTGCTTGAAGCTCTTTGTAACTGAAGCGGATGGGCATGCCGGAGAGTTCCTCTAAGAAGTTGTTTTCCTCTGTGGAGCCTTCGGATGGCTCAGGGGATGCCTTTCTCCGGAAATAGGCAATTCCAAAGTAGATCAAGCCAACAATTACTGCCACTGTAACAAGAGCTATGATGATCACAATGGGGATGTGCTTCTTGCCACTTCCCCCCTTCTCCCCTGGACTTGAAACACTTCCTTTGCTTGCAATTTTAATCAATGAAACGTAGCCAGAGGAGCTATTCCCTGATTGTTGCAAGCTTCCAATGTCACTAAACAAGAAGCAATTTCCTGACTTCTCTTCAAAGAAGAGCACATGACACGAGCAGTTATCCATGCACAGGTTCTTGCAGCCTGTGATGTTAGTGGACCTGGCTGCTGGCGGAACAAAGCTGATGGCATAGTAGCCAATCCCATCTCCAACACTAACAAGGTCATGGCTACCACCTTTGGGGTCACAGGGAGATTCAAGATGTGGCCTGCAATTGGAACTAGAGCTGAGGACAGTCGGACACTGGCAGCGGCCATTATCATGGCAGATGCTGTAGGGGTCACAGGGCTCAGGTGTCTGGCAAGGATCTTGAGGAATTGTTTTAGGTTCTGCATCATTTGATCCTCCACTTTGGAGGCTAAAGAATTTGAGGAGCCCATCAGCGTGATCAAGAACAGCAGCCCATGTCACATTGGAATCAGATGGATCGGAGAACACAAATTGCCAAAGTAAATTTTGGCTCTCATCATATGCCTTCCAAGTATTGGAGTCCAAAGAAACAACATAGACATCCCCTCCAACCTCGTTTGTGATTATCCTGTCTTCCTTTTGCATGGACCAATAAGGCTGAAGAGGATTAAAATCAGCATAGAATATGACATCTCCTGAATTGATCTCGAGATGATAGCTCAAATCATTAGAATTGGGACTGCTCATGAGCCTCATTCCTTTGGTGAAGTTCTGTCCAGATAAAAGGGTGTCCGTAGGATTGCTGAAACTCTGCCATATGGAGGAGGAAGCCTTATTTAACAGGACTAAGTTACCTGAATCTTGCAGCTCCATAGATACAGCTCCTTTCCCTGAGCTGTTTGTGGACCAAATAATGGTGTCCCCAGAATTCAGGAAGGCATTACCCTTGGCGTCAAATACGAACTTATCTGAGTTTGCGACAAAAGTGCCTCTGTTGGCAGTCCAGACAACTCTTGAGCTCCCGATGTGAATTACTCCCAGGAGGAACTTTGTGACATCATTATTAGTATTGTAGAAGCCAAAGGCAAAGTTCTTGTTCGTAGATAGGAGGAAGAGGCCTTGGTTGTCGACCCAATTCATTGCAGCTCCTTCAAAGGGTGGGGAAATCTTCCCTATGGTTTGAGTACTAGCAATGCAGGATCTGGAGAGTAGTACTATACATACAGTAGTGAAAGAGAAGAGATGAACAATTAGCATATGAACTTTCATCTCTGTACAAGCCTCCAAACCCGAGCTTTACCTTTATAAGTCGACTAAGAACTGCAAAGAGAAAAGGAACTGGTCAGTGTGCAAGATTTATTGATTTTTACATGGCATATATGCAAATTTTTTCATTTTCTGAAAAAGGGACTCACATCCCATATTTAGGCAAGTACTTTCATTATGAAATAAGTAGAAAGATCAAAGTTTGAGTGTGTATTTGGGTAATTTTGTCTTCTTCCAAGAGCCCATTAAATCCTTTCAACAATTTGCATCAATTTAACACAGAAATTGTCAGATACAACTAACTCAACAATGAAAGTCGCACTGTCAAATCACAAATTATACTGAAAATGTTTCACATTCTCATCTCCATGAACAAGAAAGCCCAAACCTCACAATTGCATATTTTCTAGTATCAGCTAGTAAAAGAGAAGAAATAAACAAGTAGGATTTATCTTAAACAGAAGAGCATACAGGGTATATGTACTAAGTACTAACATCCCCCCGCCCGTGCTTAAGATCCAGCTTTCTAATCTCAAAGTCTAACGTGCAGAAAAGACGAAAAACAACACAATTCAGATAAAACAGAGCTGATTTGAACATCCTTACTATCTACAGAAGGTTAAATACTAACATGTCACTCCAAGCATAGGATAAGGTGCCATAATTTCCATCTTCCACGGTTACAACAGGAAACCAAGTTTCATCCATACATTTTAAGGGTTTCTTCACTTGATTACAGATATTGAAATAGAAAAAAAAACTCACTGGAAGAAAGAAAAAAAATCTCATCAGCCTTACCAGTGGGATGATGACTCTTCTTAAACAACCAAACTACAGAAAATCGAAAACAAATAGAAAAAGGAAACATGCAGCTCACCTCATCATTGCCAGTCCTTGCAAGATTCTGCAAACTTCCCAACCATCCTGTACCAGTCAAGTCCTCAGGCAAATACCAGTTTCACACAGCAGAGGCAGAGAAGCTCTGCTTTCATACCAAACGTTGCTCAATTATGGGATTTCTGAGCTAGTTTGCAACTGGGGGAGGCTTAGATCTTTGAGTCTGGATAGAAAACAAAATCCTATGAGGATTGAATGCTGTTGGGGGTGGGGAGCCACCTGCCTTTTTCATTTATTGCCCGCCTTGGCTGACAGCCAAGGGAGAGCAGAGAAGAGGCTTTGGCCTTCCGTTCCTAGTTTCAGACACAGACGTATGGTCCAATCTTACCCAAATTGCCCCTACCGTGACTTGGAATGACTGGTCTTCCATCCAGCCCAACTGCCATCCCCATCTGAGTACCCTGCACTTCACGTAAACCCTTTATTATTAACGAAAAAAAGTACCGGATAAAAACTCCGTTTGGGGCGTGATTAAAAGCAAAATATCCAGATGGGATGTTTTGCTACACTGTAGCATCTGGATATTTTATATATCCAGCTGAAACACCTCAGGACGTGTTTCAGCTGAATGTAAAAATCCACCTGGATGCTACAGTAGATATCCAGAATCCAGTCTGGATGTTTTGCAATAATCACGCCCCAAACGGCCCCTAAAAGAGAACCTCATTGTAATTACTTTACCCAATTGAAAAGGATAACATGCATGGTGTTGTATATTGAAAGATATGTGGCCGACACATTGAGCGACATTAGATTGCGGATTGATGGACCAATAAGGAGTTGGTGTGATGGGCAGTGCTTCTGAGTTCGAACAGTCTGACCACCCACCTTTGATTGTATCTCAATTTACGTAGTGTTTATGATGGTAGGCTTTGTATGCACAAGAGGGGATTGACAATGGGATATAGTACTCTAAGAGGTCGTTCCCCTGCCCTTGTTAGTCCGAGTCAAACTCGAACACCAATCGTTATATAAAAAAACAAAGATTATAATTCGATGGTGCTTGTGTAATATGACGCAGATGGTGGGTCCGAGTCAAACTCGAACACCACTCGTTATATATAAAAAACAAAGATTGTAATTCGATGGTGCTTGTGTAATATGACGCAGATGGTGGGTGAGTCATTCAAAATTTGCTTGCCCCTGATCTGAAGGCCACCACTCGATAGAAATCGTGCGGCAGAAAAGTGATAAATGCACCACACGCGTACACAAACAAGCATATAAACGGGATTCTTACCAGGGGTTTTCATTTTAGAAACTTCTATAGGGACACTATCGACATCTTATACTATTGTTTAACCTTAACAGGGATTTTCATATTTTATTTGGTCCAAGGTGGGAGATGGGTCCGGGGAAGGGGCCTAAATTTTAAACGGCAGTTGTATTAAATAAACAAAGAATCTTTGGAATTTGTGGCATCAGATCAAAGTATCATTTTTATTTCAGTATTGAGATCGAAGTGTCTCAAGTGTCCACATCCATCGCCTCCATCTCCGGTCCAAGCTCATCAATTTGGAGATTTCTTTTGCACGTTCTTCATTCATTTGGTGGTTTTCCTATTTTTTTATTAGGCCGGGCAAGGCGTTTGGCAATGCAAAGGGCAAGCCGGAAAAGTGGACATTTAACAAACGGGAAAGTGGCTTTAGAAGAAGCTGCTTCTTTTTACCCAAACGTGCTCAAGTGTCACGGAAGCCTGGCGAGAAAATGACATGGTTTGCATTAAGAATATGCTAAAATGCAACCGTATAATTCAATTGGCTTTTCAAACATTAATTAAGCTATAGTTGCAGACCTTACTCTGTGTTTGTTTCGAAACCATAAAACAAGAAGATATCAGAGAAGGCAGCAATGGTACATTGGTACTATATATATATATATATATAAGATGAGTTTACATGAGATCGTTCTCATATAAGGAGCATGAGGCCAATCTTTATTGCCGTTAGATTCCGATCGGAGGGTGGATATCAAATCAGTGGGTAGGTGAATGTGTCACATCAAGGAGTGGGTGAGATCATTATGGATATTTGTAGCCGTCAGATCAAGATCCAACGGCTACGATTCAAAGTGGCCTCATATAAGCAATATGAGAGCGATCTCATTTAAACTTTTCCCTATATATATATATATATATATATATATATATATATATATATATATCTATATATATATAAAGCAAAAATGAGTTATTTGCATGACGCTGCCAGCCCACATGCATGCATATATTTTAAGTGGCATAAAGTCTGGGCATTAATTGGAGAATCAACTTGATGTTATGTCCATACTATTTTTCTCCAGTTCCCATAAATGCTAACAACTTTAACCGCACATATGGTAAGATAAAAGTGCATGTTCTTGCCTATTTTCACCGTAACCTTCTTGGTATGATGGCATCCAAATCCCAAAGCCTGCGGCTGGTTTATCAAATGGAGGATTTGCCAATGTTTTTGTTCTGTAAAAATGTGGCATCAACTGGATTCCAGCATTTCATTGGATCTGTCAACCAAATGAATGGATTTGCGCACCTAGGAATAGGTTGGTGGCTCATGGCCCAGCACCGGGGGAGGGGCCGGTGCTTCAGGAACCGGCTCCCAACAGGCCATGAGATGGTTGACACAGGTGGGGAGGGAGTGTTGGAACCTATGAAAACACGGTATGTGCTCTTCACATTCTACCCCCTGCTCCTACTAACACGAGTCAATTCTGCAGGATATAGTTGGGTTATGTCCCTCCCACTGATATGCCGGGAGCAGACATCTGTCTGGCTGTCTCTCCTTAAGCTCGGGATTATGGAAGATGATTAATATAAATTGTGTTTAATCAAGAGAGGTCAATGTTGAAATTGGTGCCCCGTAATACTGATTTGTAGGTGTCCAGACTCCAGAATATAAAAGCCCCAAAAGAACTTAAACCAATGTAAAAAAGATAACATTTAAGGGATCATTCTTTTCTTTGTGCTGTAGATCTCCAAGGTAATATATTAGAGTGAGTTTGCACCCTAGTTCAAAGCCTGTTTGACAACCAAAGTGCTTAATTTACAGCTGCTTTGTGCTCAAATCTCGGCAGGAGGAGGATTAGGCGGAAAGCGAGAATATTGCGTAATAGGATGTTTTATGAAGGAAAAGCGTATAAAACAAAGCGGCTTTGGTTACCTCAGTTGGCCACCTAAAAGGTCATACCCATTATCCGAAATTATGCATGCGTGTAATATGAGGGTGTGGTACATATTTGAGGGGTTAAATGGCAGGATGCAATGCTCTGGACGCCGACTATCCTATACCCCTTCTAGCCAGATTGTAATTCCTAATTATCTAGAGACCCTAGTTAATAGAAGAAGGAAAAAAACAATAGCTCATGTCTAAATAATGCATTTTTAGGTAATATGTAACTATCAGCCTTTAGGATAAATTCACATTAAAGAGGCTTAGCTGTCTTTCTAATTGCTTTGAATATTCCACCGACATTGCATAAATTTTTGTATTTAGAGATTGAATAATGCACATTGTGATAGAATTGTAATGAATGATAGTTTGAACCTTTCATAGTCACCTTTAGTAGAAATCTTAGGATGTAGCATTTCTAAATCAGAATTCCACTTTTCCCAAAAGGCAGTCCTAGCTCCAAGAGTTAAAGTAATGCTTTGCGTAAGCCAAAGCCGAGAAAAAGCTGGTCACCCAAGTTTGAGAAAACAACAATAGTTCTGTTGAGTGACCAATACTTATCCGAAATTAATGATTAACAATTGCTTAGTGGTGGATTACATGCTGGGACATATTAGGTTAGCTCAACTTATTCTACGGCTTTCTCAATTGTGAGGTTTTCTAGACTATGTTATGGTTAAATTAAGAAACAAGAAGAGAAGAAAACCTTCAAAAAAATATACAAATATACTCTCATTTTGCTGGCTCCACAATCTCTTGGATTAGGACTAATCGACATACATCAAGCAGCCATAGTTAAAACAAAACCAAGGGCCCCATATATTGACTAAATTGACAAATATCAAGCAGCCTCATTTAAACATCGGCCCCCATATTGATCAGATTACAGCTGAAAAAAGTTTCCAATTTTAAGTTTCTTTACCTATCAGCGTGAAAAGGTGTATGAAAAGCATGAGTCACTTTTTGACTGGTTCAGGGAACTTCTCGGTCTTCAGCTATAACCAGTCCCTCACCTAACATATAATGGGGGGAAAAGGAATACAATAATGGGAATGGCTCTGTTCAAACAGCAGCTATTCAAAAGGCAGCAAAGTATGCCTTGACCACTCTTTCTCAGATAAGTACTTTACGGAAATTATCTTGTACTCCGTAGATTAATACAAGATTGTTTATGCTGACATATATGCCAACCGCAGAAGACAAATGTACCAAGCAATCGGTTTTGAACTTACAAATTCTCTTTTCCTTTGTCTTTGAATTTCAGATTCTCAGGCAAGGCAAAAATCCTACGGAGTAATGTGCTAATGGAAAGAATTTTAATGAATTTTACGCTCGTGTTTGATTGAAGAAGCACCATCGAACAAAAAAAGAATCGCTGGGCTCACTTTGTAAGAAAACGAAGGAATAGCTGGGTTGAAATCTCGGCCCATGACTTTGATCTTCTAGATTGTTGAGCCCATGCAATACAAGAGGGAGGCCGTCCAGAACATAAAACTTGAGCCCACTGTTCAACTTTCATATCAATGGGCTGTAGCCCTTGAGTGGGATTAGTTGACAACGGAACCACCCTGTGGACGATTTTACTCGTCAATCCTTGCTCTCAAGTGAGCGCGAGGGTGCAAACTTTATTATTAATGTAAACCAAGACTACGAAATAAACTTCCTAAGTGTGCGATTAATATCATTTTCTTAATGGAGAACCATCGTAATGAGATATATCAGCTAGCTGGGGAAGCTTCAGTAGCTGTCGATCAAGGATCATAGATGGTGCACCCATTAGTGAATGAAGCACGTGCATTAGTTGGTGCATCCACACCGTCGATCTCTCTTAAATGAAACTTCAACGGTGACTATGCAGATGCTGGTGATGCTTAAGAGTTTAGGGTATAGGGTTTAACTGTTTAAGGCTTAGGGGTGAAACTTAATCATGTAATTAGGTCTAAGAAGGTAAAAGATGGACATAGTGACATTCGACCCTTTTGATCACTTATAGTCGAGGCTATATCAGATTCTCCTTTCCGAAAAGATTTGTTTTGAAAGGTCTTGGATCTTCTTCAATCGTCATTGGCCAGCCTCAAGACAGCACACTGCACCTCGAGGCCATGACTGAATTGGTGATCAGCATAAGAGTAGAAGAAAAAAAGTACCTCAATGGGTTGACACTTGACAGAGTGTAGGAATTAAACACACTGTTCAAAAATCCATCCGAAAAGCTAAACAAATGATGGCGTTGGAAGCATCAAAGTGCATCCTATGTGACTTTTTAGGATAGAAGAAGTACCTTTGTATGGAGTTTGGCCCCTAACTGTATTGATTTTCTTTGTGTATATATCATGAGTATTTGTGAAAGGGAAGGGTGTGATACTTCCAAGTTGATATACAACTAAAATGGTAAAGACTCGTTAGTATACCTTCCCCAAGGACTCATCGATTCTTTAAGTGTAATATTTTAAAATTACAGTCCCAATACCCAATTAAGCTAAGTTGGCCTAGTTAGAGATAATTTTCCATCTCATGAGACCAGGGATGGAGCCAAGAATTTTGATGAGGTGTGGCATAAAATTTCTTCAAAATTTATAAAATAAATAATAAAAATAAAATATAACAAAATATATATCATTTTAACAAAGACAAAGTATGTATTAAAATACGACTACATATATATAGTTTTTTAATTAAAACATACTATAAAAATAAAATATCTACAATATCTTACACATGTACAATGATTTGCCATTTTTCTAAAGTGTTAGATAACAACTATATTTTCAAGCTCACCAAACACAACTTTTTCAAATAGGCGTAACTAGACAGTTCAAATATCTGTTATTTTTTAAATATCATATAAATAAATTGTGGAAGCAAGGAGAGAACAATTGTGATCAGTCAGTAAATTATATTAGTAAAGACAAAATTTAACAAAAATTATACTAACAAAAATGAAGGTGTGTGGCAATAGCAAGAACGAAGGTAAGAATTAAAAAGTTGTGTTTATGCCCCAGCTTGCCCCTGGCTCCGTGAGTGCATGAGTCCCATTCTCTCTTCTAGGACATAAGTCATAACCATTTAGAGGACGAAAGCGAGCTACAACAACATGGTCCTTATAAAAACTACTCCCTCCGGTCAGTTTTAATAGATACAATTGATTCCCAAATGAAAAGTATAATTTGAAAATCAACTGACCACCAGAGGGAGTATAACGTTATCAAATAACCTAGTGGGAAAAGGTGTTCCCAAAAAAACTAGTGGGAAAGAAGTTAGCAACCCAGTGGGATGGTACACCTACACCCACTTATACTGGTGGAGCAGCAGCTAGCATCTGCACCTTCCCTTAAAATGGCTATAGACGACGCCATTTGATTTTAGGGGCTGTTTGGATAGTGAAAGAGTCATGAATGTGAAATCAAATTCAGGTGAAAAAATTCATTGGCTTTCATGATGAATGTGAAATTCGTTTGGATAGTGGAATTTTTAAGATGAATATAATTGGTCATGTGTTTGGATAGTGAATGTGATACAGTAAGTAATTTTTTACATTTTGACCATTTTACCCCTGCATGACCTCTTTTCTACACTCCGTCCGACATTAGTAATACCATATAATTTTCCAAAATGGATTAATTTTAGTTTAATTTGGAAAACTAAATCTTGGTACAAATTTGGGATGGAGGGAATACTGTTCATAAATCATGATGAGGGCAGAATTGTATTTTCGTAGATGAATTGAATTCACTTTCAGGTGAAAGTCCTCATGAGGACTTTCACCTGAAAGTGCTCTTTCACCTGAATTTGTTCTTTCAGGTGAATTTTTCAATTCACCTGAAATTCACCACACAAACCTGTTTCACACTCTTTCACCTGAAAGAGGGCTGAATTGACAGTGAATTCAGCCCTCTTTCACTATCCAAACAGCCCCTTAATCCTTGACAACTTCATATCCCTAGCTAGCCTGTTTCTATTGGGAAAGGTACATTCTCCAGTATCTTTTAATAAGAAAGCATTGCCCCCACTCTCCCTAGGCCCTTTTTAATTAAAAACATCTAAAACTTACTTGTAAAACCACATAGTGTAGCCGAACCTCTCCAAATGTTAACAGCTAATAGGATCATCCACAAGACAACATTAGCATAGAAAATATGCTCACCGTCAAAGCGGTGCTATACTATACACCTAAGTCGAGTATACGATAATCCAACAACAACTAAATACACCTTAATCTAATAAGTCGATGTTGAAAAAACCACTGTTCCCTCATAGCTTAAAATTAGTGGATCTATAGGAAATTGGGAATGTACCTTGTGTGTTTACGTATTTCAGGCCTGCAGGAACGGCGCCCTGGCCTCCTCCAGCCATTACATGCATGGCAGAGAAGAGGGGGGAAGTGACGTGCACAGAGACGTTGCAGAGGAGAGAAGAGGAAGGGGGGCTCAGAAAGCGAGGAGCAGGTGGGTCTGGCTAAGACAGAGCTCTGAAATGATGAGACGATGATAAAAGCTGAAACGACGTGTAATGAAAGTTAAGCCCTGACAAACATGAAGTTGACGTTTCAGATTCTCCCTGCTGTCAACCCTCCCACCCCAGGCTCTTGCCTGCCACTTTTCATCCATTCACTATCTATGGCCAAAGTACCAAACCACCCCTTTCAGGAAAGACGAAAGATGCATGAAATCTGCTGTACAAATATCATTTTCCAATCTGGGCAGTGATAACCCTACAGCAGATTCCTACATATTTCAGCTGTATGGAATTCAGCTGTATGTCATTTCCATACACATCAGCTGTGTATGAAAAATATGTAGGAATCTGCTGTACAAATATCATTTCCCAATCTGTAATTCTCCTGCAATATACATTCTGTAGACGTCGCTCGAAGAGACTGGCCTGCGGTTTCCTCCCTATTTTCCCCTCTTATCTCTTCTTACCACTGACATAGCCCATTCTATTTGTTGTGCGCTTTTGTGTCTATTTGTAAGAAGGTTTGCTTTTCATTTTTTTGAGGAAGGAAAATAGTCCATATCCTCAGGTACGTTATGGGATAAATTCAGAGTGGATAGCCCAAAGTAACTGGCGGGGAAGGTTATGGCGGGGTTTGGTTTCTAGGGCACTTTCTACAGTGCTAAATCAGCCAGCTGGGGGGTTCTAAACCAAGAGAAAGATTGTTTTATCAAATTATGGAATTTGTAAAGAAGGAGCAAGCTCATGGGGAAGAATATTGTTGAACATTGCCTGGCAATCACTTAGGCTGCAGGATCGAAATCAAATGGAAACAATGACAAATTCCACTCAAAAGAGTAGTCCACTATTCTAAATAACTTGACCAGAAAGTGATAATTGGATTTAAATAACTTTATCTAGCATTTAAAGATCATTTTGTCAGGGGAAATGTTAATATGCGGCCCGGCTCGTGATCCTTCGGATCTTGCTACATCAGTTCATGGATACAAACCCGCCTACGTGCGTAGTAATGGAACTCTTATATCAATACTCACTGCTTTTGGATGTCATCACTTTAAGCCAATACCAAACAATTTAAGAAAGGCATAGGATGGTGATGATGATGATGATGATGATGATGATAGCAATCAATTTTCATCTTGTTTTCCTCCTTCACTAGAGGCCACATGGCTATATGTAGGGAAGTGCATCTGGCGTGAAATATTACCACTGCAATGGATTTTGTACCATAATTTTGATTAGCAGGGCTGCAACAACTAATGGTGATCTAGCATCTCAGAAGCGGGTTACCATACCGTAGATTGTTTCTTCTACTGTTAAGGACATTTAAGATATCTCTGTTAAAATGTAATGCCCAATTTGGGTTTTAGTGCTTTTGTAATATAGGCTTATTGTAAGAGCAAACTTGTCAACTTTGTAATGTCTAAAAAGTGGCAAAAGGGCCGAACGTCTCAGCCACTTCCAGCCCCTGTTTTGGGTGTTTTAAAAACAGCCCTTCCTCCCTTCTTTATGTTCTTCCTTATCTTCATTAAAGATTTGTGTTTACATTTCATCTCAAGCCAACAATCTCAGCTACACAATATCTTTTTTTGTCATATTTTCATAGAAGCTAATAACTTTGCAGATTTCATGGCAAGCTCTTCGACAAGAGCTTTGTACCCTTGATTGTTTCTTTAATTACTTTTGTATTAGTTACTTTATTGGTTTCTTATGTCCTTTTCATTTCTACCTTGGAGTCTTGGACAAAGGTTTATGTCCACATCCACATTGAAAAAAAGAACAATAAATAATTTCAGCTGATTTGCATGACAAATCCTGCATTTAATATATATAGTGATGACATTATTATGGCACCAAAAAGAGTTTTACATGATTGAGAAAAGAGCTGTTATTGTCTATTTTGAGGTGCAAAAACCTATTTACTCCGATTAGTAATCTTGTCCAACTAGTGTCCTTGAACTTGACGTGAGCCTATGACAAGTTTGCCTTTTTAGCAAAAAAATAATAATGAAAACAATGCCAAAAAGTTTACAAGAAAAGAAGAGAATGGAAACTAGATATATAATTTCATCTCGACTACTGCCGAGAAATCGACTGCAGTGAGACATGAGTGATATTTAGTTGAATTCACAAGAATGAAAAACATAGAGAAGCTGCAATGAAACGCATATACGACAATGACAAACCTAAGATCCATCTCTTGTCCCTGAAGTTAAGGAAATAAGGATTAGAACTTAGTTTATTGTGACACTTGAACCGGATTTGATAGCTTGCAAACATATGAATTGTTGATACGTATTTACAGCTTGTTGCATACAGCTGCTTTACTCATCATCCGTTTGCCTGATCCCTGCACAGATGAAAGTTGAAATACTGAGAAACATAGGAAGCTGCAAAGGACTAAATCATATACTTTTTCATTAGCGACAAGACTAATTGAAAAAAGAAAAATACGTGTCTATTATCAGTGGCTACCTCTTGGCTTACATTGCTTGCTTCAGATAACATGGAAAGTTGGAAACTATAAGCTTCTAGACGACCATGCACTCATGTCATTACATTCTTAGAGCTTTTGTGATAACAAATAAAAGAACTACAAGGAATCATAATTGGGTATATTATCAACCTATTTAGTAAGAAAAAAATGTTAGCTAGGATCCACTGTAAAACTCATTAATTGATTACGTTTTCTACAACTAACATTTTTTTCGAAGTATTGAATCTTTAAGTTTTTCACTTTCCAACTGTATCAAAACCTTTATTTACCTATGCTGGTTCTCCTCTTGTAACTATTACCGGCAACTGGACTAGAAGAATTTTGAATAGAAGTTTGTCACTGATGTCTTTTTTTTTGGTTTTGGTGAAAAGGGAAGCAATGCCTTCATCCACATTGTATTATCATCCTTGTTAAGTATAATAAATTATCTCTTGCTGTGAGTGTCAAGAACCAAAACGAACTATTCATGTAGGATGTTTGGACTATCAGTTTGCATCAAGAATATTAATTGCATGCTCTTTTCCCGCAGTTCATCATTCATACAAGTAATCAAGTGGGAGCTTAATTAACAACTGACTTTGCTTAATTGTTGGTCACTGATTTAGCAGGAGATCCTATTTGC
This sequence comes from Houttuynia cordata, assembly GCA_039654745.1. Classification (NCBI taxonomy): domain Eukaryota; kingdom Viridiplantae; phylum Streptophyta; class Magnoliopsida; order Piperales; family Saururaceae; genus Houttuynia; species Houttuynia cordata. The sequence goes on along the minus strand of CM077502.1, from coordinate 11,793,122 downwards.
ATTTCTTTTTAGCATCTCTTCTTCACAGTAGTAAATGAAACCGAATAAGTTGTCAATGTGTTTCATCATACCTCAGTGAGCTTTGCATGGTTATTTGTCTCCAAAGTCAGGCCAAAGTGGATATGCGGATAATGCGCCCACTAGCAAAAATTTTAGTAAACAAAGTCAATCAAGGCCTAATATAAAGATAGTGAAATCAAAATGACAGTCATAGCAAAGCATTGGTGAGTTCTTCACATTCTTAGCTGCAGTGCTGAATGCTTCCCGGTGGCTGATCTCAGGGTTGTTCGCTTTTATCCTCTGAATTTCCTCTCTGCAATGTAGGTTTCAATAAAAATCAATTCTGGAAAAATAAGCAGGAAAATAGTTAAAGGATTTTGCAAGGCCTAAATCAAAGACAATACTTGATAAACTGATTGTATGCAGATGGAACTCGCTGCCTTTTCTCCAGGGCTGTGCCAAAAAAACGTAAAAAAGAGACTCAATAAAGGCGATAAATGCAACAAAAAATCCTATAAGAACATTCATAGTAGAAATGTTAAGTGTCAACCAATTTTATTTTTTACGAAAAATCTTTCTTACTTCGATTAACAGTAAGCCTTTCATCATTAGCAGCTGAAGGCGCTCGGAAAGGAATCTTGCTGGATCTGGAAGAAGAGCCCAAGTGATCTTTGCTCTTGTAATCAGGATAAGTTGGACCCTGAAAAAAAATGAATGTGATGAGAAAGAGTTCACTTTTCTTTTTCTTTTTAATAGGAAATAGATTAACATAAGGAGTAATCAATAATGTTATGGTTTCCTTGCCATAGGTTATAACAATCAGATTATCACTTTCTTAACCATTTGAATGATATCTAATAAAGAAAAAAGAACCTGATAATCTGTCTCAGTAATGCATAGAAAGCTCATGGACAGAGGAAAGAAAACCCAGCCTAGCAAATGTGTTCAACATAAAATAACCGCGATTGGGCATCAGGGATCCCAAATATGTTCCCAGGATAATATGGGAAGACTACGTGGCCATCTTATCAATTTAGCTCATGCAGATCCCTTCTCAGTCTGCCTTGTGTTTCCGACGTAGACGACAGAAACTGATAATCAGCCGACCCCGAACAAACCCCCACCCCCCCCCCCCCCCCCCCACAAAAACCATCAAGCAAATCAGAAGAAATCCCGAAAAGGGCGGTTGAGATGTACATGGGAAATTCAGATTGGCCTAAGCACAGAGCACAGATGATACTATAACAACTGTGTGGCGGCTAGCAGTATAAGGTAGGGTTTGCAGGTGTGAAATGACTGGGAATCTTTCTCTCTTTCAAGCCCAATCTGTGACCAGTGTGGGTAGTAGCTATGTCTGATAAAAGGCTAGTAATGATATGGGTGGATTGATAGATGATGTATCTTATGGGATTCAGCAGCTGCAAGTATGTCACACCTGAATCTCTTGCCAAGACAGTGACTGCAATGCGGCTGCCATGTTCACGGACCATAAATTAGTGCAGTGCCCGCATCGGACGGTCACAATGTCGAACAAGCTGTTGCATGGAACGCTCACCTGCAAAAAGGCACCAAAACAAACAAAGGATCAGATGGGCGGCCATCAGAATTGTTCACAGCTTCATAATCTGTATTCCCTTTCTTTCTTTCTTTTTTGGCCATCAGAGACTGTTCCCTTTCTTTATGTATGTTCAGAATGCTGAATCTTGTGCTAGAAATTTGTTTCTTTTTCTTAAAATGCTACAAAGAATGCTAGAATGAGATCAGTTAGATGTAAAGTGGTTTTCTTCAGAAAAATATAACCAGGAAGTCATGAAATGGGAAGAAAATTTGGTCTTGCACATGCAATATACTGGTTTTGGGGATGAATATATATACGTATTTGGTAGGTGAACATAGTCACAGGAAGCTCATAGTCTCGTCCAAAAGAGTCAGCAATCTCAAGCTAGTAAACCTTTCTGGGTTCTCATAGGAAAAGACTGCTCCTTGTCCGGCTAAGTTGACTGACCTTGACCATGTTGAAGAATGGCAAAGCTCATGCTATCTTTGTAAGAAGGGTGTCAAGCTTAAAGAAGATTGGGCAGAAACAAATCCGTATATGGACTTGTCATCATCAACATGTCATTAGCATCTCTATTTCCCTACTATTTTTATGCAGACCTCCCTCTTAGGAAACCGGATAATCTCCCAAGGAGAAAAAAAAAGGTGTAAGATGGAGACTTGACCACAGGGAAAACGTCTTGGGACTTGAGAGATAGCTATAGATCAGACTGAAACCTAATGAACAATCTTAATTAGAGAATAGATCTCAAATGTAAGCACATGTAGTACCTTCTTTTTAGTATACAATCGCTAATTCGGTTAAAAGAGGAAGAAGGAGATCAAGAAGATGAAGAAGGGGACCACAGAACCATATACCGCTAGAATTATGTTGCAAAAGTTGCAAGGGATGTAGCAGACTTGCTCTGGCACGACATCGATGCAGCTCGACATGACTCTCGTCGGAGAATTGTCGCTCCGGTAGAAGGATAAACAGTTTCTTTTCACTGGTATTTAAAGAGAGGTGGAAGAAGAGAGAGGATATATATTTCTAGTCCTTGTCTTCTCTTGCTTTCTCTTCTAGCTTTCAGCCTTTTATAAAAGAGAAAGAAAGAAGAAAGGGTCCGGAGAGGGGGCAGGGATGGGAGAAAAGCAGAGAGAATGAAGAGGAAAGATGTGGTGAGATCCAAAGCAAAAAATTTCCAAATTTTAGCCATTTAGGAAATATAAATGTTTGATCTTTCTGGCGTTTTCCAGTGGTACGGGCGTTCACAAGTCATAGGCAGGAAGGATATAACTCACTACTGAGTCTTTTCGGGTAAATCAGCATCTGTTTGCAAATAGCAAGTGTGATGATATTTTTTTTTGTTTTTCAAAAAACAGCAATTGTGATGATAGATCAATTGGCTTCATGATTATAATCAAAGCCTTATGATTGCCTGATAATCATGGATTAATTATCAAAGTTTGGACATCACTATCAACTAATTTTCACATTATTAATTCGAATAGAACGTCACCGATGATTTAATGGGATAAGATTTATGTCCTTGACCTCAACTAAGTGTGATATTGTGATGCCATGCTCCCATGTAAAAGCAGACTGGTTTTTATTGTTACCAACTTAGTGATAGAAGATGGCTATATTAATATTTCATGTGCAACCATCATTCCATGAAGCCAATCCACATATTTAGAAAGGTATATGATGACGTTGAATCTTCTTATCATTGTCTCTTCTTCAGATGGTTGCGTCAGGAAGGGCTTCCGGTGTAAAAACATGCCAATATATTTCTTTATATGGATTTTATACTATTTTGATTTGAATAAGAGTCGAACGTGGTATATAATCTGTGCCGCCAACACCAGATAGCTAGGATAAGGCGTATGATGATAATGATGATGATGATAATGATAATTTTTTTTTGTAATTAGTCATGACATACTTAGTCCTGCTCAATCGTTTGCTGTTGTTGTTGGGGAGAATTGGAACACATGCACATTGAATCGGCATGAGAGGAAAATCTATTAGTAACTAGGAATACAAGTTATTTTAACTTAAGTCACAATCTTGTCTATGTCACGCACCAATTTTCAGTAATATGCATTATAGGATACTTGGTAACAACACGCCTTTTGAGGCTAGTATGTCATTAAGATTCTCAAATATGTCCTCAATGACTCTTCTCTGGTCACTGGTCAATGCTAGGTAACCAGCCTTCGCACTCTCAGCAGCTGCAGTTGCTGCTATAAAAACTACTGTAATTTTGGTAAGTTAATTGCTTCTATTATTAATCAAAAGAAGGGAGAATACAAGAGCAAAATGTGAAAAGGTACAAAGAACCCCCAATCACAAGTAGCTAGCATGTATAACAAGGAGAATTTACAAAAGTGTTGAGATATAAATCAAATACCATGTTTGCTAATAGCTTAGGCTATTGGTAAATAATTGTCATTGAACATAGCATTAGAGCCAAGGCCCTGGGTTCATATTCCCGTGGGAAGCAATATTCTCCCATTTATGTTCGAGGGCGAATTTTCTCCCTGATCTTGGTTTCAAATCCCAACGTGAAGCATGTTGTGTTCGGGAGCACAATTGTCCTTCCCTCTGTTAATTTCACGTGTTAGCTTTAGTAAATGCTTGCACATTGGGTATGTAAATATAAATATACTAATAACGTGTTTCTCATTGCTTAGGTTTATTATGAAACAATGTTTATTTAACAAGAAGAAATTCCAAAAGAAGTTCATTAAAAGTAGTCATGAGTAATAGGTGCGGTGCATAAGGATGATCAGTCAGTGTCAAAAAAAGAAAAGCACAAAGTGGTCAATTCTCCATTAGAGATAGTGAATGATCATTTGTTTTCAGTATTTATCCGTGGGTGTTTGAAAAGAAAGGAACAAGCCTTTGACAGTAACTATAGACCGTGAAAGTACAGAGCCAATATTAAAGAAGCAATAAACTGGTGATCAGGGAGCTGCAGTAAATTAATGTATGAAAAGACACTTTCACCTTTGGAAAGTAAAACAAACATATTAGTACTGCCTCCCTTCTATATTAATACCTACATTTGGAAAAGAGGCCCCGTAGCCTCCGGGTGCCCGAAACGCCCTCATCTTAACCGTCGGATAAGATCTGATGGTTAAGATGAGTTTTCATCTCCTTCACTGGCTTCCTCCCTCTCCCCATCTCTCTCTGGCTTGACGGAGTGCCCACCACCTCAGCGCCGCCCTGGTGACCCCCTCCCACTCCCCCCCTCTGGCTTGATGGGGTGCCCCGCCGCCCGGACAACCCCCTTCCCTCTCCCTCTTCCTCTCTCCCTCCTCCCACTGGCCCCGCCGCCCCGGCGACCCCCTTCCTCTCGCCCCGCCACCATGGTGCCCACATTTCGCCGCCCCACTGCCACGGCGATGGCTCTGAAGCCATCGTAGATTCCGACGAATACCCACCCATGCTCCTCCGAGACGACGACATGAACCCGATCTTCGATGGCCTTTCCCTGTGACCATTGAAGATTCTGGCCCTCCGCCGGCCCAGTCCAAATCCTTCACCAAGACGGGAGCTTTTGCCACGGGCGCGATCATAGAGTTCTGTCCGATCGTCTTCGAAATCGCCTTCTTGGTGGCCATGCAAAGACCAGCATGGTTAGTCATGGCAATGAAGCAATCGAAGAGACACGATGGAGTCTGATCTCTTCTTCTCTGATTATAACAAGACATTTACATGGCAGGTATAAGCACGTGCTCAGCATCACAACATTCTTAGAATCAGAGATTTTGTGCAAAAAACTAATCTTGATCAATGATTTTGGTTCCTTTACGCTTCAAATTTTGTGGGTGGTCTATTTTTTGCTGTAAATCTGATGTTTTTATAGCCAGGTGGGTGAAAGCTGTGAACTTTCTAGCCGGCGAGTGGGCCGGAGAAGAGGCCGCCGTGGTCGAGCGGCCCCGACATGAACCCCCGCTTGATTGGCCAGAGGGAGGGGCTCGCCAGGGCGGCGGAGCGTCGCCGGGGTGGTGGGCACCCCGTCGAGCTAGGGGGAGAGGGGGAGAGGGAGGGAGCCAGAGGGGGAGGGGGAGAAAAGAAATTCATCTCAACCATCGGATCTCATCCGACGGTTGAGATGTGAGTGCACGGAGATAAACTTCTCTCCGGACACCCGGAGGCTACTTTTCTCCTTTGGAAAACTGTCATATTTTTTATTGAAAATGGGACCCACAACTAAGAGAATGGTAAAAAGTTCGGCCGGATACTTGTAAACTGTTCTCATAGACTTCTTACAACTTCTCTGCCAGCTTAACCCAGCCACTTAGGTTTTTTTTTTATATTAACTACTTAGATTTGAAGTAACAACTACTCCCTCCTATCTTTTTTAATAGATGTAATTGGTTTTCAAAATGAACTAAAATGAGTTCATTTTGAAAAGCAATTGCATCTATCCAAAAAGAATGGAGGGAATTATATGGAACACAAATTTTTTATCCCAAATATAGATATTAATATGGAATAGATGCAGTAAAAATTAAAATTGAGAGTTGTTCATCCAAATAGTTACCTTAGAGAATTATCCACTAGTCTTGGAACAACAAGTATCGTGCATATTTGGTGCCGAGCCTTTCAAATTACATCACCAAATGCTTCCAACTCAACTAGCAAATTTATTAATTCAATGCTTTAATTAGTTTACTCCCATGCATAAGCACTCACTAATGGGAACAAGCTTCTATGTAAAATACTTCGCTAGAGACATTGAAAACCGGTTGCATATGTTTTGCTGATAGAAATTTAGCGACTATTACTCTATTAGCAGGTTAGTGGGATTCTCTGTCTAAAGGAACCTTAATCCTGGTAGCTATCACTTCTCTAATTCCTTTTTCCGTTTATTGTTAAAATTAGAACAAAGACTAACTTATGAAATTGTCTTTAACTCAATGAAATTCTCTTGTGCCTGATGTTTAAATGATTTCACGATTCAGAAAAAGTAATAATTGAGTACACCTGCCATATAGAAGTAATATTAATTGAAAAGAACCTTGGGTCTTGATCAAGTTTTCTCATTTCTTTTAAATGACAAAACCAGACATCAATTTAACTTGTGTTCTGGGAGGGAGCATTTGTTTGGCCTAATTTGCCATCAAGAACAGATGACAATACAATAGTGAGGGCCATGATGAGTAAATGAGTGTTTCAGTATCATCCCCTTGTGACGAGGGAGGCTGCGGCTGAAATGAGAGATAACACAATACATATATTTTTTTTTTGGACGTAAAAGTATGCTTTACAAAGAAAGCACCTTAGCTTAGCAAAAAAAGGAAATCAGCTTGACACATAACCTCAGAGGCACCAGTAAAGAGATAACAAAATATGATGACACAAACGGATTGAAGACAAATTGTCATAGATCTTACTTTTAGTCATATGAATGGTTTTATGCTATGTAGATAAGTGAATTACTATCCTGAGACTAAAAGACACAGGACGCATAAGAGGACAAACACCACGAGTGCCTTGTGGCAAGGAAAAAAAATCTGATATATAAGAGAAAAAGAAAAAACTATGATGAAGAAAAGGGGAAAAGGGAGCTAAGGTTTATTAGATCTATCGTTTGTCGTCTTGGCCAACTTGCTTGAATTAGTGAGTGGGCTAAACGTGCTCCATTGTTCAGTCACTTTCAATGTCTCGTAGTTATAACGGAAAATTACAAAACTGATAATTCATAGGATCAATATTATCGGGTAGTTTCAGCAATCGATATAAATTTCTGATGTAGATATTACATGCCATGGTGTTTAAATTTCATCCATGTTCACAATCTCAGGAATGTACTTTCACATGACCTACCCACTTATTATATATATATATATATATATATATATATATATATATATATATATATATATTAAGGGACATGAGACCAACCTTGTAGCCCTCATTCACTTACTTAATTTAAGGAAGTGATTTGCGAACATAAAATAATATATATATATATAGAGAGAGAGAGAGAGAAAGGTTTATATGAGATTGTTCTCATATGAGGGGCTTGAGAACAATCTCTTGGGTCGTTGGATTCCGATATAATAGAGGCATCAAATCAGTGGTAGAAGAGTGTGACCTATCACTCACCCTAGTAGCCACAAGACCCAACAGCTACAACTTAAACTGGCCTCATATAAGCCAACTTGAATCCAACCTCTATATATATATATATATATATATATAAGTTTAAATGAGATCGTTCTCATATAGCTTGTATGAGCCCGAGTAATATTTAACCGTTAGATTCATACTTACTTACCCAGTGATTTGACACCTACTGTCAAATCTTGATCTAATGGATGGAGATGGTTTGGCTCATGCAAGCTACACGAGAACGATCTCTTTTAAACCGGTATCATATATATATATATATATATATATATATATATATAGAGAGAGAGAGAGAGAGAGAGAGAGAGAGAGAGAGAGATGAGTTTACATGAGATCGTTCTCATATAAGGAGCATGAGGTCAATTTTTATTGCCATTAGATTCCGATTTGAGGGTAGATATCAAATTAGTGGGTAGGTGAGTATGTCACATCAAAGAGTAGGTGAGATCATTATAGATATTTATAGCCATCAGATCAAGATCCAATGGCTACGATTCAAAGTGGCCTCATATAAGCAATATGAGAGCGATCTCATTTAAACTTTTCCCATATATATATGTATGAAAGAAGTGGGCTTATTTTCAAGCAATCTGTTCTTTTCATTCATTATAATAAAAAGGTTAGTAATTCGGTGCTATATTTACAATAAACCAATGCTTAATACCGCTAGCATTGTCGCAGTTGGAGCAACTGGGGCATGTTATACTGTTGAAAATAAAACTTCTTTTATCATCTATTTTATTTATAGAAAATCCTTGTGATTGGAGCCTATGGAGATTGCTTCTGTGGATTACTATTTACTAGCACAGAAAAATTTAAACCATTTTGCAGATGGGTTATGCGCATTAATAAAGGCCACCCAATCAGAGCTTATTATGCACGTGCACTAAGCTGAAATTTTATAATTTTATTCCTTAAAATATTCAGCGCAAGTCTGCTAATTGTTCTTTTTTTGTTTTTAAAAGTTTTTCATTTATCTATTTAGGTAGACTGAAAGGCCTGGATTCATAAGACTTACTCCCTCCGTCCGGAATTATTATCACCATAAGGTTTTCTAAATTAATTCATTCTGAAAATCCTTATAGTGATGATAATTCCAGGAGGGAGTATTTTCTTAGGCAAAAGTTTAATTGAGATCGCTCTCATATAGTTTATATGAGGCTAATTGAATTCGTAGCCGTTGAATTTTGATATGACGGTTACAAACAGCTGCAAGAACTCACGTACCTACTGATTTGACATACTCACCTACCCATTGATTTAATAATCACCTTCGGATTAGAATCTAACGACTCAAAAGAATAGCTTCATGCTCCTTAATTAATTATATGAGTAGGATCTCATGTAAATAATTCTCTTTTTTTTTATTAAGTATATTTTCTTTTGGCGACAAAAGCCAATTTTTTATTGTTTTGGCATGCTTTTTGGTTAATACAATTTTTTTGTTACCCAAAAAATCCCTAAAAGGGCAGAATTTTTTATTGGGTACCTGCAAAATTGCAAGGATCAGTCGTTTTCCTTCATATTAAAGACAAGCATCAAAAGTTTTCCTGAGATTTAAAACCATTCTAAAGGCAGATGCTCTATTGCGTACTCGGAACTTCTTACAAGTTACATCTACCTGCCTGAATGCATGACATGAAACTCCTGATGAAAAAGTAGGACAGGTCATGTTAAAGTCCAGTTAAGTCATTGAAAGTAAAACATCAATATCAATAGAGGCACTTCTTTTCAATGACAGAGTAACTCGTGACTATAATAAAGTCATAGATATAGCAATTAGCAAGTGATATTGTTCTTTATGCATCCTTTTCTGAGTCTTTACAAGTCATAGGTCAAGATGGAGATGCCATCCAAAATTCGAAAAATTAAATAATTACGATGGACCATATTTCCTTTTTGCAAATATGCAAATAATTGCTTATTTCATGAGGTATACACTGTATGATCAATTCCACCTCGTTTATGTAATTGTAGTAATATGTACTTTACTCCCTCCACCCTCCATCCCATATTAAGTTTCCTATCTGGTTTTCAAATGAACTAAATGGGTCACTTATTATGGGTCGGAGGGAGTTTTAACCATGTTAAAATACAAATATTTAGTATATTCCATTAAAACAAAAGATCTTCAAAGACTATATAGCCTTAATGGTTTTACTATTTGTGTTAAAACATATATTATATACTTTACCAACATGAGTCTTAATGGTTATAGTATTCGTGTTATGGGGGGAGGGCCCACGGATTTAACGGTGGCGGCCACGAATCAGAACCAATAAAAATCATGGGCCACACCCAAAGCATGGAAATCCGCTGGGGCAGGCTACTAGTTCATACATTTTTTTAATCTTTTTTTAACGAGGGTTGTTCGAGTCCTTAGGACATAACTACATGGAAAGGGCAACACCTAATCTTTTTACCAATTGCTTTGAGCATGTACATGGCCCACCCATCATAAAAGCATATGGTAAATCAAGATATAATCGAGGTGGGTGGCCAAGGAAGTGGGGGTTAGAACTCATGACCTTAAGGAAGCATGCCCTAGCTATCCCGCAACACACCGTTGGTTAATTAACATGATTCCTTTATTCAATACTTTCTTGGCCAGGTAAGGAAAGTGTGTATTAGCTCAATGAAAGTCACAAAAACCGTGAGGAAACAAGACCTTTCTTATCAACGAGCTACAAACTCCCAACAAACAAGAAACAAACTTTACACTATTCCAAAAAATTAAAGAGAGATAAGCACAAGACCAACACATATATACAGCTAAAACAAAGAGATCTACCTTCGACGGTCGCCCTTCTTGTTAACATATTCAATTTCATGTTCGAAACTTGTTCAATGAACTTGCTAAGGGGAATGTTCAACTCATCTTCATCTAACTTCATATATTCTTCAATGTCGGCCACCCCTATAGGCATGTTTACAGACCCGCTAATGTGTCGAAACTAAAAAGTATTTGGAGATGGCATCAGGCCTAGTGTCCGCCACCATTTTAACCTCTTCAAGCTTTAAAAGAACTTGCTCTAAGCTTCCTTTTTTCAATATTTGTCCAGCTCTTTCTTCTTTTTTATTCTTTTTCTTTTTTTTATTTTAAAAGAAAACTATCTGCTTTTTGACCGAAAATTTTCCTTTATCTAGATCGAATATGCTCAGGAATATGGTTCTTTTGCTACCTGGGGGGAAATGAAAATAACTCGTGAATTAGTATTGGGATGTGGTAAAACTTGGGATTGCACTTAATAGCTGTTCAATGTAGTTTTTGTATGTTTATCTGCAGCCTGATCATGAGAATGGCAGGCAGCGCAGCGCAAGTTTTAATCAAGGATAGAGATCCAATGCCTTGCTGGGATACAGCCTCCAGGTAGTTCGTCAATTTCACATCTACCCTGACCATGGCAGTATTTGGCTTCAGACACTATAACTCTAGTGGTATATATGGTCCATGCATGGAGATGGGCAACTCTTAAATGTCTCATAGTTGGCAGTCAGTGGGTCTCACCATGTCTCCCGGGCTCCACTGAACACATTTCACGGGCTCCTTCAATGACATTCTCATCTTCAAGGAATGATTGCCTCTCTCTCTCTCTCTCTCTCTCTCTGGATTTTTGGGGTCTGTTCATTTGGATATTGGGTGGGAGAAGAGCGACAATTCTTTCATAAATTGTAAGGCTATAACAAGGGAAGCAGTCTTTCTCAATCATGGCAAGTACATGGCAAATGGACTAGGAGCCATGCTTGAAGGGAAGCTGATTTGATGGGGTTAATCGTTTTTTAAGGTGCCGCCTTCTAATCAGGCCTCATTTTGTGAGGCGAAAGAGAAGGATCTAATTATTGGAAGAAGACAACGTCAAGGCACCAAAAAATGGTAGACAATAAATGAAAGCCTCTCCTTATTAGGGTTTCCACTTTCCAGTCCACAACTGAAGATCGCAAACCTTACCGAATAGGCGAATACCAATCAATTTGTTTGCTAAAGGTCCACTTTAACCTTTATAAATTATTGGCAGATGTCATTAACTATGCTGAAAGTGAAACCTATAGGTCATTTGGGGATAGGCATCTCTTACTTATGCAGAGGCAAAAATAGATCGAGAACTTCAATTGTGGCACTCTTTGTTTGGTGGTGTTAATTGTTACTCATCGATCTGACTTCTGTTATATATTAATAGCCTTCTTTGGTTTCAAAATGAACTAAATTTGCTCCATTCTTTTCGTTCATTTTGGAAAACTAAATCGGACTACTAATATGGAATGGAGGGAGTACTATTTATTCATGAACAAGTAGACGATACAGTGATATAAAAAGATAGAATACTAGCAAAAAATTAGAGTACAATGAATACATGAAAATTTTCTTCTGCCGCATGGAGACTATTTAAGCTAAATTACTCCGCTATCTATCTCCTACCTCCTAACCAAGATGATAATATCTTTTCATTCATCTCCAGGTTATGTCATTCAAGGGTTGAGATTATGTGGACTAAATGTAGGTAAGGATGGCATGGTTAATTATAAACTCGAAAAGGTGAGGTATTGTCATGAGCCTTAATATTCACGTTCAACTGTGAACTATTTATTCACTTTTATCATTAACAAAGGGCCTAATACTACAGAGATGTCATGGTCAAGTCCATCTAGAAGATGAGTTTTTTTCTTTAATCAAATGCTTTGAGTAATCTTCCTGACTACGAACACTGAATTTGAACAGCAGCGGGAATCACGTCAACTATACCCCATTAGAAATGTAAATGAAAGAGTGGTAGATGCGTTTAGTGTCCTTTTGAGTCGAGACATCGCTTCTGGTGGTCTTGTTGCACGGTTGCAAATAGCATTTGTCCAACCCAATTGTGACTGACCCTATCAGCTGGAGCTTGACGTTCGCCACTGCAGATATTGTCTTCTACTCTTGCTTTCACGGTCAATCTCTCCCTCCAGATGATAGAGTCAAACTGGTTTCTTTGTGTTGTAGACTGGACTATATTTTGTGCTAGACAGCATGTTTATTTCCTTTTGTTGTTGCCGGCACTATAATCATGACTTTATGTTATTGAAGGAATTCGGCATTATGACCCAATCAGGGGAAAAAAGAGTTGCTACTTTGCTTCGTTATATTCTCTTGTAGTAATAAATTGTAAGCATGCTCAAACAATCAACTTATAGGCTACATTTAACTATGACATTTAGTTTCCATGGTTCCAATTTTTTGTTTTCTCCAATATGGATGAGTAGTTCACCGGACCCTGTTTAAGCTAGCCCACCCCCACTATACCAGGATGGTGGCTGTGGCGGGAGCTTGCTGGTTTCTGCTCAGACCAAAGGAGCCCCTATATAGCTTTAGATATTGGTCGTTGGTCGACCTTGAGGCAACAGCATAATGCATATTCCAATGGAAACAAAGAAGCTCATATACACTTTTCTTTTCAGCCTTCAGGTGTAGGTACTTGTAAACAAACAGTCTTCAAGGAACACTCTCAAATCGTTTTCATCACAGCTTGACTATATTATGATGTTGTTTTTCCTACCAGAGGACCACCTTGAACTGAAACTAATGTGCCAGTGTTAATTATTTCCTCTACAGGCGCCAACTAGCTACTCCATCAAATGTGTGTACTGCCATTTTCCACGCAAATGCCCTACTCCAACATCAAATGGACTTCTGGTTGGGCCTGTTGCGAGAAGAAGAAGAAATTCTTGAGCCATTAATGGGCCAATGAAACTAGGCCTGGTCGTACGGGGCAGGCCGGGGTCAAAGTCAAACGGGACGAGAATTGGACCAAGCCGGTGAACCTCAGGCCGGGCAGCATGCGCTGGGTCATAACTACTCATAAGTCATAACCGCTCGACGAGCTGGGCCTATCTACTGGACCGTGGATGCTATATGGTTCGACGCAGTAAGGCGGAGGTCCCTGCCAACTGACATCCTCCCAATAGGGACAATTAAAATAAAGCGTTGGCGTTGTTTAATGAACATGCACGTTGTTGGATCTTGATCTAATGGCTCATAGTGCCTGGTACACCAACGCACGTGAGCCTTGACACATGTTAACTTTTCCCTTTTTGTTATACTCCATTCCATCTTAATAGTCATACTCACTCCGTTGTGAATTACTATGTATATTTGAGAAAATTATCATTTTTAGAAATCCTTGTACCTCAGCCCATAGCTCATTCCTCACGCAATTGTTGATGATTGCATTCCATTAGTACAAATGAGATGAGTTTACATGAGATTGTTCTCATATAAGGAGCATGAGGCCAATCTTTATTGCCGTTAGATTCCGATCGGAGGGTGGATATCAAATCAGTGGGTAGGTGAGTGTGTCACATCAAGGAGTGGGTGAGATCATTATGAATATTTGTAGCCGTCAGAACAAGATCCAACGGCTAAGATTCAAAGTGGCCTCATATAAGCAATATGAGAGCGATCTCATTTAAACTTTTCCCTAGTACAAATTCCTCTGAGGCAAACCATCAAACACATGCTGGGAGTCCAATGGGATCCTTCCTCTGCCACAAGCCGCACGTCTACTGATATCGAGTTTCTTCCTCTGCCCACAAGCCCGCAACGTCAACTTGTTCCTACAGCGAACCAAAATTGTTAAAACCATTTTTCAACAGCACTACCACCTCCGACTCTAAGCTCCGGACGTGGTCGCTAGAGTTCTCATCGTACGTACAAGGCAGAGCTCGTATCCGGCGATCATTGCATTCCACGTGATAATACCTATCTCATGAATTTTATCAAACACCTTCCTCACAGTTTCAAGATCTGTTGGGATTGTCACATAAAAGAGGGCTAATATACTACCAAATTATGCATATACAATTGACAATTATTCTTATAAAATACAAGAAAGAGTTTTAGAATTAGAACTAGGTTTGAGGCACGCTATGCGTTGTCCTTGAAACAGATACGCCGCCCTCCGTGCACAGGCGAATAGTAGCGTTCCGTTCCTGAGATACAACGAACCATACCGTCAGTTTAAAGTTGCACTTCAAATCAAACTGACTGGATCTCGATCAGAGGAGACTCTATTGCTCAATGATGGATGATGAATTAAGAGTGAAGAAGACAAGTTTTTCTTTGTTGTCTGTAACCCTTTTCTGTAAAAAATCGTTCTCTATATATAGAATGACACTGTTGGGCCTTTTCTGGAAGAAGAGACGCACTTTTCCGCAGAGAAACGGTCATTTACTCACTGTAACCGCTTAGCCGATCGATCGCTTTGCGATCGATCGCCTTATTTAGCCTAAAATTACGATCGATCGTTTTATCGCGGTGCACAAATCCTAAAATTCCAGTAACTACGATCGATCGTTTTTATACCGATTGATGGGGCCAATACGAAAACCAAATTTCAGAAAATTACAGTAACTACGAACGATCGGTTTATCACGGTCGATCGTTACACAATCGATCGCGTTATTTTGCCGATCGATTGCTACATTTTTTAACTAATTTATTTAATTTCAAGTCAAATTTCAATAATCCCCACCATGACTTGATATTAAACCAGTCTACACACTAAAATGCATACGACACATGAATGAGACATTGAGCAATAGTACTCTAAGTTTTCGGCGATAGGTACCTTGCGGGTTTGAACCTACACCTAGTTTGGTAAGCCGCCACTCTCACAAGTTCGAAGTGAACTAAGTCTTGAACTTGAACCTTAGAGCAAGAGCTTTGACAAACCTAACAGTTAGAGTAACTCCCTATTCGAGATCATTCGGGGTAGCGCTTTACGGCCATGCGCCTTGTATCTTTTCATGAGTTGTACATTAGGGAACAAGCCCTCGTTCTCTTTAACTGCGACCTCAGTGGCACTCATATAGGTGACAGTCTCCAATGGTAATCTACATAACAATACCCTACTTTTTAAGCCTTGACCTCATTAAGACTTTCGTCATCTTATTTCATATGCAGTAGAGCACTCTCATCATCACACGGGAACGAGCATACAATTTATTATAATAGTGCTCTCCAAATCACGCATTAGCTTGTTGTTACCCATTAAATCTTCGTCGTGGGATCTCCACTCAGAGAGATTGGGTTGCTACTAATGATGACTTAAATCATAGGCTTTAAGCCCCATTCCCCTAGATGAGTTAAGGACTTGTCCTGCTGACAACCCTTTAGTAAACGAATCAGCCAAGTTATCCGCTGATCGTATGAAACTTAAGGTAATGACTCCCGATGTAGTCAACTTGCACAAGATTTTATACATTAGTTCAATATGCCTAGAGGACCTCTTATTATGAGTCTTACTCTTAACCTTATCAAGAGTTGATTGGCTATTACAGTGAATCAAAATTCCAGGAATTGGCTTATTCAACCAGGGTATATCTATTAATAGATCCCTATGCCATTCCGCCATTCCTCCAGTTTTATCAAGAGCTAGTAATTCAGCATCCATAGTAGATCTTGTTATCATAGTTTGCTTGGAAGATTTCCATGCAACTGCCCCACCACCAAGTGTAAATACATAACCACTCGTGGCCTTTGTTTCATCAGAATCTGATACCCAATTAGCATCACTGTATTCTTTTAATACAGCAGGGAACCCGGAATAATGTAAACCGAAATTTACACTTCCCTTTAGATATCTGAACACCCTCTCAATGGCAATCCAATGAGACTCATTAGGGCTCTTAGTGTATCTACTTAGTCTTCCCACAGCATAAGATATATCCAGTCTACTGCAGTTTACCAGATAACTCAAACTTCCTATCAGCTGTGAATATCTAAGTTGTGACACACTTTCCTCAAGATTTTTCTTTAGTCTTACACTTGAATCATACGGCGTACTGACAGGTTTTCTATCGAAGTAACCATATTTCTTTAGAATCTTCTCCACATAGTATGATTGACTCACAACTATTCCATTAGAAGTTCTATCAATCTTTAAGCCCAGTATGACGTTGGCAAGACCCAAGTCTTTCATATCAAAATTCTCGTTAAGAAAACCCTTAACCTTATTGATATGATCCACATTATTACCAAAAATCAAGATATCATCTACATATAAACATAACATCACAAAACAATCATTAAACGACTTCTAATATAAACATTTATCCGATGTACACACAACAAAATTATTAGAAAGAAGAACATTATCAAACTTTTGATGTCATTGTTTAGGAGCCTGTTTTAACCCATAGAGAGATCTCACTAACTTACATACTTTTCTCTCTTGACCTGGAACTACAAAACCTTCAGGCTGCTCCATATAGATTTCCTCCTCGAATTCACCATTTAAAAATGTTGTTTTGACATCCATTTGATGGATCTCGAGGTTATAATGAGCTGCCAATGCAATAAGCACTCTAATTGTAGTTATCATGGTCACAAGAGAATACGTGTCAAAGAAATCTTGACCTTCCTTTTGACTATACTCTTTAGCCACTAATCTAGCTTTGTACTTTTCAATGGATCCATCAGGATAATATTTTCTTTTAAAAATCCACTTGCACCCAATGAGTTTAAACCCTGGAGGTAGATTCGTTAAAACCCACGTCCCATGTGCAAGAATTGAATCCATCTCACTCTGTACCGCTTCCTTCCATAAAGGAGATTCACTAGATGACATAGCCTCACTAAATGTCAAAGGATCCTCATTCTCCACCATGTAAGTATAAAAGTCATCTCCATAATTTTTCTCTATTCTGGTTCTTTTAGATCTCCTAACCTCTACATTGGTATTCGAATCTTCAATTCTTGGAATAGAAAATGATGAACTATCTTCTTTATGCACTACAGCTTTACTCTTTTCCTTCATAGGAAATACATTCTCAAAGAATGTTGCATCATCGGACTCCTTAATAGTATTAGGTGCATAGTCCTGTCGATCAGACCCAATTACTAAAAACCGATATGCTCTACTATTTTGTGCATAACCAATGAATACCGCATCATATGTTTTTGAACCTAGCTTATCCATTTTCACGTTTGGGATTTTCACTTTGGCAAGACATCCCCAAACCTTAATGAACTTCAAGCTCGGTTTTCTTCCTTTCATCAATTCATAAGGGGTTGTATTTTGTCCTTTATAAGGCACACGGTTTAAGATCATACAAGCAGAAAGAATTGCTTCTCCCCATAAATTCTTCAGTAGACCCGAAGACGAAAGTATAGAATTAATCATGTCAATGAAAGTTCTATTCTTTCTTTCTGCCACTCCATTAGATTGAGGAGAGTAAGGCACTGTGGCCTCATGTATTATTCCTTGATCTTCACAAAACTTGTAAAATTTAAGGGAACAATACTCCCCACCACGATCAGACCTTAGTCTTTTAATCCGTCTCTCCGTTTGATTCTCAACCTCCATTTTATAGATCTTAAACTTCTCAAAAGCCTCATCTTTAGACTTAAGCAAGTATACATGACAAAATTTAGAGTAATCATCAATAAATGTAATGAAATATCTCATACCACCCCTAGTAATTAATCCATTCAACTCACATATATCCGAATGAACTAATTCAAGCAAACATGTAGACCTATCAATAGACCTATAAGGTTTCCTAGGTTGTTTTGCTTGAACACATATTTCACATTTATCACTAGTTACATCATGCAATTTCGGAATCAAATCAAGATTCATCATTCTTCTAATAGTATTTGAATTCACATGTCCAAGTCTCATATGCCACACATCAAAAGAATCAACATGATAAATCAAAGAGTCATCTACTTGAAATAAAGAGTTATTACAAGAAACCAAATTTAGTTTAAAAAGGCCATCACACACATAGCCTTTGCCAATAAAAATACCATGTCTAGTTATTACAACTTTATTTGACTCAAACACTAATTTATATCCTTCTCGACTAAGAAGTACTCCACTAACTAGGTTCTTCCTCACACTAGGCACATGCAACACATTACGAAGAGTTAATGTGTTCCCCGATGTAAATCGGATGTCCACATTTCCAACTCCATAAACTCTAGCCTCAGATGAGTTCCCCATTGTCACAGTCCTATCCTTTACTTCCTAATAGAAAGAAAAAGAAGAAAGATCAACACCGATGTGAACAGTTGCCCCTGTATCAACCCACCAATCGGTAGATTCACATGCCAAGTTAATTTCAGAATTAGTTAATACTAACCTGTCATCTGAAGTAACTATATTAACATGAGCAGAAGATGCAGCCCCACCATGACTATGGTCCTGACCTTTCTTCTCTTTGCACTTATTTGCAAAATGTCCCAGTTTCCCACAGACCCAGCAAACCTTTGACTTATTGTCCTTATGGATATTTGAACTAGGTTTGAAAGACCGATTCTTAAACTTCTTGTTGTTCTTCTTATTGCCATGAAACTTTGGTTTCCCTTCTACAACATTTGTTTGAGCACTATCTTTGACCCCAGAAGATGAGCCTTGTAAGATTTTCATCTTACTTCTATGTTTTTCTTCAATTTGTATGGCCACCATAAGATCATCAACGGACATTGCGTCCCTTTTGTGCTTCAAGTTAACTTGGAAATCCTGCCATGAGGGTGGTAGCTTGTCTATAAGCGCTGGAACTTGGAGCCTCTCGTCAACAGGAATACCTTTCCCAATGATCTTTGCTACCAAATTCTGTATCTCAACAACCTCGTCTCTAACAGATTTGTTATCGACCATCTTGTAGTCAAAATACTCGCCTACAACATATTTTTCTTCCCCTTCATGCTCCTTTCCAAATTTCTTATCAAGGGTATCCCATAGTTCTTTAGCAGATTTATATTTTTCTTCCCCTTCATGCTCCTTTCCAAATTTCTTATCAAGGGTATCCCATAGTTCTTTAGCAGATTTAGTATTCACATGCAAATCATATAATTCATTGCTCAAGACACTCAAAATTTGTCCATGGCATAGGTCATCATCTTGTTTGAATTTATCACTATCAATAGGCTTAGTAGTTCCAACATCAGATGAACTAGCAGTCTTGTCAGATTCAGAAGATACAGTTTTTTCCACATGAACATCAGAAATAACATAGAATATGTTCAATTGAGTTAACCAAAATTTCATCTTTGTTTGTCATCGCATGAAATTCTTGCCATCAAATTTCTCAGGCTTCAATGATTTGTCAACATCCATAATTGCAGTAGTATTCAATCAACAAGAACAAGAATATATCTGTTTCAAGATTGTTAGGATTGTCACATAAAAGAGGGCTAATATACTACCAAATTATGCATATACAATTGACAATTATTCTTAAGAGTTTTAGAATTAGAACCAGGTTCAAGGCACGCTATGCGTTGTCCTTGAAACAGATACGCCACCCTCCGTGCACAGGCGAATAGTAGCATTCCGTTCCTAAGATACAACGAACCACACCGTCAGTTTAAAGTTGCACTTCAAATCAAACCGATTGGATCTCGATCAGAGGAGACTCTATTGCTCAATGATGGATGATGAATTAAGAGTGAAGAAGACAAGTTTTTCTTTGTTGTCTGTGACCCTTTTCTGTAAAAAATCGTTCTCTATATAGAGAAGGACGCTGTTGGGCCTTTTCTGGAAGAAGAGACGCACTTTTCCGCAGAGAAACAGCCATTTACTCAGTGTAACCGCTTAGCCAATCGATCGTTTTATAAGCCGATCGATCGCTTTGCGATCGATCGCCTTATTTAGCCTAAAATTACGATCGATCATTTTATCGCGGTGCACAAATCCTAAAATTTCAGTAACTACGATCGATCGTTTTTATACCGATCGATCGGGCCAATACGAAAACCAAATTTCAGAAAATTACAGTAACTACAAATGATCAGTTTATCACGGTCGATCGTTACACGATCGATCGCGTTATTTTGTCGATCGATCGCTACATTTTTTAACTAATTTATTTAATTTCAAGTCAAATTTCAACAAGATCACCTGATTATCGTACACAGGCTCACAAGCTCTGCACGAAAGAATCCGAGTCGAACCCACATGCCACAACATGGCCGTGAATCCATTTTTTCTAACATCTTGGTTGGATACATCAACGCAAGCTTTTGACGATGGAGGTAAATATGTAGTTGGCCGGCATGAGGCCGGCGAAACTCATGGGACGATAGAAGAAGATGGTGCTTGAGGAAAAGACGGACTTGGAGGAGGCTCTGAGGAGGGAGTCGAATAGGAAGGAGTCAGGGGATGGGATGGTGAGGAGGAGCCGGCGAGGTAGGCTAGGGTGAGGAGGGCGCGGCTATGGTGGAGGCATGGACTTGTTGCAGCTGGCGAGGGTTGAGCTAGCCTGTAGCAAAGATTGACAGGTTGGGGAAAGAGGAAGTCACATGATTAGGCCAAATGTACGCAAAATATTTGGAACAATGAAATTTTCCAAATGAACACAATATTTTAGAACGGAGAAAGTTTATGTTTTTGAAGTGGAAAAACCAGATAGATTATCAAAATGGAACGCAGAGACTCACATTATGAATAAAAAAGTGGGGGTTTTTGTTGAGTAAATATTAAATGTGAATTTCAGTCCCAGATTTCGAGATGCCTATGAGCCCAATTACAAGATTCATTCCCGTTTGGGATAGGGTCACATTCCCCGGTTTGAATGAAAATGTTATATTTTTTATTATTTTTAGATCAAACAGGAACATCCTAGCTGTCATTTCACTTTACAGTAGAATACAGAGGTCTTTACATATGATCTGGCGCCAACTACGAGTTTCTCATATCACCAGAATCAGTTATTTTCTTCCATATGACCCGGAAAGTACCAAAAATGCCCTTAAGTTTAGGTATAAGCACTCACACTCCGTTTTTCCATATTACGCGGAATGGGAGCGGCTACCCGGAGAAGCTTGAGTTTGTCGGAGAAGAAGGCGTTCCGTCCGGCCTCTCCGCCCATATCATCGCTGGCGCCGGCGCCGTCGAACTCCGGAAAGGTCATCTTCGCGGCAAAAAGGGGGAAAACGAGTGGCAAAGACCGGGTATTGGAAAACAACTTCAACGGAGGCAGCGTACATCAAAAAACCCGTAGGTGAAGTTCAAATACAACGATTTTTATCATGAAAGTTGGTTCCAGAGAAGAAAGTTGACAACTTAGCAAGTTTCAACTATTGTTACAGTCGTGTCGTCGACAACACGACTGTAACAATAGTCGTGTTTGATGAAACACGACTCATAGACGTCGCTTTTCACTCATATACGGTTTTCAATATATCGTGTCTGACAGTTTTTTAACTTATATCGGTATTTTAATGGCAGGTACGGATGGAGAAGATAGTTGTTTGCTTACACTACGATGGAGTTTTTACAAATTCTGATAAGTACATGGGCGGGAAACGGAAGCTCCTGCCTATAGATATACGAGTAAAGTACATGGAACTGTTGCAGCAAGTGGAAGAAAGATTACTGCTTAAGTCTACATATGGTACATTAACTTTGTCATATCGTGTTGACTCTGAATCCACATACCTCCTTGAAGACAATAAAGACGTGGAGTCAATATTTATACTTTACAAGAGCAAGCAAGGCACAAATGGACTACTCCGCCTGTACGTGGAGTGGACTTCTACGGGCAATAATACGGAGACTTCGACTCTCAATAAGGAAATAAATGCCAATGCAAATAAGGAGGAGGAGAGGCTACCAGAGGCAGAAGTGAGGCCGGCCAGTAAGACACTGCAGGAGAGGCCGTCCAGCCCGGGCAATAAGACACCTGCATCAGCAGCCGAAGGAGGAAGAGATGAAGATTATGCAAGGTGAGACTTCTAAGGCACGGATACAGCTGTCACACCCCAAATTTCCAAGACCCGATTTACGCGGAAGTGACAACCAATGACGGTCATAGGGTAAGAAACCTGAGACTGACCGAATACTCAAGACTTTTATTGTCCCATTTAAATATCATGGAACTTAGAGGATCAGTATGACTTAAACAATATTCACTTACTAAAGTCGTGTTGCATGAGAGATGTTTATATACGTAGTCGTGTTGCATGAAGGCCGTATTCAAAGTGATGCTTGCGAAATTTTGTCTAAGGCAACTATGTGTCAAAAATGAATTCGAATTAATTGAAAGAGTACTGTACAACAATGTGTCAAAAATGAATTCAAATTAATTGAAAGAGTATTGTATGTACACCAAAGAAGCTTTGTACAATAAAAGAATGTGAATAAAATGAATATGAATTTAGCCTTTATCCGGAAGCCGCATAAAACCTGCAACTGCGATGGCATCTTTTTCTACTCTTTCGGAATCGTCGTCAAACTCGCTGTTAATAACCCTGCGAATCAAGGTTGAAGCGATGACTGGTCGCCAAAGTCGTGTAATTGTGGACTGATCAAACTCCGGTGGGCTAACATTGGACGCCAAGTGCGCGACGTACATCATGATGAAGATGCCACAGTCTTTGGAATTATGTTGCCATGGCACTTTGGCGATCTGAGTCATCTTCCAGTCGAGCAAACCAAACCACCCCAGCTTGCCTGCCATCACAACGTTCATGAACTGCATGAATTTGTCATCAGTTTTTCTGTGATATGGATATAACTGGGATTTGCCAGACAGCGGGTTGTAGAAGTGCCATACACAGTGCGGGAAATGTAGATAGATGAGGCAGAAGTGGGAGCCGGTGCGGATTGGGAAAAATGCGTAGAACATGTTCCTGTTCAAGCCGTCGAGCATCCTCCCGAGCTTTTTAATCAATTTCGCATTATTTCCTCCTTCTTTGTGCTCCTGCGAAACCGCAAGAGAGTTAGACAACAATGCTGGGAACATCATACTTAATTACTTATCACTCCTTATGCACAGAACACTTACGTTGTCGAATATCTCTTTCAATGCGTGGCATCCAAAAAATGCCCACGGATACTTCATCCGGTCTCTGTCATTGCGCTGCCTCAATAGACTTAAAACGCATCTATAACCTATAGAAAAATAGCACCAGGAGTCATAACAGTCGAAGTAAGGCAACATACAACTTCTAATTAAAATTCGATTATTGTATATACGACTTTCATGATAGTCGACTATGCGTAAAGTCGTGTTTTGCAAAGACACGACTATGCGTAAAGTCGTGTCTTTGAATACACGACATAACGTAAAGTTGCTTATTTGAAAAAGTAAAAGAGGAAAACATATGAGGAGCATAGGTTTACTTACATTGGTGTTTATTTCTGTTGTTTGTAGGAGGGATACGTAGTCGTCATCACATAGCGTTGGGATTGGATAAGCCTTCCTCGGATTGGTGATCCATCCATCTATTGCCACTCTATCCCACTCTAACAATACCCCCATGTCGAAACATAACTCCAAATCGGCATAGTTTTCGGGGAGTGCAATTATAGACTTACACTTTTGAGGGGTTCGGAGGACATCGACGTCAACAGGCTAGGATGCGGTTAAGCCAGTGGCCTCCGGCACCTCCTCCTCCTTTGCCTCTTCGTCGTCCTTCACCTCCTCCTTTTTCGCCTCCTCTTCCTTCACCTCCTCTTCCTTCACCTCCTCCTCCTTCTCCTCCTCCATCGCCTCTTCGTCGTCCTTCACCTCCTCCTCCTTCGCCTCCTTGTCCAGAACATCCTCCTTCGCCTCCTCCTCCTTCACATAAGCCTTCACCTCCTCCTCCTCGACATCCTCGTCCTTCACATCTTCCTTCACCTCCTTCTTGACAGTTTGGATATCCGACTGCTGTAAGGAAGAGATGACCTCATCGATGATAGAGGTTGCTTGTCGATCGGTTATGGTTTCTTCGGAGTCGGCTTTCGGCTGAGGGGACCTATTCCTTCTTTCCTGCTCCTCCGCCATTCTCTGTATATGGTCTTCCCTAATCCTCTGCAATTCCCTCGCGGAGGCAGTCCTCATTCTCTTCCTTACCACTAGACCAGGGGGGAATAGGTCCCATCCGTATGTCGAATGGGACTCGACTTCTGCACGCCTCATATCTTCGTTGAATTCTAGTTGGAGCTTCTTCAAAAACAACTTGGCGGAGGATCTCTTTGTAGCCCGTTGAATCTTGTCTTCCTCATCCGCACGTTTGATGGGAGCTAAAATCACATTTTACTTATTCGTGTCAGTAGCAGCACGATAAAGAACATAGTCGTGTAGCATGAAACACGACAAATATAATAGTCGTGTACCATGTGGCACGAGAAAATAAATAATCGTCTACAACTTATCTTTACCCCATTTCGTCGAATCGAGATGTGACTTCCTTGCCAGCTCCTTTGTCCGCATACCAATCAGAGTTTTCTTCATATGCTCCTTATCACCGGGCCGCTTCTTTAGCTCCATCTGATGCACCGATGACTTCTTTGGCTCCATGTGGGGCCGCTTCTTTGGCTCCTTCGTCGGCTCTTCAGTCCTCTCCTGCTTGGGATGCTCAGCCCCTCCTACCGCATAGACGCTGAGGGCTGGAAGAGGCCTAAATGAGAGGAGAATCGCCAGAGGTCGCATCCTTCTCCCTCTTCCTCGAGATAGCGCTATCCTCAATTAATGCTGTATGCTGCAAGCTGCAATGCCCTGAAGCGCACCCTCCAATCGCCCCATTGCAGTTGCAGTGGACTGGGCAGCCGTCCTCGAGGAAGGGGGTGCAGGTTGGTTGGGATTCCTCTTCATTTCCGGCCTCTTCAGCCTCTGCCGTTGCGGAGGAGGGGCCACTGAGGTTGACGAAGCAAGGAGAGATGCCTCTCCGGCCATGGGGCTGATTACGTGAACGAGTTCGTCCCATACTTGGAGATTGTGGAACACTTCCGTCCAACAGTCGGCCATACGGTGCTTCTTTTGTTCACCTTTCTTCACCGGTAATGAGGGCCCCACTTCCTGGCCACCTTTTGGCCCGTGGACTGGTAGGGCCCACGACAGGATGGAAGATTGTCGTGTGCTCGAAAAACCAAATCTGCATAGTAAACAGATGAAAACATTATTACAAGGCGCGGTTGCCTTAGTCGACTATAAATAGTACACGAATTGAACTATGGTCGCGTCGTATACAACATGACTATATACCTAGTCGTGTTTCGTCATACACGACTATAAATATAGTCGTGTTGCATAAGACACGACTATAAATATAGTGGTATTGCATAAGACTTGTTTGCCTTTCGAAGACTATGAATGCTACATACTTGAAGGACATATGCGGCGCTGTTTAGGTATCCACCGCCCAGGCACCCTCCTTGCGATCTCGCACCCACTAGTCTGGTGGTGTGGGTTATACCAGAAACCAACTTGTTATGCATAGCCCCAGCCCAATTATATGACCTCAATCTTGGGAGGTCGTCAATGTAACGGTACAAACAAGGATGAACCGCTCTAGTGCTGTGTGGAAATAGCACCGTGCAGAAGAGGAGGCAGATGATCATCCTCGCCATGTCCTCCTCTTCCATCTTCAGTTCGCCCGCGCTAAGCTTGTCTATGATTTCCTCAATCTGTGGAATATCCGCTCTCCTCGTGGCGAAGTACTTTCTGAAGAATTAACCTTCCGGTCGGCGTGCCAAGGAGGGGAAGACCTCAACTTTTTCGCCCTTTGCGGGCAATCCGGTGATAAGAGCAACTTCTTGCTCTGTGAAATGTAGCGTCCTGCTCTTGATATTGAAGACCTTCGCCAACTCATCCCAGTACCTGACCAAATGGTCGAGGAGGTTCCGAGATACAACTACGTCCTCACCTTAAAAAATGACACACACTTTTTCATCGCTCCCAGTTGACAAAACATTCGAAGTCCCGGTCGCGCATTGTATGTTCTCTTTACTGGTCGGTCCATCAGAGCCTTCCTCTTCCTGCCCCTCTGATTTCGCTGCCGAGGTGCCAATACAAAATCCTAATCCTCCTCCTCTTTCGATGGTATTTCCTCCATAAACTCATCTCTTTTTTTATCCATCTGCAAGGAGAGAGGTAGAGTGGTCAATAGAAAAGTCGTATCGGTGAAACACAAAAATATAAAAGTCGTGTTGTCGCGTACACGACTAAATAGCAAGTCATGTCTTTTACAGACACGACTTTATAGTTCATAGTAAAAATTTAAAATCCAAATGTCGGACCTTATGAAACTAAAATCAGTAAGGATTATTGTAACTTACCGCGGTTTAGTCGTGTGTGTAATACCCAGAATTTTTTATTTATTAAAATGGGAAAATCTTATGCAAGGTAAGCAGGTAATTCTCTTAATTTGATGAATTATGATTGGTGGTTTGAAAAGATTTGAAATAGAATTAAAAACCCGGTTTGAATTTGATTAGAATTGGGACTTTTAAATTAGAAATTTAAGGAATCCGAAGGAAGGAAATTTTAGACGTGATTAGTGCGGTAATTGGCAGTTACTAAACTCATTAGTGACACGTATGGAGATGGGAGAAGATGGTGGAATTGGTTTTCAATTAGGAAGTTACAAATCCTATTTTAAGTAACTACTTGATTTGATTTAATCCCCTAACTAAATGGGATAGGTTACTTCAATTAGTATGAAGAGTCAATTAGAGTTTAATAAAGAGGTTACCCAAGATTTACAAATTTTGGACGAGATGATCAAGGCAATTGGGCGTCCATTGGAATTGGGAAACTGCTAGAAGCAGTGATGGCATTCAAGAGGGAGATCGTGCCTTGATTTGGGGTAGATCGTGGCCTTAGATTAGGTAGCAATCAATGGTGGAATATTGAATCCAAATTGGGAAAAATTGTCTTAAGTATGTGTAACCGAATTAGAGTTTTGAAACTCCTTAATTAAAGAAAATCCTAACTAAATGAGGAATTAATTTGGGGGAACGTCTTGGGCAAGTGGAAGGCTTATTTTTGGTGATCATTCGTGGCCTTTGGATTAGGAGAAAATCGACGGTGGAGATGTGTCCTAGGAGAATAGGACACTTGCTATTTAAACTTGCAAAGTGAGAGACCGCCATCCCTTTGAGACTTTGAGAGACGTGCAAACCAGCAAAGGGGTCTCGTCCATTCTCCTTTCAGCCTTCTACAGTGACCTAAGGGGTGGTAGTGCGAGCCGTAGTGCTTGGATCGCGAAAGCAAGAGAAATGATTCGAAGGAGACAACTCGCGTAAAAGAAAAATCGGATTTTTTTGTCTTGCGAGGTAGGTCTTTTTCCCATAATTCTATACTATAAATTGTGATATTTCGTGATGAATATGATACTTGAGCACTGATGTGAATACCTATATGAATGATGATCCGTTTGATATTGGTGTCGTTCAATTCAATGGTTTACCATTTATTATTTTGAACATGATGACTATTGCACCCGATCCTAATAAATTAAATACTTCTCATGCATGGCTCCACTTAGATCTCACCGTATGCTTGCTGCTTTGGTCGAGATGAGTACATTCTGTTGGACGTTGTACAATTATATGTCCTTATATGGATGTCTTCTTTCCTTAGTTTCGTTGTTATATGTCATCGATGATCATGTGGTGTCATACCGGATTCCAGATTTCAATCATATGCTGTGATTAATCCTTAAAATTTGAAACTTGTGGTTAATGCATACTGGTATTCAGATGTTTCAGCCTCCAAGATTAGCTTTGGGTCGTCAGTTTTCCTGTCTCACGTTAATTGTCTATTTTAGGTCATATCAGCCGATAAACGGAAGTATTGGTACAAAACTGTTTTGGCATAATGATACATACCTTATGATACTAATTATTAAAGTAACAATTTTTGTGAAAAAGAGTTACTGGAGTTTGAGATTTATTGTACCCTAATTATCTCATGATTTAGTATGGGTATGTCCTGAATTAATAGTCCTAATTATAGTCTACATGTCTAAACCGTATGAATATGTACAATTAGTTTTGGGATTAACAATGTAGTTAAGAATCTAATTAATTACAGAACAATTGGGAGTTAGTAAATGCCCAGGAGAATAATGTAATAAGTCTAGAATGCATTAATAAGTGTTTAATTGAGTAATAGACTGTATTGATTAAGTAAGTTTATAATTAATAATCTCGGCCAGACTTAGTCTTGTGCCGACAGACTGTGATAGAAAAATTATAATTAAATGTAGAAAACTAGGAAAATTATGTCGTCAATTGGGTTAGAAACTAGAGACATGTAGCTGTCTGTCATAAAAATTTCAGACTAGAATATATTCTGTGCAGACCGTGGTGAGCCATAGAATGGAGCTATTGTGCAGATAACAGTATATTTTCGGGTTGTTTAAACTATACCATATATTAAAACCTATGTGATATACCTAATGATAAACTGTAGTAACTATATAAAATCCAGAGAGATGAAGTTAGTAATGTCTAGTAATTGATCCAATCCAGAGAGTGAGTCATGTCAGACCGAGTTATTCCTTTGGGGGCATTGTTCTACCAATATAGTATCTTTGGCGTCGAACTTGAAATCTTAGATTCTCGGTTAGGGTTTAGTTTCCTAGACTCTATCATCTTATACCAACGTCATATAATCCTCAATATTGTCAGAATCGATGATGTCTTGATTGGAGCTATGCATGGTGAAGGTGTTTAATGAGTTATTTCTGATGAGTCTCAGTCTTGAGTCATCCTGTGATTGAACATTGAGAATTCTTTGGTTACTCCTATGTGAGTCAATTCAGACTGTATTTCTTGAGTACTCACTCCTATGAGAGTCAATTCAGATTGTATCAATGAGATTGTTACTTTACTCCTCGGTGAGTCATATTTTGGAAGATTGATGTTTGAGTCTCTAGATGAGAGAGCACTTGATATTTCTAGATTGATTCAGTTCTATGTAAATTGTTTCTCCACTAGGAGTTCTAATGAACACTCTTAGTTGGATTCATAGTATGCTCACGAGCCATTGCTAGATCCTTTGTGATCTCAGATGATATATGAACCTCTGTAGTTCAGCCGATAACGGCAACGCGTGCGCTTTAGACTGTATGATATTACGGAAGGTCTGCAGTCTCAGCCCATTGTGCCCGTAAGCACCGATGGGGCCAGCATCCCTAGACGCATGGCCGGGTTCCTCTGTAGAACCTCTAAGATGATCTGGTATTGATGTCCATAGGGGAAGTGGACTGAACAGAGGGCAGAAATTGTTATCTCCGACACTCTGTATGTTTGGAGTCAGTATTCATTATTATTTCCTCCCGATGCTCTATACGTTTGGGATCTGAGTTAATGTTTGTTTATTCTCGACCGTTGATGGTCTTTGATGATGAGTATAGTCTAGGTAAGTGAACTCCGTATTTGCTCAACCTGATCTTTCTAAACATGTCTTTATACCATGTTGTCAGCATTTCCTTTATTATTATTATGTTGTGGGTTTTTCTTGGCTCCTACTGGGTATTTCTTTCGAAATACTCATGCATCTCTCGATGCAGGACTCAAAGTGGAAAGGAACTAACAAGGTACGTGCGAAGGAGCTCGATGGTGGAAAGTTGATAGCAGTGGATTTATTTATCGTTTTTAATTTCTTGTTCATGGAGAACTAATCAGCCTGCGTGCTGAATTGCATTTATGATTGCTAATTGTTAAGACTGAATTATTGTAATAGCGTAGTTAAACTCGAAGTAGTTTTATTATTCAAGATTCTTGTATAACGGAAATTGGTTAAGCATTCTGGAATGAGAAAGTGGTGTGATCGAGTATTCGGTCGCGTCCCGAGTTTCAGTCTCATGACCTTAAATGAGTTAGTGCTTCCGCGCATTATTCGATGTTTTGAAATTTGGGGCGTGACAGTGTGTATGTGTGTATTTCCTCGCATGTGCCTTTCACACTCTTCCTTGCCGTCAACCGAAGCTCAATCGGTCAATCCACCAGTTGCATACAGACGGAGGGAGCCGCGGGGGAACTCAGAAGGTTGAAGATCCGAAATAACGACGTATATGCTTCAAATCGCCGCCTTTGTGCACTATCCCTCAGTCGTGTCGTCGAAATCTAGCAGCGGCGCAGCTCCAAATCAAGATGGGGGACGCAAATAGGCTCATCAAAATCCGCAAGGGTCGCCGGTTGAATTACCGCTCGAACTCGCCGGGCGCTGATCGTTTAAATATAAACCCTTGCAAGTGCACAAGGCAATTGTACTACGGCGAGTATTAAAGGGTTGTCGAACCTCAGGGACGGTGAATACTTTACCAAATTCAAGAGAAGTAAAAGATGTAATTTAATTAATTCTAAAGAAAGCAATGGACTTTATCTAATCTAACTGAGATTTAATCAATATGGAGAAATATCAAGGCAAAGAATCTACCACTAGACATGCAATTATTACTCTTAATTATTATTAAGCATAAGTTAATCATGATATGGTAATTCATGTTCATGGTCAGACACACAAATCACAATGAATTCACTCACGTTCTTGGTCGGACACGAGAGTTCATCCACTAAAAATTAATGTAGATAATTCTATCCTTGGTCGGGCATAGAATTATCATTTGGGCTAATGATCCTATCCTTGGTCGGGCATAGAATTAACACCAGCCTACTTTTAGCTAAGCGCAAGAATTAAAAAGATCTAATTTCATTCATATCAATCAAGTCTATGGTCAAGCACTCAAAAGAACTCATGAAATCGCATTAAGCATGAATCATAATCAACTTTATAGAATTAAACTATCAAGAGTAGCAATACACATCTAGGGCTTCATCAAGCCTTGAATAAAAGTTTAGTTACACATAGAAATGGAGAAAAGAAAAGCCTGTTTAAGTAGATCCATCGTCATGAATCCTTCTTCTTCTTCTTTTTTTTGCTCAAGACTCCTTCTCTTGCTCCTCTCTAGCCTCCAATAAAGCTCTGGTTCTCCAAGGTTGAATGCCCAATACGTTCTCCCTTAAGGCATATATATATAAGGATGAAGGAAAGCCCTCAAATCCCCTTCCAAATCCGAGTCAAAATAGGGTTAAATTGCGTTTTCTGTATGCACCGATCGATCGCCCGTATAGCACGATCGATCGCCTTGCGAACGCAGCCGAACGAAGCCGTTTTCCTTTGTTAATTGCTTCCGATCGATCGTATGGCGAACGACGCCGGACGAAGTCGATCGATCGTTTTTACTGTCTTCAAAACTTCGTGCTAGGCCAAAAATTCCAGTAGATACGATCGATCGTTTTGGTGTCCGATCGATCGTTTTCTCCAATGTAGTGTTTTTTAGCGGAAGACGCGATCGATCGCGTAAGGATGCGATCGATCGTTTTTACTGTCCTGAATCTTCAAATGGCTATAACTTTTTGCTCCGAACTCCGAATTATGCGCGGTCAGTGGCGTTGGAAAGCTGACTTCTTGAACTTTGACATGAGACTTGAATCAGTCCAATCAGATATTTGTAGACGAAGTTATGATAATTTAACCATTCGAGTCACTTTTCTCTTCATTTTTGTGTATTACTCTTGTTTCCTACAAAAACCAAAAACTATATTAAAGTAGTAGTTATTCTAATCAAACACTAGCATAGATATAAGTTTAGGAGATAATAAAATGCATATTTCATGTATAGATCAGGCGCCGGTGAAGTCGCCGATGGAAATCGCCGGAGAACCCTTGTATTTTTTCGTGTTGTACACAAAATGCCTCTTCGCATAGTATTAGCACGAAAAAACAGAAAAAAGGGCATTTTGGGTACTTCAAATCCAGATTCCAGGTCATATGAGATTTCACGGGAAAAACTAGGTAATATGGGAATATCAAAGTTGGCGCCAAGTAATATTGAAAAAACTCTAGAATACAACATTGTCATGTTCTATTCTACTGCAGTTAAAATGACACTACTATATTCTGCTGGGACGAGAACTGTAAATAGATGTAAATTACACTTAGCTTGCATCATCTCACAACCCCACGATAATTTATCAAAGAAGATGGCCATTCAACTTTAATACAATCTCCTTTCACCTCCCAGCGGCCAACATTTATGTCTAATTCAGCACTCTTAAAATGGCCATTTAAGAGTGGACATCCTGACATGAACTACATCAGAGGATTGGAAACTTTCATTTTTGCTTTACATCCTAGAGCTTCATATCATTTACATACTAAGGGATAAGGGCCTTAAGCAAACAAGAACATACTCCATCCGGAGGCTCTTTGGTCACGAGACCATTCCTTTCCGAGCCAACTGAGCAAGCAAGTTGGACTAGGCTGGCGAGTCCTCCGGGTGCGAGGAGAATGCATCTTTGGTCAGGGGGGAGGGGGATTAGGCAAATGGGGCCATTATTTATGATGGAGTCTCGTTTGTATGAGAAGGGCTGCTACAAGAGCAATGGCAAGCCATCGGATGTGGTTGAGCCGCGTCCACGTCTCATTTAAACCATCAAATTACGATAATTACAAACTACAAAGATTTGTATAATTTGTAAGGCCTTGCCCTCAAAGAGGGAGCCCTTCCAGAAATTCTCAGTAGCCTACAAAAGCAGGCCAAAGAGGGGGTTTGGAAATAGTTTTCAACCAGCAATAGACGCGCCTCGGTATAAC
This sequence comes from Houttuynia cordata, assembly GCA_039654745.1. Taxonomy (NCBI): domain Eukaryota; kingdom Viridiplantae; phylum Streptophyta; class Magnoliopsida; order Piperales; family Saururaceae; genus Houttuynia; species Houttuynia cordata. The sequence goes on along the minus strand of CM077502.1, from coordinate 11,760,082 downwards.
CTCACTAGCTGCGTCATTGCCCCAAGCGCAAAGATACTAAGGTCCATCCCCCTCCCCCCCTTCTTATACCGGCCTCCTCGGACCCCGTCCCATCCAATCCGCGATGTGGGACTAATCACCCATGCCCCAACACGTGCGGACGCGAATGATCCAGTTCCAATCCGGTTCTGACTCGAGTAACTGCCCGCCCGCCACACGCGGGTAGGGGTGACTTGGGCACACGTGTCGATGCTCCCCTCACACGCGCGCCAGAAGAAACGGTAAAACCCTTCAGCTTCACATGAAAGGAGGAGCTGCTACTGTTGTCGCTGTTGCTCTCTCCGTTACAGCCATGGCCACCGACGCCGACGCCTTCGCCGTCGACCTCCCGGCCCCCGCCGGCTGGAAGAAGAAGGTCCCCCTCTTCCCTCGTCCTTTTTCTCGTTTGGTTCTGCTGCTTCTTCTGTCTTAATTTGTTGTTTTTAATTTTTGGCAGAATTTGTGATTTGAGTTAATTTGAGACGGCTAATTTGTATTGTGATGGGGCTTATTGTTGTCTGAGGAATTTTATATGGATTTTTGGTCTGAATTTGGACTGGAATGACGGAGAAAGCTTGATATTTGATTGAGTGTCGCTTCTGTGTTGCAATTTAGATAGAAATGATGTGTGTTTGGGGGGGTTTGGTTAGAATTTGATATTTTGTTTTCCTCTTTTGTGATTTGTGAGAAGCTTCTGCTGTGCTGTTCTGTTTGATTTGCTTGTATTGTTGCTCCTGTTGTGGAAATTAGGGCTCTGCAGTCGTTTGTCACTGAATTTTCATGGTATGTTGGTAATGGTTACCTTTGAACTTTGATTTCTCTTTTTATGTGTTCTTTTAGAATTTACATTGAATCTAGTTCGTCTCCTGGCATCCTGGGTTGCCAAATCCTCATATGATGGAATTAACATCTGTATCGATATGGTCTATATGCAAAGATTGACTTTCAATTTTTTTCCCCTCTTCTGTTTCAAAATTATGGCTCAGTGGTAGGAAAGGCTTGGTAAGAAGGAACATTTTATCCACTGTATTTCTCTAATTGAAGGACAAAAGTAGAAGAGATTTCTTCTTTCACTTCCCGTTTTTAGGTTTCAAACCACTTTCGTCAGTTCCTTGGTTGAATTTTGCTACAGACATTGCACATGTTGATGTTTAGTGCCAATATGTGTAAGTGCAGCAGCCCATGCGCAGTTATAAGCCTTAATTTTGGTCTAGCGTGCTTAATCCTTTCAAATAGGAAGTCGCGCTCACTTAAATTTGGTTCTTGTACCGGCATTTTGGATACTTTTTCTCTTACTTTGCCTCACAAAAGTCTTTTTTATCAGGTATTGGTGTGGGGGAAATGCATAAATGCATTAATTACTGATGTATCTGGCACTTTGAATTGTTTGTACTCTTGCCCATTGTTTGGAGTGTTTGTACTCTTGCCCATTGTTGCGGAATAATGTGTTGAAAATTCCTAGTTATGGATGAGGAAATGTTATTTTATAATTAAATGTTACATATTTTTAACAATTAAAGGGCGTGTACATTGGAGTTTCAAACACTGATTGGTCATTTGTTGAGTAGTGACTGTTCATTCATCACCTAGGTGTATAAAGGATAGTTGTTGTTGGAGTTTTATGAGTATACTAGCCTCCTCAATGTTAAATTTTTAGCTTTGGGATTTGTTTGGTACAATAGCCTTCCGATTTTTTTTATTGCTACAATAGCGAGGGGATTGATATTGAGCAGCCTGCTTTTTTGTAGCTGGTTCATGACGAATGGTCTTGCTTAACAGTGTTAATATTTAAGATTGTCAGAACATGTTATTAATGATTGATGAAAATAATGTCTACCTTACACCCTTGATCTACTTGCATTCTTCTTTTCAAGTATGTATTCTTACTATTGCCATTCCTTGCAAATAAATCTTCCTGCAGTTTATGCCTCAGAAAATTGGAACTCCTAAGAAGAATGAAATTGTTTTTATTGCCCCCACCGGGGAGGAGATGGCAAATCGGAAGCAATTGGCGCAATATTTGAAGTCTCACCCTGGTGGGCCCCCAATCTCTAAATTTGATTGGAGCACTGGTGAAACTCCTAGGAGATCAGCAAGGATCAGTGAGAAAAGAATAGTGACTCCACCACAAGAAAGTCAGTCCACAAAAAAGCGGAGCAAAAGATCAACAGAGGCAAAGGAGGATGCCACAAAGCCTGATGCTGGTGATAAAATGGCTGGAGAGGAAAAAGATCACTCACAGACATTGGATGCAAGTAAGGAGGATAATGAGGTGACTGTGAAAGTCGCTTCTGAACAAAATCCTGCTGAGAAAGAAGATGAGATGATAGATGCAGAGACAACTCAGGATAATGATAAGGCTCAACCAGAAGGAGCTTTTATTGAAGGTAATATAGATGCGAAGAAAGTTGAAGATGATGCAAAGGCAGGAGACGAGGGTAAGAAGAAAACAGAAGGCGACAGTTCCCAGGACATGCTAGTCAACGAGAAATCAGCAAAGGAGGACACAGCAGGAACTGAAGCTGAAGAAGATTCAGCCTGGAACCTGAATAATACCAAGATAGAGGAGGAAGAAGCCAAAGCAGGTAATGAACAAACACTAGGTAAGCAAACAACTAGACTGGATGAGAATTCTGGAAAATGCAATTCCCTTTCAAAGCCTGAGGAGGTTGTTAATAATGGGGTAAGAGAGAAGAAGGAAGTGGAAGTTGGTAAAACTATCGAGGACCAACCAACTGCAGAGACGGAAAATCTGAAAGAGAAAGAGCGAAACTTTGACAATGGGAAAACGACTATCGAGGATAAAATTGTGGAGAATGGCAACAAAGAGGAAGATTGTGAGGCAAAGCCAAATGATGTTGACCAACGAAAGGAGCCACTTCCAGCACCCCCTTCGGTGAGCTGCTGAATGGGTAGGCACAATCCTAATAATCCTTTCGCTACCATCAGGTCATTGAAATTCTGTGATGTTGCAGTATTACAAGTCTGGTCGATGGTTTTAGCCAGAAATTAGTTCTTAGTCTGTATGGAGTCTAGAGAGTTGTATGTTTCTAATGGCCATTTGCTGCTGCTGATTTATACATAGCATGCATGTAGGCGGTCCTTCAATGTCCTTTGTCATTGTTAATGTTAACTGATTGTAACTGCTAAATGTATTTGTTGCACTAGAGCATTTCGAACTAAAACAATGTGACCACCAAGCCAGCAATTTGAGCTTGGGGTTTGCCAGTACCATTTGATGGGTAGAGTACCATTTTTTGGATTCCATGGTACTTGAATCATTTGTAGGTTTAGTTAAGCAGAAAGAGAACAGTCGAAGTTCAGCTACTTGGCTCAACCATGTTAGTTGTCTACTATATCCTTTATGATAACCATATGTTCTACCTTCGTCTGCACTCTGCACTATGGATACATATTTTTATGCCGAGTCGTTCCGAGGATGAAGAGTTCGCCAACCCACGTTTTACCCTGCCCATCCCATTACATGGTCCGTGTATTTTCAGATGGTGGGTATCCACTATCTGTGTATATGGGGTGTGGGGTGGCTGATCCGTGTGTTGGTGAATTACTCATCCTCGTTCTGGTAGTCTTTGATAATAATGGGCAGAACCTGTTCAGGCCGGCGGTGCCTTTCTTCAATTGCTTGAGATCTGCGCAAAAGAAGCATGAGCCCAAGCTGCAATAAGCTGCGGGTTGACGAAGCCGCTGCAATCTGCATTGGCCGTGTCCTGCTGGGATACACGCCTCCAGCTGCCATTAACTACCAAAGCTACGTCTACAGAACCATCTGTAGGTTAGAAGGCGTTTCTTCCTTGTGGCTTATATATCAAACTCCCCGCCCAAGAAAGGTATACTTTATGTAAAAAAACTAGGCTAGAATCCAACATTCCATGGACGAAAAAAAAAGCTAAGCGGAGGAACACCTTACTTTCCTGCTAGAAACCGAATTAGATTCTCTCTCTCCAAAAGACCCTACAAGACTTCCCGTCTATTCCTTCCCTTCCATTTCTTTCTTTCGGGTGTTTGGCATCTCTCTATGGCAGGCCAGATGAAGAAGTTTTCTCTTGACCTCCATTCCACGCCGTCCCTAAGCATCCCTTGCTACAAATGGGGTTTTCTCTCTATACTACCAAACTTCTCCATTCCCACGGATTGCCAATGGAAAATTTTCATCTATTCCTTGCATATTTTTGCCTCTTCTGCCTGGTTCCCTCATCTGGTATGTACATGCTCCCTTCTAGCAACCTATACATTGAATCATTGCTGCAACTTTATATGGGTATGAACAAGCTGTAGGAATGAAATTAGTTTCTTTCGGTTCTAGAGTTCCTTTCTCAAAGCATAATGGGTTCCAAATACCTTCCCAAAACGACGTAATCTAGGTGCATACTTAGCACGCTCGACACCTGCTACATGTGTTAATCTAATGCAACTCTTCGATTTATGTTACTATAACTTCCACATATAACTAACAATTATGTGTCTAATTCTGTTTGTGTTCTACAAATATATGGCAGGCTTCTTGAAAGCCCTGGCATTCACAGGAACTTACGGAGTAAACTATGGCCGGATTGCCGATAACCTTCCAGCGCCAGAAAGCGTAGTAACTCTTCTCAAAGCAGCAAAGATAAGGAACGTTAGAATCTACGATGCTGACCAGTCTGTTCTCAATGCCTTCAAAAGGTCTGGTATTGAAATAGCGGTTGAGGTACCAAATCAACTACTCAAAGACATGAGCATAAACGAAGATAGCGCCATGCAATGGATCATAGACAACGTACAGCCCTATCTGCCCGAGACTCACATCCGAGGCATTGTAGTAGGCAATGAGATCCTGGCAGTAGAAGCTATAGAACTGCAAGAAGTTCTAGTTGGCGCCATCAAGAATGTGTATAACTCCATTGAGAGGCTTCAACTAACAAATCTGATTCAGATCACAACAACACACTCGCAGGCCGTGTTTCAGAACTCATTCCCTCCATCAGCATGTACTTTTAAAGAGAGTGTCATGCCATACATGAGACCTTTGCTTCAGTTCTTATCACAGACAGGGTCTCCTTTCCTCATCAATGCATACCCATTTCTAGCGTATAGAAGCGACCCAGATCATATTGACATCAACTACGCCCTCTTCAAGAAGAATGCCGGAATTTACGATGCCAAGACAAAGCTGCATTACGATAACATGTTAGACGCACAAATAGACGCAGCCTACGCTGCGCTGGATGCGGCTGGGTTTGAGAAGATGGAGGTGCTGGTTGCAGAGACAGGGTGGCCTTCGAATGGAGATGAGGATGAGGCTGGGGCCAATGTGCAGAATGCCAGGACTTACAATCTGAATCTGAAGAAGAAACTGGCAAAGAAGAAAGGGACCCCGCTCAGGCCAAAGATTGCTGTGAAGGCATATGTGTTTGCATTGTTTAATGAGAACCTGAAGCCAGGAAAGGGCTCTGAGAAGAACTTTGGGCTGTTCAAAGCTGATGGCAGCATTGCCTATGATATTGGCTTTACAGGACTGAAACCGTCTGATGCTTCCTCCTCTCTTATGTCCCTCAAGGTATAAATCTGCTGCCATTTTGTTTAGAATATATGTGATAGCCTGATAGGTAACATGTTTGTACAGCCTTTTATGTGCATGTTAGTGTTGATGAAGTCAGGAAATTTGTTCATGTCTCATTTTAAATTTGATCGTTACTAAGGTGTTAATGGGTTTTGTGATCATGAAATGCAGGGAATTGGATCCGGAGGCTGGTCCACGCCGTATTGTGTGGTTATAGTTTCATGTGCTGGTGTGTTATTGGCGACATTATTTTTATAAGGCGAGTGGGACTCTTCTTTTCTGCACCAGCATGAAATCGGAGATGAAAGAGACATCTTTTATTTGGAATTTGGATGCGATTTTAATAGCATACTCGTACATGATCATATTTTAACTTACAATTCATCATTGTATTTACTAATTGTGTTTGTACTAGAGGTTGCTGATTCTTTTGTATAGTTCAGAAGATTCGATTGGACTCAGGGAAATAATATCTTTGTTTGATTTTAATCTGCTGTCATCTTCTCGCAAAGGTTGAGACACTTGTTCTTGTCGGGGTTTTAGACCCCGTTAGATGATTGAAGAAATAAAGAAAAAAATTTGAAAAAATAAGAAAACACAAAACATAAAAGGATTTGGTGTGGTCACTATATCGTGAAAACAAAAGTACAAAAAACTATCTCTTAATCCTTGAGATTACAAGCTTTCAATTATCAAACCTCATTTCAACCCTTGTGCATAAATAACTCTTATGCCAAAATACCCATATGAAAATACCATAAACCTAATCCAAAATAGAAGCAAATTTTTAAATATTGGAACCGACCTTACCCAAGATAGGACTCGACCCGACCCGGGTCAATATCGGGTCGGTTCCATCCGGGTTAGGTCAAGTCGGTTTTTTTAGTGCAGCCCTACCTACGAAGTCAAGAAAATCATACTTGAGAGTGGGTTGCTATATACATGTGCCTGTCATTAAGGAGTGTTTTCACATTAGGTCAATGCTGAATAAACATTTTCCGTACATAAGTTCTTCATCTTAAATTTACCTGAGGCAACATGTACGTAATTAACTATTGGAATGTTTGGCTTTAAAATACGCAAGAACCGACCATAGCCGAGATATACCATTTAAACTCTTAATTTTTTAATATATATATATAATTTCTTTTATTATTTTAATTATATAAATTATTTTATTAAATATTTTTATAATTATATTAATTATTTTATTAAAATCTCAATTCGTATCTCGAGTTCTCGGATATTGCAAGTTCTATCTCGGGTAAGGTCGGGTTTAAGAATCTCAGGTTCTATCACGAGTAGGGTCGGATTTAACTAACTCGGGTTTTATCCCAGGTAGGGTCGTGTTCGGATTTAACTAACTCGGGTTTTATCCCAGGTAGGGTCGTGTTCTGTAATACCCGAGAGAACCTGACCCATGCAGGCTACTGCAGGTGAAAAGATCAAATTTTGTTGATAGAACTTATATTTCCTGATATCATACGGGAATTCCGATCACTGAGAGCCTTGAGAACAAGCAAATTATCAAAAAAGCCTTTAGAATACGGACAGCCTTGAGTTATCAACGAAGCCTTTCTTCAAACAAAACTTAAATCGGATTATAAATACCGCTTTCTTGACTCTGCTTAACCTCACTCAGCCATGGGGCCATGGGGAGCTTCTGTTAATTATGGCAATTCCATAAAGTCATGACTAAGTGAAAAGGCATTGATGGGCCACTTTTTTCCAAATCAAGCCCGAGGAGTGCAATCACAAATAAAAAAGTCGACGATTTGGTAAAACAAGTCGAGTCGACGGTGGAAGCTTATATGTTGCGTATTATGTTCTCTTTGTTGGCCGTGCTCGACAAGTTATTGACTTTTTAGTTCCCGTTCCAACGGAAAAAGTACTTGACATCATCTGATTCACATCGTCCTTCTGTAAGCGGCAGGTGAATTTCTGTGGAAAGGCATTAGCCCTGCCAAGTGTTATTTGCTGCAACAAAGAACATTTCCAAGATGGACGCATCTAAACCAGCTTACTCCTTTGCAATCATAGTTTGCAAAATCTCAGACGAACCATGTGCATGTGGAATGATAAGAACCGTGACAAACTGTTAATCACCACATCAGACAGGAAATCAGCAGAAACTTGTGGCATAGGTAAGCTACCACTAATCTAATGGTAAAACCAATGGTCTTTCTTTACTAAGAAAAAGATCATTCTTCTAGAGGCTACCTTTGCAGCAATCAGACAAATAACGGCGCAAACCTTCTATACGAACGCGGCTGCCGAACTAAAAGGTGTCACCTGTAGCACCATAGCCACGGTTGGTCAGAAGTAGGTGCTGATCAAAGCAGCCAACCCCCGCCAAAATTCAAACCTGCTACACGTGTTTCCCCTAGCACAATGCCAAATCCTCAGGTTCTGTCCTCCCTGTGTAACCGACCTTGTTCCATCCATCATACATGCTTTGAGAATTCTATAAGTAGGAAGCCTCTTCTCTTGATCTTCTCAGTTCTTAGTTCTTACCCCTTCACCAATTACTTGTTGCCCTTTGTTTTGGGTCTGAGGAAGAGCTGTCGGTTGCAGTTGCACAGGCAAGAGAGAAGGTAGAGAGGGAGAGGGCAGGGGCGTCCTGTGAACACGTACAGAGAAGGATATTAGAGATAGAAATGGCTTCCTGCAAGAGCTTCCTTGTGAGTCTACTCGCTGTAGCTGCTCTGCTCCAGTGTGCAGTCGCAGCGACGACCCACATCGTCGGAGGCCAAAACGTTGGCTGGACTATCCCCTCCGGCGGAGCTCAAGTCTACTCCGATTGGGCCGCCTCACAGACCTTCGCTGTTGGTGACTCCCTTCGTAAGTCTCTTCTCTTTCCTCTTTTATCTATTCCTTCCTCTGCTACAAAAGTGTATTACAAACCATTCATGGTTAACTTACATGGGTAAATGATCAATGCAGGTTTTGACTTCAATGGAGGACACGATGTCGCAAGAGTTTCGAAGGGAGATTTCGATTCCTGCAGCGGCTCGAACCCTCTTGATTCACTGATTACAACCGGCCCTGCTACCGTTACCCTTACCTCTCCGGGCGAGCACTACTACATTTGCACATTTTCTGGACACTGCAGTGCAGGTCAGAAGTTGGCTGTAAATGTTGTGGCTTCGAGCTCAACAGCTCCTCCTTCAGACGCTGGATCACCCACGGGGTCGGCTTCTCCGCCCATGTCTGCAGCGCCTGGTTCCGCCTCATCTGTTGCTGCTGGCTTCATTCTGGCCGTTGTTTTGTCCGTCTTCTCAGTCTTGTTTTAGGCACAGATGCAGTTGCCCCTCTTGAGGCTTCACACACTTCGGAGATGATTTACACTTTCCCTATTTTTGTCATTGTTCCTATTGGGTAGTGCCTCTTGTGAGATACTAGAACATGATTCATTCTACATACTGGCTATAGAAGAATAATACAGTTACGCTACTGTAATTGATATTAGTAAGGGAAAAGTTTAAATGAGATCGCTCTCATATAGCTTATATGAGGCTACTTTGAATCGTAGCCCTTCGATCTTGATCTAACGGCTACATATAGCCATAATGATCTCACCCACTCTTTGATGTGACACACTCACCTGCCCACTGATTTAATATCTATCCTCCGATCGGAATTCAACGGCTATAAGAATTGGCCTCATGCTCCTTATATGAGAACGATCTCATGTAAACCCCTCTCTGCATAATTTTAATGATGTTGGTAATCTATACATTGTCATCCACGATCGAAATAAGTGATGTCCAACACCAATTCGCCTAATGATAGTAATCATAACGCAATTAGCATTCAAAGAAGTTACTAAGTTATTCAGTTACAAGGATTTAGGATTGCGCAGCAAACAAGTGCATTTAGGATTGTCCTTTATCTGATGACTGATATTACCAAATTCATCTTCACGAGCAAAGCCAAATAACAACTTAAAAGTTATTCCTGAAATCAATATGAGAACTGCTCGCTATATTTTTTTGCTAAACAACTGCTCTCAAGATGCAATGTGGATACTCCCTCCGTCCAAAATTATTATCACCGTAAGGTTTTCCAAAATGATCTACTTTTATTTCTTTTTGGAAAACCTTACGGTGATAATAATTCTCCGCAGATGAAAAAAGCCATCCTCCACAATCAGCTCAGGCATCCGTGGAATTTGCACCATCATTTAACTCTCATAATTAACGGAGTATCTTGATGTTATTCCTGAGCTCCTAATACTTGTAATCTTAAATAAAATAAACTTCCAATCAGAAACATACATGGAAGAACGTGGAAATAATTTTGTTATCCACCATCATGCACATATATATAATAAAAAGCTCTTAGACCATAACACAAAGATACAATTGGATTTTACATGAGCTCAAAATCAAGAACTAGCTGATTAAAAAGACAGCGCATCTACCCCTAAGCAGCAAAAGAGAAAAACAAAACAGGGGGGCCAAAATCTAGTTAAGATAAGGGCCAAACATATATGCAACTTGCATAAGCAGGATGGCACAGAACCGAGATGAGGAAGAAGCTGTGGAAGAACAAACTTCTTTGCAGCCCTTCGAAAATGCAAAAAACAAAAATATTGTGAGATTCAATTTTGAAAGTGATCTCAAAAAACAAAAACAAAAAAGTTTTAAGACTACCACTGCCAGTAGACTTGCCGGTGCCATCTACGAACACTATCTGATTCCAAATGCATCTAAAGCTTAATTTGCCATCTACAAGCACTCTGTGATTCCAGATGCACCTCAACCTTCATTATGAGGACTTACTATCGGAGTGCTAGACTAAGTGTGATCAGAACTGGGAAAGAACCAAAACTCTTTCTCATTATGTGCGGATGAAGAACCAAACTGACAACTCGTTGCACTGAGGGATGGATCAAATAGTCAAGACGCTTCACAAAAACTGTTAGAACCAATGCCCAACCTTTCACTGTTCCATCCATTCTCCATCCTAGAGTCTAAATTTGACGGAGGGCCTAAGCGCAATGACAGGTCAGATCTATCATCCACTAACTCCTTAGATGGGCCAACTACATTTGAACAAGTTTGCTTGCCACTGTTCCAAGCATTTGGTGCAGCATTGAGATCTAAAACATTTTCACGACTGTCAGATCTGAGCTCTGAAACAGACTGCACATTGTTTGCCTGGTCAGAGATGTGGTATAACGGATATATTCGGCAACTCAGTGATGAGCAGATTACTGAAGAATCCACAGCATTATCTTGGCAAGGATGACGGAAGCTGTTAGGCATACTTTGGAAGTCAGAAGAATGCAATGTCAGCACATCCATCTGCTGATGATGACTAAGAGCTGAGACCAAATGAGTTGTATCTCCAGTGGAAGGTGTTACAATGGTCGAGTAATATGGCATACATTGAGGAGAGGGATTTAAGCTTGGATTATTGCATTGAGTAAGAAACGGGCCACAATATGTTGTCTTCTCAGCGATCCTGGTACTAAGCACTGAAGCTTGAGCAGTTTCATGCGGAGTGGAACTCAGATAACACCTAGGGTTATTATGTCGTTGGCTCCGTGAAGCTCTTCTTGGAACACACCCCAGAACAAGTGCAGCTGAAGTAGAACAAAAGGAAAGGGAGATAAAAATTTCATAGTTGTCCAATCACTTCACATTAGAAGAGGTTCTTGTACTTAAACTTCCACTAGCTATAAAAAGCTCAAAATGATATCTATCACAAAATCATTCAACGCATAACATTTTACAAATTTCCATTTGTATGAATATCAGAGTAATTATTCAAACCCAACAACTTATGTAAGTGAGATTTGTTTCAAGCAGTTTTCAAATTTAAAGTAGCCACTCAAACCACCTGACAATTCTAAGTAGGTGGATGCATCTGGCCTGATAATAGTGGAGATAGCTAAGATTTAGGGGCTTTACTCTTTTCCCAACTCGAGAATAGGAAAAGAGAAAAATCTAGAAACTTCAATTTAGCATGAAATTGGCTCTCTTCCTAATTGAGTTCGAAATCATCAACCTAGACTACACAGAAAATGATGATCTTGCTATATAACATCCCAAGCAGATGGAGAGAAAAATACCAAATAACAAGCATTGTTCAACCTATATATAAATGAAAGCAAGAAAAAAAAATTCAACTTCCACTTATAAGAAGTCAAGTCACTCAGTTCTCGTTTGATGGGTGAATTAATTAAAATGCCAACAGTTGCCAACTGTCGGTAGGACCAGCAAAAAAACATGATAATAGTCCCATATGGACTAATGCAGCAGACAAGACAAATGCACTGTTTATAAGAAAAGCTAATAGTCTATCCCCATTATGAGGCATTAAAGTGGCGGGAACACTCAGCCTGCCCCACTTTATCAAGTACCTCCAAATTCATTCAATAGTCGAGCTATATGCATTGACAGCACACTGGTATCCAAGCCTAAACCAGTTCAGAGGTTGCAAACCAGCTCTGAACTCCATCAGAGATCAGAGGCATATCGCCAAGTTTGTAATCCCATTTCAAGCACCAAACAGAAAACCAACAAAAAGAAAAGCTGAAATTCACAATGTAAGAACAAAAGAATTTACCTTCAATACAGGGTTGCAAGAGATTGCAGGTCTCGGCCTCCGTCGTTTCGTCTCTTCGAATTATCGTGTCAATGGCGTCGTTTACTCGCTCCTGGAGCGTCTTCAAGTCTACATACTCTGCCTACACAAATAGAAAAGGATGCACCATTTCAAGAGACAAAATGTCCATGTAAGAACGATTCAAAGTCCAAACAGAGCAGAAAGTCACCTCAGAATTTGCCTTGGAATACATGATCTCTTCGGCTTTCAGAACAACAATGGGGAGCTTCTCCTGCCACTCCTTGTTCTTCTTCGTGGCCGCACTGTGGACCTCGTTCGCCAGCCTAAAACAACACACAAACAGGCAAACCGTTAACAGGTAACCGAAACAGAGGCCTCAAAAACGTGGAGGGAACAAGAGAGTTACCCACCCACCTGAAGATCGCCTGGATGAGCGACCCCTTCATAGGCTGATGCCGGTCGCTGTGCCACGCCCTCCTCACGCACTCGTACGGCCTCGGCCCCGGCCTCGGCATCTCCCCCTCCTCCCCACCCCAAGCCCGGAGCGATCACCCTTACAAAGTTACAACAGGGAAGATAGAGAAGAGCAAAAAAGGAAGTCTTTCTATGGCAGCTGTTTTGCTTTGAAGAGGAGCTGAGCTGTGCACTTTGAATGTGCTTGGGGAGATTGGGGGTGGGGGTTGCAACCTGCAGGTGCAGTGATTAAAAAAAATGTAATGGGAGTGATTAATGTGTTGTTCCCCATCCCCCACATCCACATGGTTGCCCCCCCTGTCGCCTTTCCCCACCTCCTCTCCCCAGCCATAGATTTTTCCCTTTTCTAATCCCCCCACTTTTGTATTTTCTAGCTACTCTGTGCTTTCCATCACCTCTTCTGCTCCCCCTTTCTTTGTTTTTTCCTTACCTGACTCTACCGGTCTTCCCACCCTTGCTTCCCTCATGTCATCCTTACCTCAGTTTTATAAACATGCTTAGAGTCCTTTTTTTTAAACGATATTTGTACAGCAGATTTTTACATATTTTTCATATACTTTTTACGTGTGATTTGGCGCCAACTACGGGTTTCTCATATTATCCGGAATCACTTTCTTTCTTCCCTATGACCCGAAAAGTACCTAAAATGCCCTTAAGTTTAGGTATAAGCACCCACTCTTCGTTTTTCCATATTACCCGGAATGGGAGCGACTACCCGGAGAAGCTCGCGTTAGTCGGAGAAGAAGGCGTTCCGTCCGGCCTCTCCGCCCATATCATCGCCGGCGCCGGCGCCGTCGAACTCCGGAAAGGTCATCTTCGCGGCAAAAAGCGGGAAAACGAGCGGGAAAGATCGGGTATTGGAAAACAACTTAAACGGAGGCAACGTACATCGAAAAACTCGTAGGTGAAGTTCAAATACGACGATTTTTATCATGAAAGTTGGTTCCAGAGAAGAAGCAAGTTTTCAACTATTGTTACAGTCGTGTATTCGACAACACGACTGTAATAATAGTCATGTTTGATAAAACACGACTCATAGACTTTGCTTTTCACTCATATACATTGAATTCAATATATCGTGTCTGACGATTTTTTAACTTATTTCGGTATTTTAATGGCAGGTACGGATAGAGAAGATAGTTGTTTGCTTACACTACGATGGAGTTTTTACAAATTCTGATAAGTACGTGGGCGGGAAACGGAAGCTCCTGCCTATATAAGTACCTGGAACTGTTGCAGCAAGTGGAAGAAAGATTACCGCTTAAGTCTACATCTGGTACATTAACTTTGTCATATCGTGTTGACTCTGAATACACATTTCTCCTTGAAGACGATAAAGACGTGGAGTCAATATTTATACTTCACAAGAGCAAGCAAGGCACAAATGGACTACTCCGCCTGTACGTGGAGTGGACTTCTACGGGCAATAACATGGAGACTTCGACTCTCAATAAGGAAATAAATGTCAATGCAAATAAGGAGGATGAGAGGCTACCAGAGGCAGAAGTGAGGCCGGCCAGTAAGACACCGCCGGAGAGGCCGTCCAGCCCAGGCAATAATACACCCACATCAGCAGTCGAAGGAGGAAGAGATGGAGATTATGCGAGGTGAGACTTCTAAGGCACGGATACAGGCAAGTCGTGTGCTATTATAGTCGACTATAATAGTACACGACTAAAAATTTTGTCGTGCCGTATGCAACACGACTATATACATAGTCGTGTTTCATAATACACGACTACAAATCAATTCGTGTTGCATAAGACACGACTTCACTATGTGCTATCGTTTTCTCAAGTCCATTCATACATCTTTTTTCCCGCAGTTTGGGAGATGGAGAAGAAGGTGAAGATGAAGAAGAAGATGAAGATGAAGATTCCAGTCCAGATGAAGAAGAATTATTGGATGAAGATGAATTACCGTGGTCTGCAGATGAGTGGGATGAGCCTCTTACAGTACCACATTTTAGCCAGCCAGATCACACGGGAACATCGACTTCTAGAGGTCCTACGACAGGAGACACATGTAAAGGGAAATCTGTCGCGTCGGAGGACGATGAGTACCTCAATATTGAGGGTGATGGTGGTTGGGATTGGGGTACCTATTCTGCACAGGCCGGTCCTTCAAAACATTGTGAAGAGGAGACGATGTTGATCGGAAGTTTGCAAGCAGAAGACTATGAGGCACAACTTACCTTAGGGGCTAGATTCGAAAGCGTCAAGCAGTTCAAGATGGTTCTAACTGATCTGGCAATCAAGAGGAAGTTCATGTTCAAAGTAGCGGATGAGAGCAAGGACACATTCGTTGCAACGTGCAAGGTTTCGGGGTGCAAGTGGTACATACGAGCGTCGAACAGACTTGATGGAGTCAGCGTCACAAGGAGGGAAGAACGGCATACATGTGACACTTCTGTAAGTTCGAAAGATCATCCATTGGCTTCTCACCTCTGGATTGTGAGGAAGTGTCATGGCCTCCATAAGGATTCAAACTCCATAAAAATCTCAAATATCCAACAATACATTAAGAAGCATTGGGGCGTGACAGTCAACTATAAAAGGGCATGGAGGGCGAAAGAGGAATTGATCCGATTGATCGATGGCAACCCTGAAGACGCATATCGCATTTTGCCACATTACGGAAGGGAATTAGAGCGGTCTAACGCAGGTACACATGTGGTCATAGAAAGATCAGCTGATATACCTGATATCCCAATTGAGTTAGCCGGCTACGACTTCAGACGTGTGTTTTGGATGTTCGGCCCGGTCGCAAGAGCATTCCAAAGAACACTGAGACCGTTGCTCACGCTTGATGGAACATTCCTAAAAGGAAAGTACCCTGGAGTATTACTGGTTGCTACAACAATCGACGGCAATTAACAATTAATGTGTCTTGCATATGCAATTGTCGATAAAGAGAATATCAAAACGTGGTAAGTATAGAAGCAGGAAACACGATTATTCTAACAGTCGTGTTTTGGACGACACGACTGGGCACACATTCGTGTCTTCGAAAACACGACTACTCATACAGTCGTGTTTTGCTTATACACGACCTTCTAACAACCTGAAGCATTCTGTGTTTAATATGCTTTGTCTCTCACTTGTACAGGACGTGGTTCCTCACCTTACTAAAATGTTTTCTCTTTACGGACCCCCCGGCCTCCCTGGACACTATTGTCTCTGATAGACAGAAGGGCCTTCTGAGAGCGGTCGCCGATGTCTTTCCCGAGGCTCACCATGGGTTTTGCCTAAGGCATATGGCCGCAAATATGCTTAATACTTGGAAGGATAAGTACCTGAAGGAACTTCTATTCCGAGCTGCAAAATGCTTCAGGAGACCAGAATTCGATGCAACCATGGAGAAGATGAAGGAACACAATGAGGCAGCCTGGAAATATGTTGACAATATTCCGAAAACACATTGGGCAAACGTAGAATATCCGGGTAAAAGGTACGGCACTCTCACGTCGAACGCGTCAGAAAGTGTAAATAATATGCTTGTAAAGGCAAGGTTTTGGCCAATAACTCGGTTGATCGAGCAAACGCGGGCGACCACAAGCGTCCATTTTCAGAGACACCGAATAGAAGCAGACGGGCTACCGACTCCGTTAACAAAATATGCACAGAATCATATCAATCAAATGAGGAATCAGAGTGCTAGAACAGTTCGAGTTCAACCGCTATCATTACGGCAGTTTGATGTGACATCTTTATACCATGTGGTAAGCATAAATTCGTTTTCTATAAGAGACGACTATAACAAAGTCGTGTCGTCGAATACACGACTAGTCATACAGTCGTGTCGTCGCATACACGACTAGTCATACAGTCGTGTCTTCAACGACACGAGTATCCTTGGAAGACACTGATGTTGTTCATGTTTTCGCATCAGGATGTTGTTGACCTTACGAATAGAACCTGCACATGTGGCTTCTTCCAGAGCATGGGACTTCCATGCAAGCACGCCATGGCATGTATTGATGAGAGGAGTTTGGAAGCGGTAGAATATTGTGAGAAGTGGTACTGCGCAAGTACGTACAGCAGCACGTACGAAGAAGTAGTGTTTCCTACTTTAGACAGAAGTCAGTGGGGGAATTACGGGGTTTTATTTAAATGCGAACCGCCCATGGTTGAAGCTCCAAAGAAGGGCAGGAGAAAGACAAAGAGAATTGAGTCACAGCCCGAGCCACCTGCAAGGACAAGTTCGAAATGTGGGAATTGTTGTGAAGCTGGTCACAACCGTACAAGGTGCACCAACAGGCCAGTTCCGAAAGAAAATCGGACGCGCAGGAAACGAACACTTCCGCAACAAGGCAAACTGACTACGAACGAGACATCACATGTATGCCGCTCCGGCTTACCTCAGCCCCCACCATTCTTCACTTAGGATGTAGTCAAATTCTTGTATAATGCAAATTAACTTCTACCGAAATGTACGCCTGTAAAGAAAAAGAAAATCAGAAATGAAAAACAATCTTTCGAGTTTGAATGCATCATCCGTTTATTCCATTATACCCGAATATTACATTACACGACTATCTATACTGTCGTGTATTGTGAAACACGACTATTTACAAAGTCGTGTCGGCTAGTATGCGACTATATATAAATGCGTGTTGCATCAGAGACGATTATATACGTAGTCATGTTGCATGAAGGCCGTATTCAAAGTCATGCTTGCGATATTTTGTCTACATCTGGTATGCGTAAAAAAAGAATTCGAATTATTTGAAAGAGAACTGTACAACAAGGTGTCAAAAATGAATTCGAATTATTTGAAAGAGTACGGTATGTACAGCAAAGAAGCTTTGTACAATAAAATAATGTGAATAAAAAGAATATGAATTTATTCTTTATCCGGAAGCCGCATAAAACCCGCAACTGTGATGACATCTTTTTTGACTTGTTCGGAATCGTCGTCAAACCCGCCGTTAATAACCCCCCCGAATCAAGGTTGAAGCGATGACTAGTCGCCAAAGTCGTGTAATTGTCGACTGATCAAACTCCGGTGGGTTGACATTGGATGCCAAGTGCGCGACGTACATCATGATGAAGATGCCACAGTCTTTTGAATTATGTTGCCACCGCGCTTTGGCTATCTGAGTCATCTTCCAGTCTAGCAAACCAAACCACCCCACTTGCCTGCCATCACAACGTTCATGAACTGCGTGAATTTGTCAGCAGCTTTTCTGTGATGTGGATATAACTGGGATCTTCCAGACAGCGGGTTGTAGAAGCGCCATACACTGTGCGGGAAATGTACATACACGAGGCAGAAGTGGGAGCCGGTGCGGATTGGGAAAAATGCGTAGAACATGTTCCTGTTCAAGCCGTCGAGCATCCTCCCGAGCTTTTTAACCAATTTCGCATTATTTCCTCCTTCGTTGTGCTCCTGCGAAACCGCAAGAGAGTTAGACAACGATGCTGGTAATATCATACTTAATTACTTATCACTCCTTATGCAGGGAACACTTATGTTGTCGAATATCTCTTTGAATGTGTGGCATCCAAAAAATGCCCACGGATATTTCATCCGGTTTCTGTCATTGCGCTGCCTCAACAGACTTAAAAACGCATCTATAACCATGGAAAAACATCCACAGGAGTCATAACAGTCGAAGTAAGGCAATATACAACTTCTAATGAAAAGTCGATTATTGTATATACGATTTTCATGATAGTCGTGTCGTCGATAGACACGACTATGCGTATAGTCGTGTGTTGTAAAGACACGACTACGCGCAAAGTCGTGTCTTCGAAGACACGACTTTGCGTCAACTCACATATTTGAAAAAGCAAAAGAGGAAAACATATGAGGAGTATAGGTTTACTTACATTGGTGTTTATTTCTGTTGTTTGTAGGAGGGATACATAGCCGTCATCACATAGCATTGGGATTGGATAAGCCTTCCTCGGATTGGCGATCCATCCATCTATTGCCACTCTATCCCGCTCTAACAATACCCCCATGTTGAAGCATAACTCCAAATCGGCATAGTTTTCGAGGAGTGCAATTACAGACTTACACTTTTGAGGGGTTAGGAGGACATCGACGTCAATAGGCTGGGATGCGGTTAAGCCAGTGCCCTCCGCCACCTCCTCCTCCTTCGCCTCCTCCTCCTCAGCCTCCTCTTCCTTCACCTCCTCCTTCTTCTCCTCCTCCATCGCCTCTTCGTCGGCCTGCACCTCCTCCTCCTCCTTCGGCTCCTTGTCCAGAACATCCTCCTTCACCTCCTCCTCCTCGACATCCCCGTCCTTCACATCCTCCTTCACCTCCTCCTTGACGGTGTGGATATCCGACTGCTGTAAGGAAGAGATGACCTCATCGATGATAGAGGTCGCTTGTCGATCGGATATGGTTTGTTCGGAGTCGGCTTTCGGCTGAGGGGACCTATTCCTTCTTTCTTGCTCCTCCGCCATTCTCCGTATATGGTCATCTTCCCTAATCCTCTGCAATTCCCTCGCGGAGACAGTCCTCATTCTCTTCCTTACCACTACACCAGGGGGGAATAGGTCCCGTCTGTACGTCGGACGGGACTCGACTTCTGCACGCTCCATATCTTCGTTGAATTCTGGTTGGAGCTTCTTCAAAAACAACTTGGCAGAGGATCTCTTTGTAGCCCGTTCAATCTTGTCTTCCTCATCCGCGCGTTTGATGGGAGCTAAAATGACATTTTACTTATTCGTGTCAGTAGTAGCAGCACGATAAAAAACATAGTCGTGTTGTATGAAACACGATAAACCACATAGTCGTGTATCATTAAACACAACAAATATAATAGTCGTGTACCATTTGGCACGAGAAAATAAATAATCGTTTACAACTTACCTTTACCCCATTTCGTCGAATCCAGATGTGACTTCCTTGCCAGCTCCTTTGTTCGCATACCAATCGGAGTGTTCTTCATATGCTCCTTGTCACGGGGCCGCTTCTTTGGCTCCATCTGATGCACCGATGACTTCTTTGGCTCCATTTGGGGCCGCTTCTTTGGCTCTTTCGTCGGCTCTTCAGTCATCTCCGGCTTGGGATGCTCAAAGATCTGACCTTCTAACAGCATTGACGCTGAGGCGGCAGAGGCCTTCATAGAGTGGAGAACCTCTCGCAGAGGTCCGACACTCCTTCCCATCTCCTCATACGAAGACAGAGCTATCTCAATTAGTGACTGTATGCCCTGAAGCGCACCCTCCAATCACCCCATTGCAGTTGCAGTGGACTGGGCAGCTGTCCTCGAGGAAGTGGATGCAGGTTGGTTGTGAGTCCTCTTGATTTCCGGCCTCTCCGGCCTCTGCCGTCGTGGAGGAGGGGCCACTGAGGTTGACGAAGCAAGGAGAGATGCCTCTCCGGCCATTGGGCTGATTACGTCGACGAGTTCCTCCCCTACTTGAAGATTGTGGAACACTCCCGTCCAATAGTCGGCCATACGGTGCTTCTTCTGTGCACCTTTCTTCACCTCTGTAATGAGGGCCCCACTTCCTGGCCACCTTTTGGCCCGTGGGCTGGTAGGGCCCATGACAGGATGGAAGATTGTCGTGTGCTCGAAAAACCAAATCTGCATAGTAAACAGATGAAAACATTATTACAATGCGCGGTTGCCTTAGTCGACTATAACTTGTACACGAATTGAACTATGGTCGTGCCGTAAACAACACGACTATATACCTAGTCGTGTTTCATCATACACGACTATAAATATAGTCGTGTATATTTATACACCGCCCAGGCACCCTCCTTGCTATCTCGCACCCACTAGTATGCTCGTATGGGTTATACCAGAAACCAACATCTTATGTATAGCCCCAGCCCAATTGTATGACCTCAATCTTGGGAGGTCGTCAATGTAACGGTACAAAGAGGGATGAACCGCTCTAGTGCTGTGTGGAAACAGCACCGTGCAGAAGAGGAGGCAGATGATCATCCTCGCAATGTCCTCCTCTTCCATCTTCAGTTCGCCCACACTAAGCTTGTCTATGATTTCCTCAATGTGTGGAATTTCCGCTCTCTTCGCGGCGAAGTGCTTTCTGAAGAATTGACCTTCCGGTCGGCGTGTCAAGGAGGGGAGGACCTCAACTCTTTCGCCCTTTGCGGGCAATCCGGTGATAAGCGCAACTTCTTGCTCTGTGAAATGTAGCGTCCTGCCCTTGATATTGAAGACCTTCGCCGACTCATCCCAGTACCTGACCAAATGGTCGAGGAGGTTCCGAGATACAACTACGTCCTCACCTTAAAAAATGACAGCGAAACCAGCATCTTTGATCACTTGGGCACATCTTTGGTGACGTTGTAGGAGGGCCACACACTTTTTCATCGTTCCCGGTTGACAACACGTCCGAAGCGCCGGTCGCGCATTATATGTTCTCTTTACTGGTCGGTCCATCAGAGCCTTCCTTTTCCTGCCCCTCTGATTTCGCTGTCGAGGTGCCAAGACAAAATCATGATCCTCCGCCTCTTCCGATGGTATTTCCTCCATAGACTCATCTCTTTTTTTATCCATCTGCAAGGAGTGAGGTATAGTGGTCAGTAGAAAAGTCTCCTCGGTGAAACACGAAAATATAAAAGTCGTGTTGTCGGGTACACGACTAAATAGAAAGTCGTGTATTTTACAGACACGACTTTATACTTCATAGTTAAAATTCCAAATCCAAATGTCGGACCTTATGAAACTAAAATCAGTAAAGATTGTTGTAACTTACCGCGGTTTAGTCGTGTGTATGTATGTATTTCCTCGCAGGTGCCTTTCACACTCTTCCTCGCCGTCAACCGAAGCTCAATCGGTCAATCCGCCGGTTGCATGCAGGCGGAGGGAGCTGCGGGCGAACTCAGAAGGTTGAAGATCCGAAACACTGACGTATGCGCTTCAAATCGCCGCCTTTATGCACTCTCCCTCAGTCGTGTCGTCGAAATCCAGCAGGGGGGCAGCTCGATATCGAGATGGGGGACGCGACTAGGCTCGTCAAAATCAGTGTATTCTGCCGGTTGAATCGCCGGTCGCCGGTGACGTCGCCGATGTATATCGCCGGAGAACCTTGTACTTTTTTCGTGTTGTACACAACACGCCTCTTCGCACAGTATTAGCACCAAAAAATAGAAGAAAGGGCATTTTGGGTACTTCAAGTCCAGATTCCAGGTCATACGAGATTTCACAGGAAAAACCTGGTAATATGGGAATATCAAAGTTGGTGCCAGGTAATATGGAAAAAACTCACAGCTGATGTGTATAAAAATGAGTGGATGAACTGATCTCATTTATATACACATCAGCTGTGTGTGAAAATGTGTAGGAATCTGCTGTAGGGTTATCGCTGCCCTTTTTTTCCCTACGTTTTCACTCAGGCTGTCCAATGCATGGAATGTCGGCTCGCCACCCGATACACCAATACGATTCAATATCGTTTTTTCAAAATTTTCCAAATATCGCTGATATATCGGCCATATATCAGTTGCTATTTTTTATATAAATAAAATACATTTTAAAAAAAATTAAGAAAAAGGAAAAAAACAACGCCCCCCTTTGTTTCCCATCCTAAGATACATTTTTATGCGTATTTTGAAATTTAAACTTTATCTAAATTAGTATAACTCATTTTAGAAGTTAGATTGTGAAAATATATAGTAAAAACTAGTTTTCAACTACCAATATTTTTTTAAACAATATCTTCAATATATCTCCGATATTTCATATCTCATTCCATGGTCGAAGGAGTAATCCAAAGTTCATTTTCTATTTTGGTAAGTTCTAAGTTCTAACTCCACAGTTTCTCACGTCTAGTTGGGGGACATTGAAGCTGGAGGGGAGGAAGTGGGAAATGGGGACCAGTGCTGGGAGGCCATGCACATTATTGAGGGGAAAAGGGCAGTATGGTGGGGGGCGTAGCAGAGGCCAAAGCTGACGGACACCCATGTGAACAATGAGGAAATGCAACGCCAATGGCGAGAGCTAGCACGTGGGGTATGGGGCCCGCGCTTTTGTGTGTGGGTGATTGAGCCTCACAAAGCTAACAGAGGCCCGAAGTAGCAATTTGCAGCTCCGAGCTGCAGCAAGTTGGGGTGGTGATGGCGATGGTGATGATAATTCCATCGGTTACACAGGAGGGACATGTAGAGCATGTGGCTAGCTTCATGTGTTCAATGAGAAAGCATTTTTGTCCGCCTCGAGGATGTATTTGAAGCACTCAAGCTTAGGCTATTTAATCCTGATTCAGTTTATAGCCCACACACGTAAAAGGGAGGAGTTATTACCTGCGCGCCGCGCATGGTAACAGTGTGCTCATCACCAATGGGTGATGAGCACATCTCCCTGCTTGTGGGTCCCTTTGGGGCAATCATTACAAGCAGGGGAGAGGTGCCCATCACCCATTGGTGATGAGCACACTGTTCCCCCTGCGCGGCGCGTAGCCAATAATTTTCCCGTAAAAGGGCTAAGGTGCTTGAGTGCTTCAAATATCGGTGCAGTTAACCAAAGAGAAAAAATGCCCGAGTATGAGGCACAGGAAATTTATTCTTCAAATGTTGGTGCAGTCACCTTTTTGTAACTTCAGCTGCAATATTTTAGGAAGCTACTTTTTTCAACACTAATGAAGTGTTCATTTTTGGGCCTGTGACACTGAGTTTACAGACTACACAATGGATCCAAAAAGGTGGTCCCTGCCACAATTATTCAACATGGACTGGACACAGGAGAGCTGAACCCTGAAATCTGAATTCGTTGGACGTGACTAGGGGAAGGATGAAGATAGCCCATATCGGGCCAGATCCAAATACGGCAGGAGATCAGGCCCAGATCAGGTAAGACACTAAGACCCCATTGATGTACATCCTCAGAAGATAGGAACCAAAGCCCCCTGTCCCCATTGATGTCTCAGTAATGCTGGCAGGTAACAACCATGATTTCGCACTTAGGTAGACCGTTGTTAGCAAATTTAAGATAACTTCATCTGTTGGCCCAATCGGAAAATTTAATTCCAACTTTTTGTTTGCTCAATTACAGTATAATGCAAATTACATAACGACTATGAATGACTACTTTAGACAAATAACCCTTATGAATTATACTTTAAGTGGCATATCACAGTATTAATTATCACTAGAAAGTGATGCAATCATTTCTTTTGTGATAACAAGGGGTGTAAGAGCCCTTAGGACCTGACTAGAAGGGGTAGGTCGGCCTCTTAAAAGAGTTTATCCTGTTGTTAATCCTCTCAGGTGCGTACAAGGCCTACTCATCATACACACAGGGTAAATTGGGATATAATCTTATGTGGGTGGCTAAGGGAATCGACGTTAGAACTCAAAACCTTCGCTTCAGGAATCGTGTCCTGGCCATCTCACTAACACCCCGTTGGTTATAATGCAATCACTTGCCAACTCACAAAGATGAGCATAAGACAATAAGCCATTCAAAGTACAATTACACGATCACTCAACTATGGTATTTGTATTTGTGGGTTTCTCTGCGTCAAAAAAGTTCTCAAGATTAGTACTCGTCACTTGAGCACTAATTTGAGGCCTGGTACATACTTTTCGCTGGGATAATCAAAATTTGCCAACCGACTAACTTATGTCCATACATATATTAAACAACACAAGCATAAAGACACAAGGATGACCAATTGGTGGTTGATTCTTAGCATTTAAATACTACACAGAGTTCTAGAGTTATAATATAGTAGGATTACAATATAGTAGAAGTTATAGAGTTTAATATAGTAGCATTTAAATACCCCGACATGCTGGAAATGTGAAAGTAGCTAGGTCGTTGATTACAGCATGGTTTCTTTTGCATTCGCATCATCTTGAACACTGCATGCGCCAATCTCATCAGCAGTTACATTCATGTAATCTTAACACATGAGTAACATGTTCAAAGCAAAATCCAAACTGCTATTACGTCCAGGTCACACGGAGTACTAGACCTCACTAGCATGGTTGGGAGTATGGGACCGCTGACTGCAGAAGAAGTTCCATTTTCCGCAAGGGACCAAATCAACCTAATTAATTTCCCATGCATGCTTATTCTTGATTTCATATCCTGAATAATCCTTCACAAAAAAAGAACACATCCTGAATAATCTGTACCCATTGTTGACGAGGCAGCCATCTTTCTTATTTCCTCTCCTTCATTATACGATTCTTGGTTCCTTTCTTTCCTGAACATGAACATGTTTTCTTATATACAGCGATATTCCACCTGAACAAGTCAGGATCCACCTCATATTCTCGGTTTTCCCTATTATCTTTGTGACCGCCTGTACCAAACTTGATACTTACCAATGATTCTAGCTAAACTAAACAACATGATGTGTAGGTGGACAGGACTGCTTCTGTACAAGTCATAGACGGGGCACGTGGGAACGTAATATCTATACAGCGCATGGGAACGAGTAGAAGTGGGCAATGCATTCCATATCCCATCAAATCACTGCTTTTGGCATCAGTGATAAGAGGGAAACTCTGAACTTTCGACGTCATTCCCGTACCCCGTTGTCTTATGCATGTGTCATTTGAAACGGAAACGACGGAAGTGGCTGATCACCTGTCTCCAAGCAATTTAAGGGAGAGTAGTTGGAGAAAAGTTGACCTATCTTTGGTTGTTGCGAATTGTGATTGGATTCATTTCCAATAGCTTTAATGCCATGGTTCTAATCCTGGGGTTTTAGTGGTTGGAGGCTCTACATTTGGCAAGTAGATGATGCAAATTTTATGAAAACAAACCTAAAATGGAGAATATAATACTCTTTTCATTCCAAAATATTAATATATTTAAAAAAATTCTCATTTTTATTGGACCATGAACCCCACAAGGAAGTCACTTAAACTCCTTCTCCCTCCTATCCTGTCCAACTTGTACGTTCGTTCACAAACCAAGTTCACTTCAATCCTTTCGAGTCTCCTCCAATTTTGAAAAGATGAAGTCACGGTAAAATGTATATAATATTTTAGAACAGTAAATATTTCTAAATATACATAATAATATTTTGGAACGGATGAAGTAGTAATCTCAGTGCTTTTAATTTGGTAAAAACCGCATGAACTATGCTCATGGATAAAATGAAAAAACAGAAGACAAGACGGTTAAAATGAAAAAGAGGAAGTTGTTATGTGAAAAATACAGGACAAAGACAAGGAAAAGCGACCATATTCTTTTCTCTTTACGTAGGAAAAGGAGAGCACGAGCTAGCCAGGTTTGGGGTCTTCCTGATAATCATCTCCATGAGTCTCCCCATGATCAATCTCATCAAGTACGAGGACCAGACCCATGGCGAAGGCAGCATCAAAGCCGGGCTTGAGGCACAAAAGAAAGACCTCCTTCCCAAGCATGACATAGGAGCAGTCTGCCATTTTTCGCTTGATTTCAGCAACTTGGTCTTTGATATGGTTGTAGAAGCTACATGACCTCTGAAAGAAGGAGCCTTCTATCTGGTACTCCTCCACCGGCAGGGTGGCCCCGTCCGAGTGGCTGTAGACCTCCACGGTGATGTTACTGGATCGGCCCATGATGGAGGAACGGCGGACGCTGAAGAAGGGTTTCTGGCCGTCAACTCGCTCGCCCTGAAACCCTTCCCACCGATGATGCAGGCTTGGCCACTGGTAATTTTAATAAGAAACCATTCATGTTAATAGAAATCTCTTCAGTTTGAACGGGAGGGGAAATGAAAATCTTAAACGAGATCGCATGTTTACCTTTTTGCGAACGGTAAGGAGGCACTTGCCGGAGGCATCCATGAGAACGATTTCGTCCCTGTGCCTGGCGTCCGGGCCATAGTTGTCGACTCGGAAGAGGAGCTCCCCTTTGTGGTCGTAAACAGTGAAACCGTCGCCGGTGAAGAAGACGCTCGTCTTCATCACCGTTAGCTGTGTCTCCTTCAAGTAGCAGAAGCTCCCTTCCACCATCCCTTCTCCCACTACTCTCTGAGCTTCGACGAACACCATGTGGTCTACCGTCGAAGAGGAGGGAGACATTAGGACGCGGGCACTTGCCCCAAAAGCTTAGGAAGTCGAGCCTTTATACTTTTCAACCCAAAAGTAGCCGGACGCGGGGACTTCGGAGCACACCTAAGGGTGCGGATTAGAGAACTGGCTGATTCGCGGAGTGGAGATGAGGAATACGTAGATGGAGTCGGCCAATCGGCGGAGACGAAGAAAAAAAATTAGGATGAAAGAAAAAACAAAAACTCACCCAACCGGTCGGCCAGGTCATTGGTTCAACCGGGGGCGAGTTAAAAAGAGTCAATCTACCCAGCCGACCCCGCTTGAAAAAACTCCCAGTTCTTATGATCAAATCGGGATAGGTCCGGTTTTTAAAACAATGGTACATACATGCACGTAGTCGCTCTTATTTATTATATTTACTTTAATGCCAACAGTCAAAATAGGAGCATCAACAGTGACATGACTCTTGCTTTGTCCTTCGGCGGTACCAATCCATGAGAAGTATCTTTCCAACCAAAACACAGATGTATGAGAAGCAAAAAAAAACGAAGTCTTGGCCCCTGTGAGAACCACTCGACAGTCTCGACCTATTGCTCAACTCTTTCCACTTTTATGAAGCTTTCTGCTGATATTCATTGTGAATTACTTAACAGAAAATAAGGCTTCCAAGTTTTATTTTTTAGAGTGAAGGCTTCCAAGTGCATGAATAGGTATGTTATTTCACTGCCTGAGAGAGAGTGAAAGAGAACTCGTTATTTGATACATGTGAAAGAGAACGCATTTAAGGGATTCCATTATATCCAATGCGATAGTACAGGTTGGAAGTGTGATTTCATGCATGGAGAAGCAGAAGGGCATCAAATAATAACACTAGGCCCAATAAAAACAGCTAATAATGACGAGCATTGTGTGGATGTATGGGCCTCGTCCTTCACTACTTGTTTTGGGTCTCTGCCCAGTTCTCAGCTTTTCAATCCTAGCGGAATCTATCGTATATATGTGAGGACAAGACTTTCTACGTAGTCTTTTCATTGTAATAGCCGGTATCTGACTCCAGCTGCCATCACTCGCTGCTGCTCCATCTGCAATGCCATACAAGTAGATGAAAGATCTTTAAATGTAATCCCTGTTCCGGATCAGACACTATGAAAGAAATGGAAAGAAGGAGATGAACAGTTACTTGGAACAGTTCGTGCAGTTTGTTTTTTAGGTAGCAGTATTCATGCTCCAGCAGCTCCAGAGAACGCAAGCACCTAAACAAACCCCACATGCAGAATCACGTGATGATAGGCCATCTTTTCACTAAAACCGAGAGAGGCTTTTTTCCTCTAAAAACAACTGTATCTACTATCTATTGCACCATCACACAAGTGTAATGCAAAACGTTACATACGTACCCAGCCCTGTTATTCTGCTCCCAAGCAGCCCGGAACGCAAGACAGACGTTTCTGACGCGTTTGGCTCCAATGCTGGAGCTGCTGCCCATGAACTGGTTGAGATGAATTTCCATCTTCTTGTAATCATAGCAATCTCCAGCCATTCTGCAATTGTTTATGACAGAAATAGAAAAAGAAAAAGAAACACGTTCAGAATTTTTAAAAGAAGGTATCAGAATGAGGGGGGACTAGCAAACTAACTTAAAGACCTACAAGAGTGTTCTTAGATTTCCGAGGAGCTTCTCCGACTCCCTGAAGTAGATGGTGACGACCTCCAGGACGAAATTCGGGGAAGTCTCGTCTTGCAGCTGTTGTAGCTGCAGGAACTGCTCATCCAGCACTCCCTGCACAAGCATTCTTCACTTTCAAAATCTTTTTAACCTTGACATAAGTCACTATTACGAGACAAGCACCTTCCAGAACACAAAGAAGTGGAACTTAAAGTTGCATAATTTGGCTAATTCTCGTACTTCGACTGAAAATGCTCTCTACTAAGTTTTTGAATAAAGAACATCCTCAAAATTTGCCTTGACAAAACAGCAATGAACGTAACAAAGCAAGAGACGAAGAAAGGAAGTTAGAGCAGATGGCGTTCAATAACAGCTGGAGGACGAAGAAGACCTGATGGAAGAGGAGCGCTATTAATCGGTTCATGTCGGCCTGCAAGCGATCAGCGCCGAGACCAAGCATCCACAAAGGCAGACCCGTCTTGCCGGAGGAAGAGATTGCCCCACTCTTTCTCCTTTTCTCCTCCCTTCGCCCCACGTTCTCCCCTCCTCCTTACAATGGTTCTCTCTCAACGAGTACCCAAGGTCCCAACTAGCTAACTCGATGTCTCTAGAGAAATTATGCATGAGCATAGACTTATAAATAGCTTGCCAAGGTTGAATTAGCCAAGTGTCTAAACAGGAAATTGAATGTAATAAAACTAAAGTGAGGTTGGACGGGATGAAGATCGAGGTGAATGTGTGGCATCTGCCGGACCAGGATCAGAAGAGGTGAAACTGAAGCCTGAGAGAGGATAGGGGAGAGGAAGTCAGGGCTGCTGGCCGTGGGGAGGGGTTCATGACAACAGAAACTGGCCCGTACTCGGTCACCTCGCGTGGCGCGTGCTGTCTGCTGCACAGTCGCAGTGGTTCACCCTTGCCCCGACAACTGCCTGCAGCCGGTTAAATCTTTCTTCTTTTTTGTTCAGCCTAAACCATACCGCCGCTTTTCCCCAGCCAGCTTTCTTTTGCTCTCCCATGGCTACTGCCAGTGCGGCTCTCTGCCTGGCCGGCTCAATACCACAACTCCCCATGTAACAATACGTATCATTTCGTTTCTTGTCTCTCTCTCTCTTTTTCAGGGTCGGGCCCGAGTTGACCTGACATACGTATATTTTTTTGTCACATTCTTTCTCTATTCGCCATTTTCCCTTTTTATGATAATAACGATATATCGGCCTTGATTTATCCAATGTAAGAAAAATTAACTATTATGGTCTCAATGACTACCACGGACCTTAAAATTAAAATAAGATTGGTAACAGCTATTAAGGGTAAAATCGTTTAATATTTAAATTATATATAGATTAAATGCATATTTTAATAAATCATAAGAGTTAAATACAATTTCACCATAATTCATAGGGGTCAAATACATTTTACCCTATAGATATTATTAATTCTCTCATGGGTGAATCTATGATGTGTCTAATCACAGCTGGTCACCTCGTTTAGTATGGTTACTAAAGATTTTCTTGTGTGGTGGTGGCTTAACCACCTTGCAATAAGTGTTTTATGATTTGGGTATTATTGTGAAATTGTAGAAGTGTTGTAGGATGAATCGACTAATGGGGTCTAATTGCCGAGTAGTTCATTATGGGTTAACGTTGTGTGGTGTATGTGGGCACCTGTTTTTAGGAGTTGAGCTGAGTGACCCACGGCCAAACCGCTGGAGGGTTTTTTGTACCTTTGGAACAACAGGTGGTCTCCTTACTACTCGGCTTTTTTTACTCTACTTTTTCCTCGACATCAGCAGTCAAAGCAAAGCACCCGAAAAATACGGCAAGTACAGGTTGAGCCGCTGGTAGGCGCCTCTGGAGTCAGTCAGAGTGGACTGAGCTCTTTCCTCTTGTCATGTAAACTCTTTGCTGTGGATGTGGCACGAGGATGGTCTTGTCAAGTGGAGAAAAGAAGACGAATTTTGTTTGATGGATTGGACGGAAGAGGGATTCTTTGGGAGATCGACGTCTCTTTTTTTGCCAACATTGTAACGGATCGATCCCTATCATTGTAACGGATCGATCCCTATTGATAGATGAGCTAGTAACAGGGAACTCACTGTGCAATTGGAGCAGGGATTCTGGTCGCAGCCCAATATTATATATCGTCATCTCTATGTTTGCCATGTAGAGCAGCTGACTGCCTGACTCTCTTGTGTGTGTTTTCTTTTGGGTATAAGACACTAGTGTTGGATTCACCCTTTCATTGATTTTTTTTTGGAAAAAAAGAACAAGTATAATGCATGTGTTTTGGGTACATCTAAACTGCTCCTACTTCTGTTTTGTGAGGAACCAGCTTTCTTGTTTGGTAAACGAGACCATTCCTTGGCCCTTCTGTTTGTTCCATAACTTGACAACTTTGTACAACATTTTCCCTATTGCAAATTGCAGTGTTGATATCCTCTTTTTATCAGTCAATTGTTACATAAAATACCAAAAGCAAATGTTGTGAAGCGTCTATAATTTGTCACCTCAGTTTAAGGGCTATGACATTGAAATTCGAATACTTCGTACATTGTGGGACTCGCTTCTACATAATTTACAGTGCCAACTTTCTGGCCCGACATGCACATCGCATAGTATGGAAGTAACCCACTGTGCTGCTACCCTAAAAGCAATGATGGGCACTATCTATATTATACTGTTGCATTTGAATTCTTATGTTTGCAGAAGTGCACGTTTAGATCTATCCACCAATGTGAACAAACATGTAAACATATGTTATTAACAAGAGTATGGTGGAGTAACAGCTTTTGCTCGCATGGGACTGGATGCACATAGCCCAAACAAAATTAAACTAGAGCAGAGGTTTTCCCTTGCTAAGGCAAAATGCTTTCATTTGACGTAAGCCTTCTCGTGAACCACACCACCAAAATGGTTGTTTAAGCCCCAGGGCCATACCCAATGCACATCATACTGTGATACTAGCACATAGATATATGGAGTTTGAGCTGCAAATTCAGACCCTCCCCCAAGGTAAGTAATCATGGCCATTGCCCGGCATCTCTCCCGTGCTTACTTGCTCCAGCCACCACTCTCACATATTCCCTTCTTCGATATTCCAAATGTCTCACCTCTCTTTCCTACTTCTTGGACCTCACAGTGCTAATGTGAGTAAACGGAAAGCATGATGTCATTAGTGAGGACTTAGGAGAGGTAGGTGTCTCAAGGCTCAAGCAAACTTCGATTCTTCTAATGAGTTACGCATAGAGCCTCACTGCTCGAGATTCTAGTCCATGCGTGTTTTTACTTTTTATCATTGTCGGGACAGTGGCCTATACATGTTCTGTGTATAGAGAGTGGTTGCTTGGATCTTCGAGGCAGCTCATGTGAGCTCCCATTTCAAGTTTTGAACTTGATAACACCCTTATTACAAATCATTAAAAAACAATTAGGAGCTGAATTACGTGTTTCTTCCTTTATTTCTCCAAGGAAAAGAAACGCGAAGTATTTACTCCACCCTCCCATTGTAATTGTCTGGATTTGAAAAAGAATTATCCCATATTAATTATTCTATTTTAAGTTATCATTCTCATACTAATCGGTTCGACCATTCAATCAGGAACCTCTGGTGCGAAAAGAAAATACCTGTAAACTCTAATGTTCTTTTGCAAAGTACTTTCCAATTCTTAAAGACAGGTCTATAATTTGTAGAGGGAAATCACCCTCGACCATCAACATATCCATCATCCTGTTCTGCGAACAATCTTTCTTTTTTATTGCTAATTTTATTTGAACAATCTAGCCCAGCACATGAAAAAACATGGGTGGCAGCTGCTATGCATTATGTGCATACTTGCCGTGGATATCAACTCGGACGAGATGAGGCACAGGTCAATGTGTTCAGAGAAAATTTTGCGAGGAAAAAGCGTTGGTCGATCCTTCAGATATTTTGTTAAACTTTTATCCAAAATTGTTAAATGTCGTGATTAGCTTAAAAACAGACAAGTAACACATCTAGTGGAACCCCAAAAATGCCCACAGCAACATGTCAGAAAATGCCACCATATACATTTGCACACTGCAGGAGACTTGAACACTAGGGTTACCCAGCAATGTTCCTCAAAGTTTTGCTACTATTTCTTACTTATCTGTACCTTTCGCCAAGGATTTATAAAAACAAAAAAAATGCACATTAAACAAATGCTGTTCCAAATGTAAAATTTTAAAACTTACTGTTACAGCAAAGCTAGAGTGGTGGCAAT
Source organism: Houttuynia cordata (assembly GCA_039654745.1). Classification (NCBI taxonomy): domain Eukaryota; kingdom Viridiplantae; phylum Streptophyta; class Magnoliopsida; order Piperales; family Saururaceae; genus Houttuynia; species Houttuynia cordata. The sequence goes on along the minus strand of CM077502.1, from coordinate 11,727,622 downwards.
ATCAAAGAACCCTTGAAGCAATTTGCAAGGGTTTATTGAGATTAACACTGTCAGCCATCTCCCATACCCATTTTTGCACAAATCATAGTCGTTCTGTAAGAGGCAGAGTGTACAATTTGCAATGGTTAAGTTAGTGCATAAAACGCAGCCGACAACGTGCTGAGCCATGCTCCTCATAGTCACCCTTTGTTACACACATTGCTTCAAAGTCGGGACTAGATGCCAAAAGGGAACCAACCCTCCACGCACCTCGAATTGGACTAGAATCCCAATGAAAAAAAACATCAGTAAAACCTTAGAATGGAAAATTGTGAAGAAAAATCTTTTCAATGAAATATAATTGTATGGAAATTAATTTTACCCTTCTTGAGTTGCTATCTTCAATTGATAACCATCGGGCACAAGGGGGCGGAGCTCTCTCTCTCTCCGTATGCAATCAAGAACAATATTTAGAATAGTGGAGAAGTACAAATTATAGGACCACATATGCAGAAACAATTCTTACAATCGCTTTGCAAAACGTGGAAACAGTGTGCTCCCACCTGTTAAAATGATGCTGCAAACAAACACAGAGAACTACAAACTTACAAAGTTCAATAGTATAAGTCAACGCATGCAAGAATATATGATAAAGCACCTTTGAAAGAGCACAGGATGAAGAAGAGGGTGGCAAGAGTAAACAGATCGAACAATACACTCAGCTAGTCCACCTTCATTCATTCCTGACAAATTTCAACCAAACCAGTAAGCATTTAGCTTCCAAGAACTAGATATCCACTTTATATGCTACCCTAAGAATATTCCAGTTATTAGGGAAATTAAATGAAAGGCTCCAACTGGAACTTCGTTTTGAAAAAGAAAAACAGCTACACGTAGATATTAGCCTCAGACATTTGAAAATCTAATACCTAGATCAGCTGGATGGACAAGCATTTCAGGGACAAGGAAGCGCTCGTTGGTCAGATTGAACTCCTGTGTGCGAGATAAAATTTTTAGAGGGCAATGATAGATGAATTTCAATCTCATAATCAGGGAAGAGTGCTACATTTTGTGTCAAATCTACTCTTTTCCTATCTTCAGGTTTTTGTGCATCTTCTAAATGGCTGCTTTCATCCATTTTCAATTCTTGCGAAGGTGGGGCTCCATCTTCTACACTTAGATATTTATTTACATCCTCTAGGTCTTTTACGTAACCTCTGATCTGAGTGACACCATCTGGTAATACATACGTGCACCTCAAATAATTGTCATTCCCGCGCCTCCTACAAAGGCAGCAATGGCAAATAGCATCACATAAGGATTACAAGAGTATATTATGTCATCACTTTGACACAGACACCTAGACTGTGAACTCTACACTCACCATTCTGTAAATCAGTTAATCAACATTCAATCCTCAAGATAGCATGATCATTCGATGTCAAATTCACCAGGCTTCTAGTTTCAGGCTTGAATATGAAACAATCAAACAATGCTAGCATCAATATGAAGAGAGATGCAGACCGCTGCAGAACAAATGCGAATGGAACAGCAAAAGAGGACATATAGAACCCTCACCATAATGTCAATTTCAACATAACATTGTCAAAAAGGCTCGATACGGCATTGGGCAGCTCCGGCAGGAGTAATGCATTCAGAACAATACAATGATGAATTTCGTCGAACAGTTGGCATACGCATAGTCGGGATACACACCTCGCAATCTACAGGTCCCTCTGGACATCAAGCGAAACGAAACAGAGCTTCTCTTTCACCTCGTCGACGATAAGGGTCTCGTCCATGACGTTTATCGACCGGTAAGAGACGAGCACTTTGAGATAATTAGTAAGCGCCTTCCCACCAAGATCAAGCCTCTTAACCCCATAATTCAGTGTGAAATTTTGCAGCACCGGCGCGGCGTGGGTGAACGAGAAGCCGCAGTCAACGACAAGGCTGCACTAGGCACGGGACACTGGGCCGACGTCGGGGCGGCGGATGGCTTCGTAGAGGTGGACGAGGGAAGGGGAGTCGGCGACGTAGAGGGAGCGGAAGCCGAAATCCTCGAAGACGAGCTCGTCGGTGGCGCGCTGGACGGCGGGGAGGTTAAAGAGGGGATCGACGAGGAGGCGGAGGACGGAGTGGAAGAGCAGGTCCCAGATCTCCTTCTGGAGGTCTGGGTTGATGAGGTAGCCCCGGTCGAAGGGGCGGCGGAGGGAGACGGGAGTAGGGTCCTCGCAGGACTGGAGCTGGTCGGCAACCAGCCACTTCTTGGACGACAGCGGTCGGCCGGCGGCGTTAGGGATGACGACGTTAGGATCTCGGTCGCCGCCGATGCCGGCCTTGATGAAGCCGCTGCCGTTGTCGAGCACCACCACGCTCGACATGGGTTTCCCGCCAGTTCTATGACGCCAAAAAACATACTGTCATACTCCCCCGTTTTTATTGGACCATAAGTCACGTGACTTCCTATCCTGATCCCCCGCCCGTCCTAACCAGCTGTTCTCTAGCCTCACCATTTTCATCACTAACATCACATCACCGTTAAAAAGGGCTTACACATCATTAAGAAAAAAAGAAGAAAAAATTTAATAAAAAAAAAGGCAGTGATAACCCTATAGCGGATTCCTACACATTTCTATGCACATCAGCTGTGTATAAAAAATATGTAGGAATCTACTATACAAATATCGTTTCCCTAAAAAAAAATTACAACTTCACTTTTGCCGCAGCTCTGGCCAAGGCTTCTTCGCTAGTTGAACAAGCAAACTTGCAATTCCTCTTCCAGCATCCTCGGATTGATTTGCAATGTCTTATCACATCTAAACACATATTTAAATTGATCAGCACTACCAGAGAATTTCGTATCGGCGATATATTAATATCGGCCCCAGCAGATAAAACGATACGGATCAATATCGTGTTTTCAAATTTTTAAAAATATCGCCGATATATCGATCGCTATTTAAAAAAATATTTTTAAAAAAAATTAGAAATTTTTTTAAAAGAAAGGAAATAAAATAACTTTCCGATTTGTTTTCCATCCTAATATGCACTTTTATGCATATTTTGAAATCTATACTTTGTCTAAACTAGTATAACTCACTTTAGAAGTTAGATTGTAAAAATATATGGTAAAAACTCATTTTCGACCACCGATATTTTTTTACATAATATCTCCGATATTTTGCCTCTTTGATCGATCGATATTTTACCGATATCCTATACGGAATTCCTTGACCACTACAAATCAGCAAAAGATAGAAAATATAGATGAGAGAACTAAAAATAAAGTTCACACATTTGATCATCTTGAAGCACTCGGTCGAAGTTGGAACTGCAAAAGCTCTATAAGTGTGCCCGCCCATTTAGTCAAGATGTAAAAATACATAAAAATACAACCAAATCACTCTTACTGATAGGGCATAAAAAGCAAATGTCCACCTGCTGCATGTCTATCTTCTTCTTGCTCGATCGATCACTCCTATATCATTTGGTTTTTTCTTCTATTTTTCAAATTTGTGCTTGCACGTCGATCGGGGAGATGGATGAGAGGAAGGCCTCGGCCTCTAGAGGTTAGATATCGTCAGTTACTGGTGACAAGTTCTGTTTGATTTGCTCCTCTTGGGTAACAGTGAAAGGGGAGAAAAGAGGAAGGATTGAAGTGATTAGGCCAAATGTACACAGTATTCTGGAACAATAATAATTTTTAAATGTACATAGTATTTTAGAACGGAGGTAGTAATTATTTTTAATATTCAAAAACAAAAGTGGCTATAAAATAGCCATAGAATTATGTCTCTTGCAACTGGTAGGATATTATGAGAGGTGAATGTAACGCCCGAAAAATCGGTATGTCTATGAAAACTGCTATTTTAGGAAACTGGGCTAAAATAGGAAAGTTTTCGTATCTATTGTGACTACTGGTCTGGTATCTCTTTGTGGTTGCGTGGAACTTTATTTTGATGTTTGTTGGTCAATGGGATCGTTTAACCAGATTAGGCAGGTTTTTCCAAGCGCGAGGACTAGGCCTGGCCCTGTAAACCGTCTGACGCCAGGGTTTAGATACACCTGACGCCAGGACCACTTGAGTGCCAGGGCAGGGGCTAGTCACGCATGCAAGTACACGTGTGGCGGAGCCTATTGGACGTGCTACCAGGTGTGGGACTCGTGCACGGTAGAGCTGCACATCACGCGTGTAAGTCATCTTAACCGTTCATCGGAGGACTGTGATCTAAGACGTGTGAGAACCATTAGAGGGCCACGTGGACCCTGTAGTGGTGTGCCACCTCGTGGATGTCATGGACATCTTTGGGCCCACGATTGGAGGACCAAATCATGGGGAACTTTTTTTAAATTTCATTATTTGTAAATATTGGATTACTCTAATTTACAATTGATTTGATTAGGGTTAAATGGGGTATTAATTGGCAATTAAGGGATAAGGTTTTGGATGCCTTGAGAAGGCTGACTTGGCCTCCCATATATAGGGCTGGCGCCAAGTTTGTAGCATGAATTTAAACCCCTTTATATGGTATTTAAGTGGGGTGTTACATAGGTATTTTTGGTAGTATTTAATGGGGGTAAATTCCTACTTTAATGGAATCAAAACTGAAATCAGTTTAGAGGGGATCTCGCCCTAGCTGTTTTGGAAGGGCTGAAGGTAATTATGGCCATTGGATGAGATGAGGTGGACGGTGGGGATCATCATGGAAAATCCATATAAACCACACAAGAGGAGGTCGGCCATTTTCCTTGAACCGGCAGCCTTGCACTCTTGTGTGGTGAGTTCTTCTCCTTCATCTCATTCCATCCTCTTTCTCCTCTTCCAAACAGTAAGAACTTTTCTTTTCTTTGAAGAAGTACTAGTGTGGTGGATCGGTAAAGTCTAGATCGTGGTACGAGGTGGAACGCGAAGCACACTTGAGAATTATCGGGTTGTCTTTCAAAGAGGTAGGATACATTTTTACTCAAGTTTTCATACCTATATATTCTGTTTTGATGTGTGATCCTACATGCTCTTGTCGAATATGACATTTGTGTATGATAAGATTTCTTGAAAGTAATGAAAGTTCATATTTTTTTTACCTATGTTCCACATATGTACAAATCGATGGTATGAACCAAGTATAGTTCGATGTGCATGGCCTAGATATGTGATCTGTAATACATATTGCTCATGTGTTTGGCTTGTTCGATTCTTTTTGGATCTGACGCCTTGCTGTCCAGAAATTCCTGTCTTGTTATTTGACCTTTAATTGCCTTCTTAGTTATGACATTCACTAAATTGGGTAGTAATATGTATAGGAATTGATAAACAAGATGAATGAATGTGTCATGGAATAAGAAATTTGAGTCGATGTCCAGAGATATTGGTCTCTGCTTTTTGGTGTAATGGTGTCCCTTTCCGTCCTGAATTAATTGTCTTAATCATTGAATAGATGACGATTAGGTTTAGAATCAATTCGTATAAGTGATGAAAGCCTAACTTATATACTAAAAACAATACTGGATTGGTTACATATTTCAGATATCATACCTAGGTGGGAGGGTCTGATAATTAGTACTATCATGAGTGATTAGTATATCTGATTAATTACGCAATTAAGGATGAAATTGGAGACTTAATTAAGCCTCGGCCAGGAACTTTCCTGCGCAGGCAGACAGTAATGAAAAATACGTAACTAATTCCATAAAATTCAGAAAAATACGTTCTTGGTTGGGTTGTAAAATAGACTCATCAGGGAACCTACAGTAAAAATTTCAGATCAGGATTCACTCTGTAAAAATTGTATCCAGTGCTGGAAGGGTACTGTTGTGTGCAGGACAGTGCAGTAAACTAAGGGTAATGTACTAGTATTATTACTATGGGATTAATTGATTTATACAATGTAATACAAATTGAACGGAATCACTACTATTATGATAGAATCTTTACTCCTTAAGAGATCAGGGATTTAAGTCCTAGCCTTCGTGTCATCTCCTTCATGTCTTTAGTTCGCCCTAACAAGCGGCATTGAAATCCTTAATTAGGGTTTTGCTCTAAACCCTAGTTATTCGTTCTATTCATAAACTCTCAAAGTCACAAGCAGTATAGGATCCTTTTCTAGGGCCTTGCATATCGAAGATTTCTTTGAGTTAAGCTACTGACTTAGACCAGTTATTGGAGTGGACTCTTGGAAGGCGAGCTATACAACTACTTCAGTTATGAGTCATGTGTTGATGACAAGTTCGGACAGTTGAAGTTCTAATTTCTGGTTGTCTCGAGATATTGACATCTCGTTGGCACTCCTATAAGAGTTTATTCTCAAAGGAGAAACCTTTGATGATTTTTCATACAACCTCTGTTATTGTACTTTTGCGTTTAAACCTCTGAGAACTATTTCTTCCACAAGAGCCATGAGATAACTCTTCAAGTGGGAATCCTAGTATGCTCCAGAGCCATTGCAAGATCCTTCGTGATCTCCGATTTTGTGAACCTCTGTAGTTCAGCCGATGACGGCAACGTGTACGCTTTAGACTGTATGACATTACGGAAGGTCTGCAGTCTCCGCCCATTGTGCCCGTAAGTACCGATGGGGCCAGCATCCCTAGACGCATGGCCGGGTTCCTCTGTAGAACCTCTAGGATGATCTGGTAATAGATGTCCATAAGGGAAGTGGACTGACCAGCGAGCAGAAGTTGTTGACTCTTTACACACTGTATGTTGGGGTCTATTTCAGTTATTACTTTGACCTTTACAGATGAGCTATCAGGGATTGAGTTAGTAGTTTGCTGATTTTCTAAAACCTGATTATGATCCTATAATACTCTTGATATTAAACCTCTTTTCCGTTGAATTGTTAATCTTTTATCAGTGGGGTTTTTGGTATCCTACTGAGTATTTCATTCGAAATACTCATGCATCCTTCGATGCAGGAATTAAGAAAGAATGATGCTGAGCAAGTTCGAGTGGAGTCGTCTACAGAGTCGGCAATAATTACTTTTATTTCATGATTTTAGTGGTTGAGCTTGGTTATTTGTGGCCTGCGTGCCTGGCTGTTAATGTCTTTTCTTTGATAACATTTCATCTTTTGTAATAATTTAAACTATTAGAGATTTAACTTTGTTACTTATTGGTTTGAGTACAATGAATATTATTTAAGTCAATGATCCAGCAAATCCATATTTGTATATGGGAACGTGGTTATCTGAGTATTCGGTCCGTCCCGGTTTCCTTCCCCATCTTTTAGTGTTGGTTCATCGTTTCCGCGTATTATCGGGGTTTGAAAATTGGGGCGTGACAGTGAATATTATGTCTTTTCCAATTGTTGCCAGGATATTCCTCACAGAAGTCACGTAACAATTAAAGGATGGCTTCAAATTAAGGAAATTTATTACAGTGGGGATTATAAACTGGAAAACATGTTTTAGGTTTCGCTTACCTTGATTTTCATTTGAGTGGTGTGCCTTAACAATAACAGAAAATGACAAGAGTTATAACTCAAATTTCTTATGATTTTTTTTTCAAGTTTCTCTGAAAAATGTTGTTGGACAAGGGGTGTGCCTCGAATTCCTTATGATTAGATTCTTTCGAAACAATTTTATTTTCAGGACAATGCAAATGCTCTTAGTTAGTTGTGGATGGACCACTATAGACATTTTCACCTACTTTTTTTTAGTTCATTTGAAAACGACTGTATCAATTAAAAATAGCCGGAAGGAGTATATTATTGAGAAATCAATGCAGTTGTCACCAAAATCATAAAATAAATTTCATTGGTAACAGCAAAGCTGCAATGGGTGGAACCATAGAAGAAAACAAGTACTCCCTTTATCCCCTTTTAATAGCTCCATCTAAAAACATGTTACTCCCTCCATCCAAAAATAGTTGTTTTCATTTTGGTTTTATTATGAAGACTCAATTTATTTTGGTTTTTCTAATGAAGATAAATATTTTTGGACAGAGGGAGTAACATTTATATTACGTGATAGAAACCCCAACTACTGGAAGGAAAAAGAGGCTCAAAATCCACTTACATTGACCATATGGAGCACCTAAAACTGAATTGTTCACTTTTCCAAATGGAGCACCTAAAACAGGGCAGAGAGAGTATCCATCCAATGTTACCTGTTTACATGACAAAATCAAAATGAACTAAAATCAATTTATTTAAATTTTCAAATGAAAAGAGGTAATATTTGATGCAATTGAAGAAAGCATGCCTCAAGGTCCAAATCTCTTTTCGATTTTTTAATATGTGGCTCAAAGAATATTCAATTACATAAGTTGTTTCTAATTCTTGGACTCAACACATAGACGTCGATCCTCAATTTCTCCTTTTCAAGAAATTGCAAATGGTTAAATTTACCCTAAAAAAGTGGAATGTGGAAGTATTTGGCAAAGTTCAAAATTGTATAGATGAAACAAATTAAAGCTAGAAGATGCATGAGAAAATAAAATCCTATGGACTCAAATCTGTTACAAGAGGAAATAATAACTAGAGTGGAGCTCTTTCATTAGGAAAATATTGAAGAGAGTTTTTATCGTAAAAAATCTATAATCAAGTGGTTGCAAGAGGGCGACAAGTGCACTAGATTATTCCATGCAATGGTTTCTTTGCATGCTCTTAGAAACTGTATTCATGTTATTCAAGACTCTACTTAATCCCTAGGAAATTAGTCATGTTGCAAGATCATTTTATGAAGCTATTTTCCAGCCAATATCTTCAAATCTTCATTCTTCAATTCCTTTCCGGCATAGACTCTCTACTGAGCATGCAGAGAACATAGATTCTACTAAGCAAGCAGAGAATCTTGTAAGGCATATTACGACGAAGAAATCAAGACGATTGTGCTATCCTCTCCTAATAACAAGGCTCTAGGACCGGATAGTTTTATTAAATAATTATTTTTTGGTTTTGGGATCTAGTTGTAAGAGATTTATTGGATGCGGTCAAGTATTTCTTCTCTTAATCTAAACTTCTGAGATTTTTGAATACTTGTTTTTTTATCTCTGATTCCCAAGACTATAAATGATATATTCTTTGACAACTTTCGGCCAATTTCTTTGTGTATATAAGTGTATTTCAAAGATAATGGCATCTCGTATATATCTGATTTTGCCTTCTCTCAGCATGCTTGCTTGTCTTTTTCATCTTTTGATGTTTTTTATAGTTTGCCTCCTGCATCTTTGTCTCACTGCCACTTTTTGGCTAATAAAATTTCAATTACCTAAAAAAAATATTGGACACAAGGAGTACGTACAATTCCATCTGAATAAAAAGTTCGTACAATGCAGCTGATGCATAAGGCCCATTCAATAGCTTATACATTTGGCTCACCTAATATGTAGAACTGGGCCCGTTGATAGCCCAACGGACGCCAGGAAAAATTCAGTAATTTCTCGGCCCATTTCCCACCGATGCAAAAACCCTAGTTCGTCCACCATCTTCCTCATCCGCTTCAATGGAGCCCAACACTGGCGTTCTGGCACCGGCCGTGCTCTCGGAGGCGGCTTCCTCCGTGCTGACCGAGGGGATCGTGCTTACCCTGGCCCGGTGGACCGCCCTCCAGATGGCCGTGGAGAACGAGTGGGGCGGCAGCGACTCCCGCAGGAAATCCGCCGACCTCGCCGCTGAGATCTTCGCCTGGTTCGCCAACGCCGGCCGGAAGGAGGAGCTCTACATCGACGATCTTGAGAGCCTCCTGGACGAGCGGATGGTGCTCGGCTTCCACGCCGAGGTGGAGGACGGGAGTGTGGAGGAGGTGGCGGAGAAGCTCATGGTCCTGCACGAGGAGTGCCTCGCCGGGAACTTCGCTACTGTGGAGCGGCTGAGGGATTCGTCGTCGGGCGCCGGGAGCGCCGTGGCGCAGAGCCGGAGGGTGGCCGGCGATGACGACGATGAGAGCTCTTCGGATGAGGAGGGTGATGATTCGGGGATGATGGATGTTGACGAGCTTACGCCGAAATTACCTGTGGATGCGGCTGGGGGAAGTTCTACGAAGCAGAGAGAGACTGGGCCACGGGCGGAGGCGGCAGCAGAGGATGATGGGTGGTCGGTCGTTGCTCCGAGGCGGAATCGTGGGAAGAGAGAAGGGTGAAAGGTTCGAAATTTCTTATCTGACTTTGCTGCCAAATCTTGTTACTTGTCGTGCTTAATCATGCACGTCAATAGAACTTTGTTTTTGCCGCTTTCTATACATATAGATGTGATCAGAGTTTTGTGTTTGAGCCTGTTAAAATAGATGTGGAACATTTGAAGTCTTAGCTGAGAATGTATGTTTAATGGTTGAGTTCTACAAATACTTGGAATGTTGAGTTGCGAATGAGCAATGTGATTCTATGTTTTGTTGAGATTGAGCAATGTGATGCCCGTGGTTGAGCTCTTCAAATAACCAAGGATATTTCTGTTGAGAGGTTTATTTGTAGTGGGTTGTTGGTTTATGGTGGAAGAGATATGTTTACCATAGTTCTAATATATGACAATGGTTGAGTTCTACAAATACTTGGAATGTCGAGGTGAAAGTGAGCAATGTGATTCATGTTTTAGTTGAGATTAAGCAATGTGATGCCCATGATTGAGCTCTTCAAATAGTCTAGGGAGTGTTGCAGCTTCAGTTTATTAGTGGGTAGTTGGTTTATCGTGGAAGAGATATGTTTATCATAGTTCTAACATATGTTAATGAGCTAGGCTTTCTTTCTTCTTCTCTATCTCCCTTATGCTAGTTTGGCTTTTATTTACTTACTCTAAAAGAAATCCGTTAATGGTTCTGATTGAACTATCTTAGGAAATGCAGTTCATTCCATGTCAAATATATAATTAGTTCTTCAAGGATTTGATGATTGGGGAAGTTATTGTGAGGTTTTTTAAGTTGGGAAACAAGTGGCTCTGAATGAAAGAAATTTAGTTTCTTTATCAAAAATATAGTTTGAATTATTATTTTGTCCACGTTTATCGTGCTCTTCATGTCAATTATCATTTGGGTTTGTTAAATAGCTACAAGTTATTTCTTTTGCGAAGCTGTCTTTGCGTTTCTTTGGTTTGAGTTCTGTACCGTTCAGTTTAGAGATAAGTTTCCCTGATTGAGTATTGCAGATGAACATGTAACAGAAGAATGGATGTTTATACTAATTACCATTGCTCGAGTGGGATGAGAAGTGGTTTCATATTGAAATCAGTTTTTGTCCTCAAGTGAGGGAAGATTGAGGGGCTCATGTAGAAGCTGTGAATTATCTTGATCATATTCCAAAATAGATTTTTGCAGGCTCTTGGAACTACACTACACTTCGCTTTTATTACAAGTCTTCTCAGTCTTGCCCTGTAACTTTACAGCAGCTCTTCTTCATTAATATTACCGTGCCCCTGAACCATCAGCATTGTCACACTGTCTAGTTTTTGTTCTTTCGTTCCCTCTGCAAGAAAAATCGAAATTTTGCAATAGCAGTTGTATAAAAAATGACAATGCCAATGGGCTGATCACTACTTAAATACTCTTTAAAAAGAACATTCAAAATGAGTGAAATAACTGTGATAAACAGTTTTGTTGGTTTTTTTCCTCTATTTTAACGGTTTTCATACATTCCCTCGTAACTGTATGGAAGCAGTAGTGGATGGCGAATTAAGTAGAGTGGTGAAGATACTGGGTTTAATTCTCTTACATGCGTGTTGTTATTCTTAAACACAATGTCCATGAAAAGATTGATAGCCGCAGAACCAATGGTTCTCCCTTTAAAGGCCCTAAAATTGTTTTAGAATTTGTTTGGTTTGCAAATTATGAAATTGACGAATGTTGGGTAGGTAAATTAACAATGTGACTGCAGATCGTGCAGAAATTTTGTAGTGGTAATTGGAAAATACAGAGATGCTGGGATGTGTTTTTTTTTAATATGAAATCTGTCGTTTTATTAATATTACGGGGAGCTCGGTTGCTTGTAAATTGATGTTCGTGTATGATCACTAACTGTAGTCGCTCGGCAGCCTTTTAAAACTATGCTTTGATAGATTTGAACTCTCGGATGCAAGTTCTGTGGACTCTGTTCTATCACCTTAAAGGGTAACAACCATAACATTGACTGAAGAAAAGCTTAAAAACATTTTTTACTTCCAAAGCACCATAAATATGTAGAAAAAACTAAAGTGATAATGATGCATTTAATAAACAAGATATTCTTTCGTGTCTATGCATAAGCAATGCATGACCCATGAGCACTTACGTTGGACTCCTCAACTGATCTTATGTGCACTTACGTTGGTCTCAACTAATCTTATTTCGTACTAATTACCACATCTACTGCCTGCAGCCTGTGACGCTTGCAATGACAGGCCCTATGTGATGTTGGCCCCATGTGGTGTTGAATTTACATACGATGAAGGTTAACTATAGAACATAATTATGTAATATACAAGGAAAATTCGGCCGGCTGTGAAAGTTTCCATGTAAATTCACAGCCAATCTGTGAACTCTTTTACAAATTACATGTCATGCCAGGGCCGTCATAACTTGGGAGATTTTTTTTTTATGGGCAATTTAAGGGGCCGTTTGGGGTGTGATTATTGCAAAACATCTAGACTGAATTTTGGATATCCACTGTAGCATCCATGTTTTTTTTACATCCAGCTGAAATACCTCAGGACGTGTTTCAGCTGGATGTTTGGCTTTTAATCACGCCCCAAACGGCCCCTAATACATACCGGTCACCAAATGAGTGTCCACATCAGAAACCTTTACATAAAATGCTAATATCCTTTTTGATACTAAAATCAAGGCTACACAAACGGCATGACATACTCCCTCAGTCCAGAATTATTATCGCCATAAGGTTTTTCAAAAGGTCACCTATCTTGACACCCAGCAAATTTGCAGGGGCCCTAGATTGTCACCTTCATTTGGTAAGTTTTAAAAAATTCCTCTCTTTTTTTTTGTGTTTTATTAGGGCATGATGTTGTGAGACCCTGTTTTGAAAGGGCCCCGACACAGAATAATTATTTTTGGAGTACTAAGAAGAAAACAAGGAATCAAAAGAAAAATTAGGAAGGACCAGAAAATCCCAATATATTACCCAATCTGTTTAGACAGTTAATGTCATCATCTTCTCCTTCACAAAAGAATACAAATTAGTCCCTATAGTTCGAACAAATTGGAGAAACTAAGGTCAGAGGAGTTCCATGGTTTTCTTCTTTCTAAAGATTGAAATGCATAACAGTAGAAATTTGGAATTTTTGTGGGCTGCCACCATTGCTCAAATCCTCTGAATAGACATATCCTACGTCAGTATTTAGCTGGAGATGAAAATATTGCAGTGGAGTTAGCCTCAAGTATGTGATCACAGTATTTGTAAATATTTATCCTCCTAGAGGCTCTGGAGGATAAAACTAGAGTTTGGATAGTAAGGCAAAAGAAATGGTGGGACCCACACAAAAGAAACATGACTTTTTAAGCTGTAGGTGAGAGAATTGCGGCCGTTAATATGCACATATTTTTCTTTTCAAAGATAGGTTCCCATGCAACTTGGGGGCCCTGCATTTTTGCTGGGTGTCAGGATATGCGGCCTTTTCCAAAATGATACTAAAATGACATACGTTTTTTCGTTTTTGACACTAAAATCCTGTAGGGCTACACAAACGGTATGACATACTCCCTCAGTCCAAAATTATTAGTACATACGTCCGGAGTCAGCGATCCCTCCAAGACAAGGAAGATTGGCTGCGAGGCGCGTGAGGAGGGCCATTTGCCTCTGAATATATTTATATATATGTTAAAAAACATTGGAACCTAAATCTACGAGCTAAGAACTATTATCTCCACAGTTGTTTTGGCCCCGCCTTGCAGCCTTCTCGGCGAGGTCGACTTAAAATTTAGGATATAATAGTAAAGGTTGAAATAGGAAACAACAAAATCAGAGTGGCGCAGCGGAAGCGTGGTGGGCCCATAACCCACAGGTCCCAGGATCGAAAATCCTGGCTCTGATAGAGAAGGCTTTCCGCAAGAACTCGTTTTTCCCCCCTCATTTTTCCCCAGATAAACAAGGCTTTCACTTCCAGCAACTTTGCATTTCGCCATTATGTAAAATGGGTTTCCACCTTCTTGGCTACAAGTGACTTCTCTTGTTTGATTTATTAAATTTGTGGGCAGTTTCCTCATGTACTTGTTTTCCTTTTTTTGAACAAATCATCAATGTGTTGCACATTAGAAGTCCAATCCTTCAATGGAATTGGATTCAGAATACATATTTGTCTCCAGGTCAATATCATCATAACACAAATATGCAAGAAACAATAAATGGCATTTGATTTGATCAAGTCAAGTTAAGTTCAGAGCGATTGTAACTACAAACAACAGAGACATCCTTGATTAGAAACCTTCTTGACTAAGAATACGATGTTGCGTGCAGCCTTTAGTTAAAGCCCTGATAGAGTGAATACATCAGTGCTTCTGATCAACTATCTGAGCTGTCAAAGCCAAGAGTGTGATATACCCAAAGCTCAATACGTTGATATATACTATGTAAGGATGAAAGCTTGTCTTCGGCGTTGTATGGATGCAACACCCCATATTTCCCCTCGTAAAATTGTAACTATTCTCCAATTCATGTTATTGAACAGGTTTTGACGGGGTCTTTACATATGACCTGGCGCCAACTTTCGGTTTCTCATATCACCCGGAATCATTTTCTTTCTTCCATATGACCTAGAAAGTATCCAAAATACCCTTAGATTTATGTATAAGCACCCACATTTTGCATTTTTCCATATTTTCCGAAATCTGAAGAGGTACCCGGAGAAACTCGTGTTCAGTTGGAGAAGAAGATGTTCCGTCCGGCATCTCCGCCCACATCATCGCCGGCGCCGTCCAAATCGAAAAAGGTAATCTTTACGCCAAAAAGTGAGAAAACGAGCGGGATGAAGGGATTTTGATTTAAGAGCAGCGGGGAAGCCCTCCCAACTATAAAAATTAAGATCTATATGTAAAGAAACACATATAAAGATCACCTATTGGTGTTGGACCGCTCTTGGACATGAAATAAGAGGATAAAAACAGGCAAAAACGTGAAATACTCGTCGGCGAGTAACAAGTTCAATTTATATATCTTTCTGTGATCCTAATGAAGGGGAAGAGGAATAAAAATAAGGAATAACGCAAAAAAAAAGGCAAAAACGGATGAAAAATGAGCGAGTTATCACATTTTAAAAATTTCAGTAAAATTGTGTCTTGAAAGACACGACTTGTAGTATAGTCGTGTCGTTGAGTACACGACTATACTGCACGTCGTGTCTTTCAAGACACGATTTTACTAGAATTTTAAAAATGTGATAACTCGCTTATTTTTCATCCGTTTTTGCCCATTTTTTTGCATTCTTCCTTATTTTTCCCCCTCTTCCCCTTCATTAAGATTACAGAAAGATATATAAATTAAACTTGTTACTCGCCGACGAGTATTTTACGCTTTTGCCCATTTTTATCCTCTTATTTCATGTCCAGGAGCGGTCCAACACCAATGGGTGATCTTTATATGTGTTTCTCTACATGTAGATCTTAATTTTTATAGTTGGGAGGGCTTCCCCACTGCTCTTACATCAAAATCCCTTCATCCCGTTCATTTTCTCGCTTTTTAGCGCGAAGATTAGAGCTTTTTACGTGTGACCTTGCGCCAACTACAGGTTTCTCATATTATCCGAAATCACTTTCTTTCTTCCATATGACCCGAAAAGTACCAAAAATGCCCTTAGGTTTAGGTATAAGCACTCACTCTCCATTTTTCCATATTACCCGGAATGGGAGCGGCTACCCGGAGAAGCTCGCCTTAGTCGGAGAAGAAGGCGTTCCGTTCGACCTCTCCGCCCATATCATCACCGGCGCCAGCGCCGTCGAACTCCGGAAAGGTCATCGTTGCGGCAAAAAGTGGCAAAACGAGCGGGAAAGACCGGGTATTGGAAACAACTTCAACGGAGGCAGCGTACATCAAAAAACCCGTAGGTGAAGTTCAAATGCGACGATTTTTATCATGAAAGTTGGTTCCAGAGAAGAAATTTGAAAACTTAGCAAGTTTTCAACTATTGTTACAGTCGTGTATTCGACAACAAGACTGTAACAATAGTCGTGTTTGATAAAACACGACTCATAGACGTTGCTTTTCACTCATATACGGTTTTCAATATATCGTGTTTGATGGTTTATTAACTTATTTCGGTATTTTAATGGCAGGTACGAATGGAGAAGATAGTTGTTTGCTTACACTACGATGGAGTTTTTACAAATTCTGATAAGTACATGGGCGGGAAACGGAAGCTCCTGCCTATAGATACACGAGTAAAGTACCTGGAACTGTTGCAGCAAGTGGAAGAAAGATTACCGCTTAAGTCTACATCTGGTACATTAACTTTGTCATATCGTGTTGACTCTGAATCCACATATCTCCTTGAAGACGATAAAGACGTGGAGTCAATATTTATACTTCACAAGAGCAAGCAAGGCACAAATGGACTACTCCGCCTGTACGTGGAGTGGACTTCTACGGGCAATAACATGGAGACTTCAACTCTCAATAAGGAAATAAATGCCAATGCAAATAAGGAGGAGGAGAGGCTACCAGAGGCAGAAGTGAGGCCGGCCAGTAAGACACCGCCAGAGAGGCCGTCCAGCCCGGGCAATAAGACTCCCGCATCAGCAGTCGAAGGAGGAAGAGATGAAGATTATGCGAGGTGAGACTTCTAAGGCACGGATACAGGCAAGTCGTGTGCTATTATAGTCGACTATAATAGTACACGACTAAAAATTTTGTCATGTCTTACGCAACACGACTATATACATAGTCGTGTTTCATAATACATGACTATAAATGAATTCGTGTTGCATAAGACACGACTTTACTACCTGCTATCGTGTTCTCAAGTCCATTCATACATCTTTTTTCACGCAGATTGGGAGATGGAGAAGAAGCTGAAGATGAAGATGAAGATTCCAGTCCAGATGAAGAAGAATTGTTGGATGAAGATGAATTACCGTGGTCTGCAGATGAGTGGGATGAGCCTCTTATAGTACCACATTTTAGCCAGCCAGATCACACGGGAACATCGACTTCTAGAGTTCCCATGGCAGGAGACACATATAAAGGGAAATCTGTCGAGTCGGAGGACGATGAGTACCTCAATATTGAGGGTGATGGTGGTTGGGATTGGGATACCTATTCTGCAGAGGCCGGTCCTTCAAAACATTGTGAAGAGGAGACGATGTTGACCAGAAGTTTGCAAGCAGAAGACTACGAGGCACAACTTACCTTAGGGGCTAGGTTTGAAAGCGTCAAGCAGTTCAAGAGGGTTCTAACTGATCTGGCAATCAAGAGGAAGTTCATGTTCAAAGTAGCGGATGAGAGCAAGGACACATTCGCTGCAACGTGTAAGGTTTCGGGGTGCAAGTGGTACATACGGGCGTCGAACAGACTTGATGGAGTCAGCGTGACAAGGAGGGAAGAACGGCATATGATCTATACAGGAATTATGTATTTTATTATCTCCTAAACTTATGTTTCTGCTAGTGTTTGATTAGAATAAATGCTACTTTAATATAGTTTTTGGTTTTTGTAGGAAACAAGAGTAAAATACAGAAATGGGATGAAACACAACTCTAATGATTGAATATTCATAACTTCGATTACATATCTCTGATGGGACTGATTTAAGCTTCATGTTAAAGTTTACGAAGTCAGCTTTCCAACGCCACTGACTGTGCACAATTCGGAGTTCTGAGCAAAAAGTTATGATCATTTGAAATATAGCACGCGAAAGAGACACAATTAAAGAGAAGAACCGTCAAGATGAGATTGGATGGATAAGATCGATACAACGGGTTTTTGTTTAATAAAGAAAAAAAAAGAAATATTCCGTTCCGGTCCGGTTCAGTTAAAAGAAAAAGAAAAAAAAAGGAAAAATTGGCCCGAGCCAAAGCTCGGGCCTTTCGTCCAGAAACAGAACAGAGGCGCTCGAGCTTTGTTTGAGCGCCGGTGCCAGAGAAGAA
Source organism: Houttuynia cordata (assembly GCA_039654745.1). Taxonomy (NCBI): domain Eukaryota; kingdom Viridiplantae; phylum Streptophyta; class Magnoliopsida; order Piperales; family Saururaceae; genus Houttuynia; species Houttuynia cordata. The sequence goes on along the minus strand of CM077502.1, from coordinate 11,709,652 downwards.
GGCGAGGCTGGGCTGAGCGCCGGCGGGGCCATTCGACGGCGGAACAACGATGACGATGCCGGTGAGAATGGACGGCAGAGAGGAGAGGAATAAATATCGATTGAAAAAAAAAGAGCTCGAGCTCTGCCAGAGAAGACCGGCGAGGCTGGCGAAGACAGTGGGTCATGATGGCGACGGAGCTCGAAACGGCGGTGTAGAACCTGCGATTGACTGCGAGAGAACTTCGGCGGCAAGACGACAAGACAGAAACAGGAATCGTGTCGGAATGGGACTGTGGAGTCGTTCTGAATCCAAAGTCGCCGAAAAAACGAGAGCTTTTGGAGGTGCGATTGTCGCCGGAATCCGGTGGCTTTGGCCGGAAGAGAGAGAGAGAGAGAGAGAGAGAGAGAGAGAGAGAGAGAGAGAGAGAGAGAGAGAAGAGGAGCCGCCGGAGGAGAGGAAGAAAGGGTTTGGCCGGAAAAGGATCGATTTTGGACTGCTACAGTAACTCCGCCATTTGCTACAGTAACCGGCCGAACAGAGAAGACGATGAATAGTACCTGCGCGTGAACAGTACTTTGCTACAGTGATTTTGAACCGTATTTTCTAGTGAATAGTAAATGATGACTCCTTCAAATCAACAGCGTTCTTCTCGTCCGATGGCTGGCAAAATCCTCATCCAAGGCGTAGATGAAACCCGAGTAAATTGGTTGTATCGTTTTCTTTCATCTTAATCTTAACTTTTACCTTGATTGGTGTATGAATCTTATTATAGAATCATTGTTAATTTATTGAGGTTTATTCTATGTGCTCGAGAGAGGCTAGAGTGAATTCTTGTTAATTTCAATCCGAGGAATATTTGCGTGTCCGAGAGGAACGTAAGTAGACTAAGGTGTTATAAAGGAATAAGATTTCATTGGTTTATGCTCGAGAGAGATAGATCACAGTTCCATATTTTAATTGCTTATGTGTTACGTCCAAGAGGAGAGCACTACATTTTGAATTGACAAGTATATGTCCGAGAGGAATATACTAGCCAATCAAGAATTTATTCAAAAGTGAGAGACGATAAGCTGGTTTATTGTGTGGTGGATTCGAAGCCTTGGCACTTCTCCATATTAATTAAAATCTGATTTAAAGTAGTTAAATTATATTTCTTTCTCTAGATTAATTAAAACAAAATTTGCTTTCACTTGAATTTGGTAAAATATTAGTCCGTCCCTGAGGTTCGACAACCCTTTTAATACTCACTGTAGTACAATTGCCTTGTGCACTTGCAAGGGTTTAATTTTAAATGATCAGCATACATGTGACACTTTTGTAAGTTCGAAAGATCATCCATTGGCTTCTCACCTCTGGATTGCGAGGAAGTGTCATGGCCTCCATAAGGATTCAAACTCCATAAAAATCTAAAATATCCAACAATACATTGAGAAGCATTGGGACGTCATAGTCAACTATAAAAGGGTATGGAGGGCGAAAGAGGAATTGATCCGATTGATCGATGACAACCCTGAAGACGCATATCGCATTTTGCCACATTACAGAAGGGAATTAGAGCGGTCTAACGCATGTACACATATGGTGATAGAAAGATCAGCTGATATACCTGATATCCCAATTGAGTTAGCCGGCTACGACTTCAGACGTGTGTTTTGGATGTTCGGCCCGGTCACAAGAGCATTCCGAAGAACACTGAGACCGTTGCTCATGCTTGATGGAACATTCCTAAAAGGAAAGTACCCTGGAGTATTATTGGTTGCTACAGCAGTCGACGACAATCAACAATTAATGTGTCTTGCATATGCAATTATCGATAAAGAGAATACCAAAACTAGGGGTGTAAACGAGCTGAGCTGAGCCGAGCTTGGGCATAGCTCAGCTCGAGCTCGAAATTTCACAATTGAGCTCGAGCTCAGCTCGGCTCGTTTACAGCTCGGTCCCTCTATGCTCGAGCTCGGATCGTTCACGAATCTGGAGCTCGGCTCGAGCTCGAGCTCGAGTGCCTTATACGGGAAACCTTGGACCAGGCTCGAGCTCGGCTCGTGAGGTGGTGCATCACTGGCCGACGGTCGGACGTACCGTCGATGGCGTAGGACTCCCACTCGTCGGTGTTGCAGGCGAACAAATAAAAAAATAGCTTTTTTGAGATGGCGGAACCTCACCTGACGCCCCGCGCCATTGCCGCCTCGTCGACCCCCTCCGTCGTTGTTGCCTCGCTCAGCACCCCCGACCTCGTCGCCTCGTCGACCTGATGCCCCCTCGCCGTCCCGCCCCGGTCCCTTTCTCTGTTCGCCATTCTCCCCCCCCCCCTCGCCAGCTCCGTCGACGCCCCTCCTCCTTCCCCTCCAGGCAGCCCTGCAGCGGCTCCCCTCCCCTCGCCAGCACCCCCCCCCAGCCCCGTCGCCCCCCCGGCCCCCCTTTTCCCTTTCTCTGTTCGCCAGCCCTCCCCTCCCCCGACAACCCCATCGACGCCCCTCGTCCTTCCCCCCCGGGCAGCGCTATCGACGCCCTCCCTCCTCTCGGTGGCACCTCCCCGGCAGCCCAGTCGACACCCCCTCCCCCTTTCCCCTCGCGTACCAGCACCCCCTCGCCATTTGAGAAGGACGAGGCCCATGTGGGCATGCGGCCAGGGCCCCATGCCCACACGAGCCTTGTCTTTTTTTCTTCTTTTTTTCCGAGTGTCTGGGCTAGGTCTTTTTGGGTAAATATGTCCGGGTCAACCCGGGTTGACCCCGGTTAGACTTACTCGGCAAGAATTTTGGATCATAGGTTCGGTTTTTAAAATATTACTGAAGCCTAGACTAAACAGTGGGGCTCTGTATTCCGACTATCTCTAAAAAATGGCACTTTTCTATACCACTCACTCGCTCTAGTGTTTTGTTGTGCTTTGGCCGAGGATCCTACAAATATACTACGTGATATTAAATGGACAACATAGACATGTGATGTGAGTTCAACATACGTACGACTCAAACGCCTGACAATCTTCTGCTACAATCCTTCCACCTTCTTCAAGGCCTTTCCAAGGAATTTCTTAATTTTATTTTAAGCCTATAGACTGGCTAGCTAAAATGAGTCAGGTGGATTAGAGATGAATCCTTTTTTTTAAATGGCTAATAATGGAGTAACAATGATCATTTCTTACTTAATTCACGAGTCTGCAACCATGAAAGCCAATTACTTAATTCAATATATTTGCTGTATTTATAAAAAGATAAAAATAGTACTAAGTCTATTGACATTAAGAGTGTAAACGAGCCGAGCTTAGGCATAGCTTACCTCCACTTGAAAATTTCAAATTCACTTGTATGGGCCCCATCACTCATGTCTAATGGTAATTCTTAATTTTCAAGATACTGGTAGAGTTGATTGTACGAACAATTATCATATTTTAAAAAAATTATCGAACATCAACTTCTCTAATTTACGATGAAGTGAAAAAAAAATTCAATGTTTAGTAGAAGGAAAAATTTGTCTTGATAAGGGCACTTAATTAGTAACGAAATAATAAAATAATTTAATTATCTCTAGTTATTCCACATTTCCGATAAATGGTTCTAAGAGTATATTGAGCTTGAAGCCTTTGTATTTCTCTTCCAAAACTTCGCACTAAAGTAGTAGGTACTATATCTTTCTGTGTGAATAAGAAAGTGATATTTTTCCTCTATTGACATTTTTTATAAATAGATATTTATACATACTAATATATTTATTTTATATTTATATATATATATATATAACATAACGAGCCGAGCTCGAGCCGGCTCGTTGAATAAGAAAGTTATATTTTTCCTCTATTGACATCTTTTACAAATAGATATTTATACATACTAATATATTTATTTTATATTTATATATATCTATATTTATATATATATAACATAACGAGCCGAGCTCGAGCCGGCTCGCGAGCCAGCTCACGAGCTTATTCGAGCCGAGTTTAAACGAGTCGAGCTGAGCCGAGTATCGTTGGGCTCGAGCTCGGCTCGTACCCCGGCACGAGCCGAGCCTAAAGTCGAGCCGAGTAGGAAAAGCTCGCGAACCGGCTCGGCTCGTTTACACCCTTAATCAAAACGTAGTAAGTATAGAAGCAGGAAAGACGACTATTCTGACAGTCGTGTTTTTTATGACACAACTGGGCACACATTCGTGTCTTCGAAAACACGACTACTCATACAGTCGTGTTTTTTATACACGACATTCTAACAACCTGAAGCATTCTGTGTTTAATATGCTTTGTCTCTCACTTGTACAGGACGTGGTTCCTCACCTTACTAAAATGTTTTCTCTTTACGAACCCCCCGGCCTCTCTGGACACTATTGTCTCTAATAGACAGAAGGGCCTTTTGAGAGCGGTTGCCGATGTCTTTCCCGAGCTCACCATGGGTTTTGCCTAAGGCATATGGCTGCAAATATGCTTAATACTTGGAAGGATAAGTACCTGAAGGAACTTCTATTCCGAGCTGCAAAATGCTTCAGGAGACCAGAATTCGATGCAACCATGGAGAAGATGAAGGAACACAATGAGGTGGCCTAGAAATATGTTGACAATATTCCGAAAACACATTGGGCTAACGTAGAATATTCTGGTAAAAGGTACGGCACTCTCACGTCAAATGCGTCCAAAAGTGTCAATAATATGCTTCCGAAGGCTAGGTTTTGGCCAATAATTCGGTTGATCGAGCAAACGCGGGCGACCACAAGCGTCCATTTTCAAAGATGCCGAATGGAAGCAGACGGGCTACCGACTCTGTTAACAAAGTATGCACAGAATCATATCAATCAGATGAGGAATCAGAGGGCTGGAACAGTTCGAGTTCAACCGCTATCATTACGGCAGTTTGAAGTGACATCGTTGTACCATGTGGTAAGCATAAATTCATTTTTTGTAAGAGACGACTATAACAAAGTCGTATCGTTGAAGACACGACTAGTCATATAGTCATGTCTTCGACGGAGTATCCTTGGAAGACACTGATGTTGTTCATGTTTTCGCATCAGGATGTTGTTGACCTTACAAATAGAACCTGCACATGTGGCTTCTTCCAGAGCATGGGACTTCCATGCAAGCACGCCATGGCATGTATTGATGAGAGGAGTTTGGAACCGGTAGAATATTGCGAGAAGTGGTACTGCGCAAGTACGTACCGCACCACGTATGAAGAAGTAGTGTTTCCTACTTTAGACAGAAGTCAGTGGGAGAATTACAGAGTTTTATTTAAATGCGAACCACCCATGGTTGAAGCTCCAAAGAAGGGCAGGAGAAAGATAAAGAGAATTGAGTCACAGCCCGAGCCACCTGTAAGGACAAGTTCGAAATGTGGGAATTATTGTCAAGCTGGTCACAACCGTACGAGGTGCACCAACAGCCCGGTTCCAAAAGAAAATAGGAAGCGCAGGAAACGAACACTTCTGCAACAAGGCAAACTGACTATGAACGAGAATCGCATATTCGTCGCTCCGGCTTACCTAAGCCCCCACCATTCTTCACTTAGGATGTAGTCAAATTCTTGTATAACGCATATTAGCTTATACCAAAATGTACGTGGCATCCAAAAAAGAAAATCAGAAATGAAAAAATAATCTTTCAATGCATCATCCGTGTATTTCCATTATACCCGAATATTATAGTACATGACTATCTATACTGTCGTGTATTGTGAAACACAACTATTTACAAAGTCGTGTCGGGTAGTACGCAACTTTATATAAAGTCGTGTTGCATCAGAGACGATTATATACGTAGTCGTGTTGCATGAAGGCCGTATTCAAAGTGATGCTTGCGAAATTTTTTCTAAGGCAACCATGTGTCAAAAATGAATTCGAATTAATTGAAATAGTATTGTACAACAAGGTGTCCAAAAATGAATTCGAATTGATTGAAAGAGTACGGTATGTATACCAAAGAAGCTTTGTACAATAAAAGAATGTGAATAAAATGAATATGAATTTAGTCTTTATCCGGAAGCCGCATAAAACCCACAACTGTGATGGCATCTTTTTTGACTCTTCCGGAATCGTCGTCAAACTTGCTATTAATAACCCCGTGAATCAAGGTTGAAGCGATGACTGATCAAACTCCGGTGGGCTGACATTGGACGCCAAGTGCGCGACGTACATCATGATGAAGATGCCACAGTCTTTGGAATTCTGTTGTCACGGCTCTTTGGCGATCTGAGTCATATTCCAGTTGAGCAAACCAAACCACCCCAGCTTGCCTGCCATCACAACGTTCATGAACTGCATGAATTTGTCAGCAGTTTTTCTGTGATGTGGATATAACTGGGATCTGCGAGACAGCGGATTGTAGAAGCGCCATACACAGTGCAGGAAATGTACATACACGAGGCAGAAGTGGGAGCCGGTGCGGATTGGGAAAAATGCGTAGAACATGTTCCTATTCAAGCCGTCGAGCATCCTCCCGAGCTTTTTTACCAATTTCGCATTATTTCCTCCTTCTTTGTGCTCATGCGAATCCGCAAGAGAGTTAGACAACCATGCTGGGAACATCATACTTAATTACTTAACACTCCTTATGCAGGGAACACTTACGTTGTCGAATATCTCTTTGAATGCGTGACATCCAAAAAATGCCCACGGATACTTCATCCGGTCTCTGTCATTGCGCTCCCTCAATAAACTTAAAAACGCATCTATAACCCATAGAAAAACATCCACATGATTCATAACAGTCGAAGTAAGGCAATATACAACTTCTAATTAAAAGTCGATTATTGTATATACGACTTTCATGATAGTCGTGTCATTGAGAGACACGACTATGCGTAAAGTCGTGTTTTGCAAAGACATGACTATGCGTAAAGTCATGTCTTCGAATACACAACATAACGTCAAGTCACATATTTGAAAAAGTAAAAGAGGAAAACATATGAGGAGCATAGGTTTACTTACATTGGTGTTTATTTCTGTTGTTTGTAGGAGGGATACGTAGTTGTCATCACATAGCATTGGGATTGGATAAGCCTTCCTCGGATTGGCGATCCATCCATCTATTGCCACTCTATCCCGCTCTAACAATACCCCCATGTCAAAGTATAACTCCAAATCGGCATAATTTTCGGGGATTGCAATTGTAGACTTACACTTTTGAGGGGTTCGGAGGACATCGACGTCAACAGGCTGGGATGCAGTTAAGCCAGTGGCCTCTGCCACCTCCTTCTCCTTTGCCTCTTCATCGTCCTTCACCTCCTCCTTTGCCTCCTCCTCCTTTGCCTCCTCTTCCTTCACCTCCTCCTCCATCGCCTCTTCGTCGTCCTTCACCTCCTCCTCATTCGCCTCCTCCTCCTTCGGCTCCTTGTCCAGAACATCCTCCTTCGCCTCCTCAGACTCCTCCTCCTTCACATAAGCCTTCACCTCCTCCTCCTCAACATCCCCGACCTTCACATCCTCCATCACCTCATCCTTGACGGTTTGGATATCCGACTGCTGTAAGGAAGAGATGACCTCATCGATGATAGAGGTCGCTTGTCGATTGGATATGGTTTCTTCGGAGTCGGCTTTCGGCTGAGGGGACCTATTCCTTCTTTCCTGCTCCTCCGCCATTCTCCGTATATGGTCATCTTCCCTAATCCTTTGCAATTCCCTTGCGGAGGCAGTCCTCATTCTCTTCCTTACCACTAGACCAGGAGGGAATAGGTCCTGTTCGTACGTCGGACGGGACTCAACTTCTGCACGCTCCATATCTTCGTTGAATTCTGGTTGGAGCTTCTTCAAAAACAACTTGGCGGAGGATCTCTTTGTAGCCCGTTGAATCTTGTCTTCCTCATCCGCGCGTTTGATGGGAGCTAAAATGATATTTTACTTATTCGTGTCAGTAGCAGCACGATAAAGAACATAGTCGTGTTGTATGAAATATGATAAACTACATAGTCGTGTAGCATGAAACATGACAAATATAATAGTCGTGTACCATGTGGCATGAGAAAATAAATAATCGTTTACAACTTACCTTTACTCCATTTCGTCGAATCGAGATGTGACTTCCTTGCCAGCTCCTTTGTCCGCATACCAATCGGAGTTTTCTTCATATGCTCCTTGTCACGAGGCCGCTTCTTTGGCTCCATCTGATGCACCGATGACTTCTTTGGCTCCATTGGGGGCCGCTTCTTTGGCTCCTTCATCGGCTCTTCAGTCCTCTCCTGCTTGGGATGCTCAAAGATCTGACCTTTCTCTAACAGCATTGACGCTGAGGCGGCAGAGGCCTTCATAGAGTGGAGAACCTCTCGCAGAGGTCCGATACTCCTTCCCATATCCTCATATGAAGACAGAGCTATCTCAATTAGTGACTGTATGCCCTGAAGCGCACCCTCCAATCGCCTCATTGCAGTTGCAGTGGACTGGGCAGCCGTTCTCGAGGAAGGAGGTGCAGGTTGGTTGGAATTCCTCTTCATTTCCGGCCTCTCCGGCCTCTGCCGTCGCGGAGGAGGGGCCACTGAGGTTGACAAAGCAAGGAGAGATGCCTCTCCGGCCATGGGGCTGATTACGTCGACGAGTTCGTCCCATACTTCAAGATTGTGGAATACTCCCGTCCAATAGTCGGCCATACGGTGCTTCTTCTGTGCACCTTTCTTCACCTCTGTAATGAGGGCCCCACTTCCTGGCCACCTTTTGGCCCGTAGACTGGTAGGGCTCACGACAGAATGGAAGATTGTCGTGTGCTCGAAAAACCAAATCTACATAGTAAACAGATGAAAACATTATTACAAGGTGCGGTTGCCTTAGTCGACTATAAATAGTACACGAATTGAACTATGGTCGTGTCGTATACAACACGACTATATGCCTAGTCGTGTTGTATCATACACGACTATAAATATAGTCATGTTGCATAAGACACGACTATAAATATAGTAGTATTGTATAAGACTTGTTTGCCTTTCGAAGACTATGAATGCTACATACCTGAAGGACATATGCGGCGCCGTTTAGGTATCCACTGCCTAGGCACCCTCCTTGCGATCTCGCACCCACTAGTCTGCTAGTGTGGGTTATACCAGAAACCAACATCTTATGCATAGCCCCAGCCCAATTGTATAACCTCAATCTTGGGAGGTCGTCCATGTAACGGTACAAAAAAAGATGAACCGCTCTAGTGCTATGTGGAAACAACACCGTGCAGAAGAGGAGGCAGATGATCATCCTCGCCATGTCCTCCACTTCCATCTTTAGTTCGCCCATGCTAAGCTTGTCTATGATTTCCTCAATCTGTGGAATATCCACTCTCTTCGCGGTGAAGTGGTTTCTGAAGAATTGGCCTTCCGGTCGGTGTGTCAAGGAGGGGAGGACCTCAACTCTTTCGCCCTTTGCGGGCAATCCGGTGATAAGAGCAACTTCTTGCTCTGTGAAATGTAGCGTCCTGCCCTTGATATTGAAGACCTTCGCCGACTCATCCCAGTACCTGACCAAATGGTCGAGGAGGTTCCGAGATACAACTACGTCCTCACCTTCAAAAATGACAGCGAAACCAGCATCTTTGATCACTTGGGCACATCTTTGGTGACGCTGTAAGAGGGCCGCACACTTTTTCATCGCTCCCGGTTGACAAAAAGTCCGAAGTGCCGATCGCGCATTGTATGTTCTCTTTACTGGTCGGTCCATCGGAGCCTTCCTCTTCCTGCCCCTCTGATTTCGCTGTCGAGGTGCCAAGACAAAATCCTGATCCTCCTCCTCTTCCGATAGTATTTCCTCCATAGACTCATCTCTTTTTTTATCCATCTACAAGAAGTGAGGTAGAGTGGTCAGTAGAAAAGTCGTGTCGGTGAAACACGAAAATATAAAAGTCGTGTTGTCGCGTACACGACTAAATAAAAAGTCGTGTCTTATACAGACACGACTTTATAGTTCATAGTAAAAATTTAAAATCCAAATGTCGGATCTTATGAAACTAAAATCAGTAAGGATTGTTGTAACTTACAGCGGTTTAGTCGTGTGTATGTGTGTATTTCCTCGCAGGTGCCTTTCACACTCTTCCTCCCGGTCAACCGAAGCTCAATCGGTCAATCCGCCAGTTGCATGCAGGCGGAGGGAGCCGCGGGGGAACTCAGAAGGTTGAAGATCCGAAATACCGACGTATATGCTTCAAATTGCCGCCTTTATGCACTCTCCCTTAGTCGTGTTGTCGAAATCCAGCAGGGGGCAACTCGAAATCGAGATGGGGGACGCGAATAGGCTCGTCAAAACCCGCAGGGGTCGCCGGTTGAATCGCCGCTCGAACTCGCCGGTCACCGGTGAAGTCGCCAATGGAAATCGCCGGAGAACCCTTGGTATTTTTCGTGTTGGACACAACATGCCTCTTCGCACAATATTAGCATGAAAAAATAGAAGAAAGGGTATTTTGGGTACTTCAAGTTCATATTCCAGGTCATATGAGATTTCATGAGAAAAATAGGTAATATGGGAATGTCAAAGTTGGTGCCAGGTAATATGGAAAAAACTCCGAAGATTACCTTTCCCGATTTGGACGGTGCTAGCGCCGACGATGATATGGGCGGAGATGCCGGATGGAATACCTTCTTTTCTGACTGAACACGAGTTTCTCCGGGTACCTCCTCAGATTCTGGGTAATATGGAAAAATGCAGAGTGTGGGTGCTTATACCTAAACCTAAGGGTATTTTGGGTACTTTTCATGTCGATTCTTGGCCATATGAGATTTCACTGGAAAAACCAGGTAATATGGAAAAACAAAAGTTGGCACAATGTAATATGGAAAAAACTCGGTTTTGACGGTTGCCGTTTCATTATCTACTAAAGCAGATCAAATGAAGTACCACGAGTCTACAAGATTTTAATCAAGCTTCACATATTCTTATAGTGATTTGACAGAAATTAGCACTATATCTTATTAGTAACAAGTCCATGTCGGTATATAATTAATCTAGGCTACTGTGAGGATTGGAGCCACAAAGTCAAATGTACTCCCACCGTCCGGATTTATTATTATTTTGACTACGTTTATAACAAGTCCAGATAGAGGGAGCATTACTCATCTGTAACACATAAAACATCTCCTCATCTGTTATTGCAGCATTTTTGGAAAAGCTACTAATATTGCTATCCATAAAAAAGGATATTGTTCTTGGCAGCTGAGGTTCATGTATCAACATCAATAGACAGCCGAACATGCCTCCAGGCACAAGATACTGTTGTTGAATCCAATCCACAGACATTACTTTGGACTTTGTTCATGTCCATCTTCTACCTAGTTCCAAAAAACAGGCAGCACAATTTGTTACTTGTACTCTAGTGGGGAGAATATGTAGGAATTTTCAACAGTGATGAGCCATTACTGATGTTCTCCCCCCCCCCCCCCCCCCCCCCCCCCTCTCTCCTTTTCTCCAAGTGGTTACCATTATTCTTACTAGCTGTAAGCGGAATCAAGTTAGCTCCTTCTATCTTACCGATAAAAGTGGTCACACCCTTTGAAGGAAATACTCCCTCCTGATGAACAACTGCAACAGAATTTGAACCGAGTGGCTACAAGGCAATTTCCAAAGTTAAAATATCAGATGCTAGCAATGATCCAGAGTCCAGACCAAAGAGATATAGAGAAGTTGAGGTATAAAAGGAGTAGACCTCAATCGGTTAACCTCAAGTCCATGACACATTTGTAGTTTGTACACCGCTTGACAGCCTAAAAGCGTGTTGAGGTCTCTAGTCTCGATCAAGACTATGCTCACATAAATTAGCAGAATCTCAGCAATGATACAGACCAAAAAGATTTACAGTCGCTGGATGAATGAGTTTGGCAGCAGGCATCCTCCATCCAAAGGATTCATGGTTAGCATAGTGATTCCTTCTCAACAGGGAGATATCCGTTGGCATTATTTTTTTGTAATTTCAACAAATGAATTGAATCTTGGCTTTATTGTTCTCCTTAGGGGAAATATGGTAGCAGTTGGAATTTTCATTAATTGCTCAACCATCTCTCTTTTTTTCTTGTCCTGATCATGACAAACTTCAGTTAACAGCTAAATTGCTTAAAAGGGAAATTTGCCTCACTAACAAAATTCAGTTGATTTGCAAGGGATACCTGCCACCTTGTTTTATTTTCTTTCCTTTTTCTTGTTTGACAAACCACTGTTCAGTTTTTTTTGATAATATACCGTTTAATTTTCATCGAACACACAGACTAATCCAAAATTATATCCAATCATGATAAATTATTACGCATGCAAGGGCACGAAAATTTGTGCTCGACACCAACCGGTGACCAAATCCCAATTTCCGGGCCCTTATAAAAATAATGACTTCTCTGTAGATATAACGGTAAATAGTACTTTCTTGTTGTATCCCTCCTCTGTGATTTTGTTCGATCATCATCTAATAAACACAGGTAGGGGTCCGCCTAACCCCCCACCTCTTTTGGCGGCTTTAATTACAACAATTGGTACTCTCTTGATCCTCATTCACATGTGTCAGCGTGTTAGGCCGTCATATTTTGATTTGACTAGGCATATAAATATTAATATAGGGGACATGCACCCTCCATTAACATGCTCAGTCAGATTGAGATCCGATGGCTTGCAGTGCCTTGGCACATGGGTAACTTTCTCCTATGCAGTTTGTCCGGTACAGGGTGAATGACAAAAGGGAGTAAACTCTACTTTCTGGTCCATATCATGTCCATTAGGCATGTTGAATATTCCTCCCTACAATACTTAGATGAACGTACGGGCTCGCCCAACTAATTATAAGGCAAATAAATGCCTCACAACATGTACGAAATGCGAAAGAGTGGAATATGAGGACTAAAATCCGTTGGTGAAGTTTCACTAGATGCCAATCACCATAAGGTATTGTTTGACAACCTATTTGTGAGTATATGAAATGAACATGGGCGATTCATTTTGTCATATTCATAGACAAATATTTTCGGTTTTGCAAGACACCTTTTTTATTCATTGAGAAATATTGTAATAGCATGGAAGAGGGCCATAATATTAAAAAAAATATAGCCTCATGAGAATCTTCTTTGGGAAACGAAGAATTGACGACATATAAGGCAATCCAAACATCATTCTCCATGGTAAATTGACCACAAATGATGAAAAATGCATTTGCGGGCAAATAATTCACTTGTGGAAAGATAAGGCAATCCAAACATCATTCATCACAAATGATCCGGTCCACAAATGAGCCACAAGTGGGTTGCCAAACGACGCCTAAATTGACTACAGACAAAGGAATGCCTGCGCGCTTAGTAAAAAAACTCATTGATTTGATGGTGTAAAACAGAAATTGCCAGCTTCAGTGGATTTGTTTTCCTACCTCGGACTTCAATTAAACCAAACGAATCTACATCTGCAAGGTAAATACAATTCAAGTAGCAAGTCACGGGGACTTCGACTTGAGTGGTGGAGACCTCATTCTCCGGCCATTTTCGTACTTGCCAGCCAGAGAGTCGAACAAGTAGCCGGCCCCCACTCCAACGGCCAGGTCAATAGTGTAGTGGCCCCTGGTGGCCAGCAGCCTCACACCTTGAAGCAGATTGAGCGCGTCGAAGGCCCTGCCTAGCCCGTCTCGGCCCACCCGACGCATGTCGAGGGAAGCAATCACTGCCGCGGCCACGTGACCGGAGAAGAAGAGGAAGAATGATACGTTCCCCACCGGAAAATCCACTCCCGATCCAAGGAACTCCTACAACAATATCCATTGAGTAGTCGATCAACCATATGCATAAGCTAGTGTAACTAGGGCATTCACATATATCTCTGCAATTGAAAACTGAAAGACCACCTGAGGCAATGGAAGCTGAGTGGAGTAGCCCAAAATTCCCCTGCATGAAAACATAAAGAGAGCCGATATGGAAGCCCGTGGCCTCCCTTCTACCAGCCACGCCCACAGTATGTAGCCTGTCTGCATGAGCACGAATACCTGAGAAATTGAAATATAGTTACTCCTATAAATCAAGGCGCATTATAACTTTTCTTTAAAAAAATTTGTGAACAAAGATGTTCATATAGTATTTTTTGACATAATTGTTCGGGATATGTAGTACTACCGTGTTAAGGCCTGCAAGGACCGAGTTAAGAAGCGGGCGGTGAGCGAGAAGCCGATGGAGAGGCTGTGTCAGAAGGAAGCCCAAATCGAAGGCCGGAGAAGAAGACGGGACCATGGGGAGGGTGTACTCGATACCTATGAAGAAGAAGAAGGAGAGGGCCAAGGCGCAGAGTACTGGGTGGAACCGGGCCACGTCCACCACATCCGCCATGTCCCAAGTCATGAAAGAAGCTTTGGCCGCTGCGCCTGGCCGGGCATGAACTCCATTCTCCACAACCATACTGGAGGCTAGCTAGAGAAGGGTGCATGCACCTATTAGCTGGCTTGGTTATGAGATTAGTGGCGACGATATATATGATGAAGATGAATACAATGGCAGAGGTAGCAAGGCGCGCTGGCCGTGGGACTCCACTGTATTCATAGTAATGGAACTAATTGTACTCAGACATTTGTATAAGACTCGAAGAATAGCCAAGCATTGAATAGTGAATTAAAGCTTTCAATTTGGATTGAAGTTCAAATGTGGCGACTAAGCATTGTGATTTGTGATAATGGAAGTGATACAGAGGTACTTTAGATAGAGTAGGCCAGCTTGATGAGTTATTGGGAGGGGTGGTGGATGTGTTGTTTTCGGATGGGTAATTAAGTAGCTCGGGCCTAAATCTTGCAACATAAATGCGGCCACCAATGTTGGTAGTAGTTGTACAAGGGGTTTGGCTTTATTTCCATCTTTGACACCTTCTTTTCTTCTTAGTTCCTTTGTAGACGTCCTGTTTAAGCAACTTTTTAATTGCTTTCGTGTTTTCTTTCAGTTTCTTTCCTCACCATTCGCCCCACTTGGATGCAACCTGACCATAGCATGAGTTAGCACTTGAACAGTGCTCCTTGCCTAGTTGGAAAACTTCAACTTGGAATTTCGCTTAAAACGCCTGCCTTCCTACACTAAAAGGTCGCTTACCTCATTTTAAGAAAACTCTTCTAATTTTTTTCATTGGTTCTTTCCCGCAACATCCCCAACATATTGGCCATGTATAACCCATCTGAGTAATAGAAATATGGGAAAAGTTTAAATGAGATCGCTCTTATATTACTTATATGAGGCCACTTTGAATCGTAGCTATTGGATCTTGATCTGACGGCTACAAATATCCATAATGATCTCACTCACTCCTTGATGTGACACACTCACCTACCCACTGATTTGATATCCACACTCTGATCGGAATCTAACGGCAATAAAGATTGGCCTCATGCTCCTTATATGAGAACGATCTCATGTAAACTCATCTCTAGAAATATATGCCATACTAAAATTATACTGGGCCAGTCGTAGTAACCCCCCAATGATTGTTATAAACAAATAAATAAAATACCATTTTCTTAGTAACATTAGTGGTCGTGCCGGAGTGGTTATCGGGCATGACTAGAAATCATGTGGGCTTTGCCCGCGCAGGTTCGAATCCTGCCGACCACGGTTTTTTTTATATATAGCCTTTTTTAAAAAAAAAAAAAAATTCCTCTCCTGCTTCCCATGCCAGCTTGATTGCTTATCCAAAACAAATACAATCTGCATTTCCGAAACTTGGCTTCATTTTATCTTTCTTCATTGTGTGGATCAAGAAGAAAAATCAGTTGGGCAGCAGCTTCTCCTGATCTGAGTAGCTGAAAATATGCCTCCTAGCTATGGAAATCGTTTAGCACCATGATTTCTTCTTTGGTCGATGTATCCCGCACCGTGGAGCCTTTCTGATCCTTCATCTCACTCCCTTATGCGACATGAACCCAACCATATTACCCTCCTTTCTGTTTTGCTTGCAGCTTTCGCATATCGAGCCATGCATGAAGGTGCAGATTCATGGCCGAGCTGTAAAATCTGAGTGTAATTCTAATATTCTACGTTCCATATTAATAATCCTATTTGGTTTTTGAAAATCAACTAATTGTCAGTTCTTTTTGAAAACTACTAATTTGAACGGAGGGAGTATATAATTGTGGGGACACTTTGGTCGGCTGATATGAAATGCAAGTTGCTTAGAAGGTGCAACAAGAAGATAAAAAGAAAGTGTAGTGAGGCTATTTGATGTGTAATCCAATGTGGATTTGATATTGTAGCATATCATTTTGACATCAAATCAATAACAAAAAAAATTCTCATCCAATTCCTTCTAGTCGTGCTCTTGATTTATCATAATCCTCATTTCACCTGAAATTTTAGTATCTTTGGATAGTTAAAATAACTTCTAAACCCGGTTGGCTGATACGCTTTCAATTATTTCTGTCGATTAAATCATGTTTACCAAAAAAACAAAAGAAATTCAGCTGATTCTGGCTGGCTAGAAAGCCAATAGGGAGCTGAGATTGCTACCTCTGTTGTAGGTGCTTCTGTGTGGTTTCTTCCCCTCCCTCTCCGCCTCTCCTTTGTTGCTCCTTCCGTCCGGAAAAATAGGTACAGTGTTGGAAGTTGAAGTTTTTAAGTGAGTGGGGACCACCAATGGGAAAAACTTATGTGGCTAAAAGAAATATGAAAAAGTGAAGCACATTCTACCTATTTCTTTCGAACGGAGAGAGTACTTTTTTACTTCCCCTCATTGCTAATTGCTACAGAATGTATTGAAGGGGACATAGTTGTGTTCCTTCTTCTCGTCTTTAAAGATGTTTTTTGAAGCCAAAAACATGGGAAGCACGTTCTCTTCTGCCTCAAAAACAAATCAAAATGTCAGCAAATGATTACAAACAACCTGTGACCGTCACCCTTATTCCCTGGAACTCCTCACAATAGAGATACGGTTTTACTTTTACCCAACTAGAGTGTCAACTAATTATAACCATAATTAAGTAGCAAATTTTTCTAACTATTTGGAGTCGACAACATGGATCCCACGCTTCTATTTAGGCATATATTTATGCCAACTCAGTTTTATGAGATAGTAAAGTCATATTTTTTTTATTAACTTTATCGAAGTTCTCTTATGTCTCTCTCTCCATCTTTTGTCATTATTTACATGCATCTCTTATAATCTTCTCGCAGGGGTATCTATTGGCCTTATTTACAAATGCTCATACCAACGCAATATGCATTCCCTCAGTTTTTCATCTAAAGAAGTTACCCATAAACTCCCACGAATATATTTATTTCTAATCTTATATATCTTAGTTATTCAACTTGTCTACCTTAACATTCTCATTTCAACTATATTCAACTTATCTATATAACTTCTATTTAATGCCCAACACCCCCCTTCTTAGAATATTGCAAGCCTAATGACTGTCTTACAGAACTTGTTTTTAAGCCTTTTTAGAGCACCCTATCACATAACTCCCGAAGTTGCTTCTGCTTTACTCAACTATATTTATCATATCTTTTACACTATCTTGAATATATCTAGTTAACTTATATATAACTAAAACAAAAATATAAGGATTTAACTCTAACCCTTGATGAAGACCTACCGTAACTAAAAACTCATTAATTTTTCCCCCAAATTGTTCGTAGACTAGTCATAACTCCCTCATACATATTCTTTATAATTTCTATATAACATCTTATAACTCTATTCTTATTCAAAATACTCCAAATTAGAACTCTCGATACTCTGTCGTAGACTTTTTCCAAATCTATAAAAGTCATATAGATGTATTATTTTCTATCCTTATATCTGACCCGCATCGGTGTGTACTTTTTTTAGTGAACCTCCTATATTTTTAGTAAGGGTTTGAGCTAGAAGTGGCTTAATTCCATTACCTGACCCCCATCTCTAAATGACCTAACCCCCATCCCTAAAAATCCTGCATCCGCCACCGCGTATATCTATCTATTAACTGTCGTAATAAAAATATAGCTTCCGTTGTTGACCTCTTTGATATGAAACTAAATTGATTCTCTGTTACTTAAGTTACTTACTGTAAACGTTATTTAAATACTCTCTTATAACTTCATAGAATGTCCTATAAGTTTTGTACCGTTATAATTTATACAACTTTAAATGTTCTATTTTTTTATATAAGGGTTAAGTATACTTCTCTTTTATCCCGTTAAACTTCAAGATCTTATTAAATAAACTAGTCAACCAAATAAGCCAACACCTCTTAGAGTCTTTCATAGTTAATAAAAATTTCATCAAATATTAGAACTTTGACTTTTTTTCATATTTTTTAATGCAATTTCTACATCTTTTACAAAGAATATCTTAAAACAAATTCTTTTTTAGTGAGATTAGACGTAATATCCATTCAACTAGAATGTCAACTATATCAGAAATTACAATACCAAATATTGCCAATCTTTTTACATCATTCAAGTCACTCTTCATGCACGTTATATAAACAAGACAAATTACAAATAGCTAAACAGACAATTGCACAGCAAACCCTATACAAAAAACAAAACAATAACTTCAAGAATGATAAAAGGCATAGCTCTCAACGCCATTGGCCGGCGCCATTGGCATCCCATAATACGGCAAGCCTATCATCTGCGGCTGAGCCACCGCCCCATAGTAGTAGCTGCTCTGTGCAAGCTTCGCCAGACCCATCTGCCCACGCATCCCTTCCCGCCGGTACTCCTCCCACATCTCCCGTTCCTGCACCAGCAACTCCTGTTTCTTTCCCATTCCCGCCATTTGCACGTAGACCGGCGGGGGGATACTCAGCGAGGCCTCAAATGGATCTTTTCCCACTGTCTTCACTGTCCCGTTTGGCGCCGGCAGGGCCAATACAGGGGCCTTGCTCTTGCCTCGCCCCGGCAGTGCGACGCTGCTGGCTCTGCCACCTGCGCTGGTCTGGAGCCCCACTTGGTGCCTCACCGTCCCCTGGTCGTACATGTCGTTCAGCAATAGAGGATCGAAGCCGCCTCCCAGATTGGCCTTCTGCTTGGACAGGTTGCTAGCCGTTTCCACCAGGACCAGCTCCCAGTCAGCTTTCCCGGCATCCATTGCCGGATTTTTCCATGCAGTGACGACGCCTTCGTTCTTGTTTGGACCTGAATTGGCCGTCTCTCCTGAGAACAGAGCCAGCGTCATTTTGTTCCCTTGGACATCCGCCGACACGCTCTCTTCCTTCAGATCAATCAAATCCCCCGTCCCCGCCTGCGACATGGCTGGTTCTGTCGATGGATCCTGATGCTCGTTAAAATCCTCTCGCCATGGGAGAGCCTGCATAGTGTTCATATCCTCTTCTACTATGGGCTCCCTGTCCACCACCGGCGGATCTGGTTTTGCCTCCAGCCGCTCCGGGCTCTTTGAACTCCTTGCTCGTTCCCGCATGAACTCCTCCAGCGTCTTCAACAGGTTATCAGCAATCCTCTGCACCTCAGGGTACTCTGAAGATCTTGCCACTCCTATATCCTTGCTCCAATTGTAGAATGCGATGAGCTCGTCGATCTGCTTGGCAGCGCTCGCGTACGCCTCAAATGCCTTGACACAGTCTGGGAAGTCCATGTCGAAGAACCGATCAAGCAACACGGCCAGGATGCCGCAGATGTTGGCATAGAGCTGGAAGCTATCATGGATGACTGAGTACAAGGAGATGACAACCAACCGGCTTTGCTTCGCGGCTCCGGTGGGCCTGCAAGCCAAGAACCGGTCCATGAGCCGCTGAAGCTGGTGTATCCAATCAAACACCCTCTCCGTTTTCATCTCCCGGACCGGTGTCGTCACCGATAGGGAGGTCCTCCGCTCCAGGTTACCCGCATAGTAATAGTTGTAAGAGCTTTGATAGTCACGATGAACGGTAGCTGTGACAGATTTGGTGGTGGAGCTGTGGTTGAGGTTGTAGGCAAGGAGCACTAGGCGCTGGTCGAGGAATAGAGCGTAGGCGCGGACAAAGGCGGGGTGATCCCAGGAATTGTTGCGCGCCTTGACGCAAAAGCCAGTGAGGCTTAGAGCAGCGCGGCTGGTGCCATGGAGGAGCTCAAGACAGAGGGTGGGGCTGCCATCAGCTATGAGGCGGTGGACGAGGGCGAGGGCCTTCAAGGCGACAACCCAGTCACGAGTGCGGAAAAGGCGGCGGTAGACGGCAGCGACGCAGGCGGATGCGTGGGCCGGGGAGAGGGCGGCAATGGTGAGGATCTCGCGGACATGGCGATCGCGGGCAGAGCGGCGGTCGTTGTGGCTGGTGGCTTTGATGATAGCAACGTCGAGGCCTACGGAGATGGTACTACCCACCTTGGCGAGGCCTATGCTTGTCTGGTCCTTGACGGCTCCGACTGCTCTTCGGATGGAGGTGGAGACCATGTCTGGACTTCACGCAACCGCCCAAGTTGAGTCCTCCTCCTACCTCATCTGCAAAGCTCAATCTCTGTTTTGTTGCTACCGGTTGATACCTCTTCCCGAAACGAATAGTTCTTGACTCTTGAGTTAATTACTAGAATTTGTCATCCAACAAGAAGTTGTAATGTTTAACATGGTTGGAGCTTGGCTGGAGTGGACTGGAGGGTGCAATGGCGGATGTGTGGGGGTCTGGGTTGTTGGGAATGGCGGGGGAGTGGTTCAAGAAGCTGGATATGGTGATGGAAGACGATGGGTTTAAAAGCTTGTGGTTTACAAGAAGCAGCATAGCATATGGTTTCACGTTGTGACACAGTGGGCCTAGAACGTATGTTGCAGGTGAAATTGGCACCAGCTCCAGCACTTAGGGGTGTTTGTTTTGGAATGCGGCTATATGGACCCAATAGCCTCCTGTGTCCCCAAGCAAAATTTCCCCCTTTAACCCTTTAATTTTCTTTTCTTCAAAAAATATCTCACCTTCCATCTTTAGTAAACAATGATTTATAATTTCATATTCTGTATGCAACATCAATGAGTTAGGTAGGTATCAGGATACCCTAAATAATTATTTATACGGGAGTTAATCAAAAGATGTGTGATCAAGATTTGTGTATTATAGTCGTAATGTCAACATCATCATCATACGCTTTATCCCAGCTATAGAGTTGGTGATTTGGCTCTTATCATAATCAAAATGGTACAAAATCCATACAAAGTCCAAACAAAGAAACATAGTGGCAAATTTTTACGCCGGATGCCCTTTCTAACACAACCGTATGAAGAGGGGATAATAATAAGAAGATTCAACGTCATTATATCAATAGTACATATTTCCAATTATGTGGATTGGCTTAATGACATAATAGTTGCACATGAAATATTAATATAACCATCTTCTATTACAAAGCTTATAACAATGAAAACCAGCCTGCTTTCATAATTCTAAGTTATAAAAAATTATATATAATTTCACCTCCTGAGACGGTTTTTTAAAATGATACAAACCTCTTGTTGGGAAACTAGGAGGTCTAGAAAACGACCCGCTCAATCGAATTCACATAAACAAAATATTAGTCTAAAATATATATAAATAATTAACAAGCCACTGTTTCTAATCAAAACAAGTGATGGAATGAAAAATCACAATATGAATCAAGGCCCAAGCGTATAATAAGCATAATAAAGCATAGACTTACGTGTTCGGTCAATTGCCTGATCCATCTAGTAAAGGTTTACTATTAATAAAGAGAAATACACAAACTTACTCACAAACAAGCCTTGAATAACTTGCCAAAAGCCTCTTTCAAAGCATCAATTAAAAAGCTCAAGTGAAACCATAGCAAGACGAGTCCTAAACCATAACTAGACTCAAGTTACAAGGCCCCTTAATTTACAGGCTTGCCCTGAAAAGGACCTAAAACCTTTCCCAAAATACTAAAGGTATTCAAGTGATTGCCCCAATATAAAAGATTCCAAAACGGAAATTGAGCCAACACAAATTCTGCACAAGAAGCCTCCGATAATCGCTAGAGCTTCGAGAAAAGGTTATTCATAAATCACTGAGCAATCGATTGCAAGGCAAGTCCGATCGCTAGCAGATCGTCTTGGCCTCAAAGTCAATCTCCATATTCTAACACGTCTCTCTTCATCATCGGGTTTGCCTCCAGCCCACTGCCAGAGTCAACCCTTTCTGCCTCACACCACCAAGGGACGGCCAGCCTTTGTAAGTAATTCCCTAATTACCCTTAAGTGGTCCCACATGATAACTAATGAAATTACAAGACTAGTGATCCTAATTCTAATTGGTTAAGAGTACGAAAGTAATAACCACTTGATGGACGTGGTTACTTAAGTATAAATAGAGGAGTTGGTCCTCTCTCCGCCCATAGACAGGACCGGAGTAAGGCTTTCATTCTTTCCCAGCTTTCATGGAATTGTTCATTAGGTAGCTGAATTAATTACAATACCATGAAAGATAAATGGAATGTAAATGAATTGGCCAATATGCTTGTGCAAGAGGAGTCAAGACTTAAGGCTTCCTAAAAAGAATAATGCTACCCCGAAAGACAACCATCATAAGAAGGAAAGGGGCATAAAGTGCTTCTTCTGTAGAAAGTTTGGCCACCTTCAGAAAGATTGCCAGAAAAAGAAAGACTGGTTCCAAAAGAAAGGTATTGATTCAACTTATGTTTTTGAATCTAACCTTACTGAAGTTCCTTCTAATACTTGGTGGGTAGATTCTGGAGCTACCACTCATGTTTCCAACACTTTGCAGGGATTTCTTACAACCCGAGCCACAAACCTAAAGGAGAAATTCCTGTTCATGGGAAATCGGGATAAAGTTCCCATTGAAGCCATAGGCACTTATCGGCTGTTCCTCGATAGTGGACATCATTTAGATTTATTTGAAACTCTTTATGTTCCTGCAGTTTCTAGAAATCTAGTTTCTTTGTCGAAACTTGATGTTGATGGATACACATTTAAGTTTGGGAATAAGCATTTTAGCCTATTTAAGAATGCTTCTTGTATTCACTACTTTCCCTACATACTTGTGTTGGTGCTAAACGTAACCTTATTAATGAAAATTCCTCAAACTTGTGGCATAGAAGGTTGGGACACATCTCCCGAGAAAGAATTGAGAGATTAGTAAAAGATGGGATTCTTCGTAATCTTGATTTTACTGATCTCAATGTGTGTGTGGATTGTATTAAAGGCAAACAAACCAAACACACAAAGAAAGGTGCCACAAGGAGTAAGGAACCTCTTGAAATTGTCCATACAGATATTTGTGGGCCCTTTGATGCTCCATCTTTTGGTGGAGAAAAGTATTTTATCACATTTATAGATGATTTTTCACGTTATGGTTATGTCTATTTATTAAATGATAAATCTCAAGCAGTGAACGCCGTTGAGGTGTACATTACTGAGGTTGAAAGGCAATTAGACAAAAAGGTGAAAATCATAAGGTCTGATAGAGGTGGTGAATACTATGGGCGATATGATGAATTAGGGCAACACCCAGGCCCATTTGCTAAACTTCTTGAAAGCAAAGGTATATGTGCTCAATACACTATGCCTGGAACGCCTCAGCAGAATGGTGTGGCTGAAAGGCGGAATCGTACTCTTATGGATATGGTTAGGAGTATGATGAGTAATTCCACTTTACCCTTATCTATGTGGATGTATGCACTTAAGACTGCTGTTTATTTGTTAAATAGGGTTCCTAGTAAGGCAGTTCCAAAGACTCCATTTGAGTTATGGACTGGAAGGAAACCCAGTTTAAAACACCTGCATGTTTGGGGTTGTCCATCAGAAGTGAGAATTTATAATCCACATGAAAAGAAATTGGACTCAAGAACAATCAGTGGTTACTTTATTGGTTACCCTGAAAAAATCCAATGGGTATAGGTTTTACTGTCCTAACGTACAATAGTACAAGAATTGTTGAGACCGGTAATGCCATATTCTTGGAAAATGGTGAAATCAGTGGGAGTGCTACAACACAAAATGTGGCAATTAAAGAAGTTAGGGTGCATGTCCCATTACCTATAACTTCTAAACAAATTGTTGTTCCCATGATTGATGTATGTCCTGTCAATCAAGAACAACAAATTAATGAGCCACAACTTATTGTTCCTTCAACACTCCATAATGATACTGTCATCAATGAGCAAGTAGTAGAAGAACCACAAATAGCCTTAAGAAGATCTGAAAGGGTCAGAAAGCCAGCTATTTCTAATGATTATATGGTTTATCTACAAGAATCTGATTATGATATTGGGACATCTAATGATCCGGTTTCATTTTCACAAGCCATAGAATGTATTAATTCTGAAAAATGGATTGAAGCCATGAATGATGAGTTAAATTCAATGGCCCAAAATGAAGTCTGGGAACTCATTGAATTACCCGAAGGATACAAGAAAGTGGGTTGCAAATGGATCTTTAAGACCAAACGTGACTCAAAGGGTACTATAGAACGATATAAAGCTAGACTTGTGGCCAAAGGATTTACTCAAAAAGAAGGCTTTGATTATAAAGAGACCTTCTCTCCTGTATCCAAAAAGGACTCACTCAGAATTATTTTAGCATTGGTTGCTCATTATGATTTAGAGCTCCACCAAATGGATGTGAAAACAGCTTTCTTAAATGGAAGTTTAGATGAAGAAGTTTATATGGACCAACCTGAAGGATTCTCCATTGAAGGAAAAGAGCATTTAGCTTGCAAACTTAAGAAATCAATTTATGGACTTAAGCAAGCTTCCCGACAATGGTACCTTAAGTTTAATGATACCATTACTTCCTTTGGATTTAAAGAAAACATCGTTGATCGATGTATTTATCTAAAGGTCAGTGGGAGTAAATTCATATTCTTGATTTTGTATGTCGATGATATATTAATTGCAAGCAATAACCTTGGATTAATGTATAAAACCAAGGACTTTCTCTCTAAAAATTTCGAAATGAAAGATATGGGTGAGGCAAAATACGTGATTGGAATAGAAGTATTCCGAGATCGTTCACGTGGAATGTTGGGTTTGTCTCAAAAAGCCTATATAGAAAAGATTTTAGAGAGATTTGGAATGGAAAAGTGCTCATCAAGCCCAGTTCCCATTCAGAAAGGGGATAAATTAAGCCTTATGCAATGTCCAAAGAATGAATGGGAACGGAAAGAGATGGAGGGAATTCCATATTTGTCTGCAGTTGGAAGTTTAATGTATGCACAAACCTTTACAAGGCCAGATATCAGTTTTGCTACTGGTATGCTAGGAAGATATCAAAAGGATCCTGGATTGGATCACTGGAAAGCTGCAAAGAAAGTAATGAGGTACTTGCAAGGAACAAAAGATCACATGCTCATATATAGGAGGTCTGAGAATCTTGAGGTTATTGGCTACTCAGATTCTGATTTTGCTGGATGTCTTGATGATCAAAAGTCCACATTTGGCTACTTATTTATGCTTGCTGAAGGAGCCATATCATGGAAAAGTGGAAAAGAATCTATCATTGCTTCATCCACTATGGAGGCTAAATTTGTGGCATGCTATGAAGCCACACTTCAAGCTTTATGGTTGCGGAATTTTATTTCAGGGCTTGGTATTGTCGACACTATTGATCGGCCGCTGAAAATTTATTGTGATAACTCCACAGCAGTTATCTTCTCAAAAAACGACAAGTACTCTAAAGGAGCAAAGCACATGGAATTAAAGTTTCTTGTTGTTAAAGAAGAAGTTCAGAAACAAAGAGTGTTTATAGAGCAAATTAGTACTAACCTTATGATTGCCGATCCATTAACGAAAGGATTACCTCCAAAGACCTTTATCGAACATGCCAATAGAATGGGTCTTGAGACTAATCCATAATGGTATGAATCGTGCTTTACTTATGATGATGTTTCTGCTCTATTACACTTTGATATCAATAAACGTGTTTCTGTTTGTTTTTCCTGTCCATAATATGCATCGATGTGAATGAATAAGTATTTATGACAGGACTAGTCTCAATTTGTAGAGACATTAAGTGGACTCTTATGATTTCCTCTTTTAAATACTATATTGAACATATTATTTAATATTGTGGTACATGGATGGGACCGTGTCGTCTAAAGACATAGAACCGCCATGACTCGTATTAATAGTTTGTTTAATTATAGTCTTATGTGACCAATCTGAATGGATAATCTTGTGCACCTTATGTTGTCTTGTTATTATTATGATAATTATCATTCGGACCAAGTGGGAGAATGTAAGTAATTCCCGAATTACCCTTAAGTGGTCCCACATGATAACTAATGAAATTACAAGACTAGTTATCCTAATTCTAATTGGTTAAGGGTACGAAAGTAATAATCATTTGATGGACGTGGTTACTTAAGTATAAATAGAGGAGTTGGTCCTCTCTCCGCCCATAGATAAATAACCAGACGATAGTAATTCCATCTGAAGAAGGAGATCGTCAGAAAGTTTAGGGCAAGGGAGAGAAACCTTTCCTCATCGTTTTTGCTATGGATTCAGGTATGCTCTATTACTAATTATGATGTTGTATATTAATAATGATTACTTACAGCCTTGTCACGGCGCAACCAGTCTAGCTTGGCCTGTCCACGACACGATCTCACCTAGCCAGTCCAGTTGGGCCTTGGCCTGGCCTAGCGAGTCCGCGGTCTTCTTCTTCTCTCAGACCCAGGCACCACCTTTCTATCTCCATCAAACACCCAAAATAATCACTTCAACTCCATCTTCACATTAGTTAAAAAAAAAAAGATTTCTGTGTCACTTCACAACAAAATCAAAGCTTCAACAAATCCATAAGTGACAGCTCAAGCTTCGTTCTCCACTTTGTAATGTGAAATCACATCACTATGACTCCACCCTACTATAGTCCTCTCAATTATGCCCATATTTGCCCTTCTATTAGTTTTCGTACCGACCATCAATTTCATAGATT
Organism: Houttuynia cordata; assembly: GCA_039654745.1. Taxonomy (NCBI): domain Eukaryota; kingdom Viridiplantae; phylum Streptophyta; class Magnoliopsida; order Piperales; family Saururaceae; genus Houttuynia; species Houttuynia cordata. The sequence goes on along the minus strand of CM077502.1, from coordinate 11,682,940 downwards.
TCCAGCCAAGGATGGAGTTTCAAAATTTTGGATAACTTCGTCCAATCAACAGTCCGAATTCGTCCTTTTCAAAAAGAAAAAAACAGTCCGAATTCGTGATTAAGAAGGAGAGTTTGCAGAGCCGCATAGGACCTGATTGTTCATTCATTTGACTTCTGACCACGCCTATATCCATTTAGAAGTAAATACAGCATAGAAAGGTGTCCATATCACGAGGCTCTAGCATCAACCCTACAATAGTAAAATGTCCATAGCTTAGCCATGTAACAACTGCATATAAAATAATGTAACCTTGTAACTTCTCACTACGCACTAAGATGTACTAATAAAGCTAAAATTAACATAAAACTACTATTAATAAGGAAAAGTTTATATGAGATACGGCTCATGTGCATCCCGAGGTACCGTGATCCATCGGATTTTGAATCAAACCTGCTACACCCGAATTTAAATGGATATGCAGACACCTCGCCGTAAATTCAAATTTGATGGGGCTTGCAACACCTCGCCTCATGCGTGTGTCTTGTACTATTTGTGACGACTAATAACATAGGTAAAGTAGTATGATGAAGTGTCATATTTCATGCATATAACCACTCACTGCAGGCTACCCTCAACATGGCCCGGTGGCTGGCCTTGGTCGTGGCGGGAAAGTGGTGGTGAGTACAAGAAGGGAAAGCATGGATAGGCAGACAACAACGGAGTAGAGATAGGAGTTCAGGGCAAGGAGGAAGCCAAGCCCGCAATCCGTGGTGGATGGGCTAGAATGAAGGTTCATCAGGATGAATGTAGGCAACCTTGGTGGATCACAGGTGGTCGAAGAATCTATATACTGTTTAGTAGAGCAAAACATGAAATAGATGGTATATATTATTTTGGAGGAATTAGAATACCTCCGAAAAGCGAATTTGATTTTTGCACTGATTTGATTCATGGAAGGTCATCTATTTAGAAAGCACCTTACAAGATGGCTCTATCAAAATTAAAGGAGCTAATGATTCGGTTGGAAGAACTTTTGGAGAGGGGTTTTATTAGACCCAGTGCTTCACCTTAGGGAGCACATGTTCTCACCGTTAAGAAGACTAATGGATCCTCGAGGCTTTGTATTGTGTAGTATCTACTATCTACTACTAAGGATAGATTATTTGTTTGATCAACTTCACTCAACCAAAGTATTTTCCATGCTCGATTTTAGGTTAGGTTATCACGGATTAAAGAGGAAGATTTTCTCAACATAGCTTTTAAAATAAGGTATAGACACTATGAGTTACTTGTGATGCCTTTTGAATTGACAAATGCACATGCAACATTCATGGATCTTATGAACATGATTTATCAGCCAAATTTAGATCAGTATGCCATTGTATTTGATAATGGTGTACTGATCTATTAACCAAATAAGGAAATCCACGTGAATCATCTCTATTCAACTTTTCAAAATCTTCATAAAAATCAACTAGATGCTAAGTTAAGTAATGTGACTTCCCGTGATTTCAAAAGATGATGTATAAGTAAATCCAGCTAAGGTGGAAGCAGCTTTGAAATGGAAACCAAGCAAGAACAAAGTGAAGGTGAGGAGTTTTCTCGGACTTGCAGTATGAGATCATAAAAGGATTCTCATCTATGGCTTTAGGTAAATCCACGTGATTTCAAAAGATGATGTATCAGTAAATCCAGCTAAGGTGGAAGCAGTTTTGAAATGGAAACCAAGCAAGAACAAAGTGAAGGTGAGGAGTTTTCTCAGACTTGCAGGCTACTATATGAGATCATAAAAAGATTCTCATCTATGGCTTTACCCTTGACCAAGCTAACCAAGAAGGAGGTGAAGTTTGTCTGGACTAAAGAGTGTGAAAGGAGGATTCGAAAACTGAAGATTGTTTGATCAGTGCACCAATTCTCACCCTTCTGGTGATGAAGGATGTGTCATTTATAATGCTGTAACTCTTAAATGGCTTGGGTTGTGTTAATGCAAATGGAAAGGTAGTGGCTTCTACATATCATCAATATGCTGATGATAGTAAAACAACATGTGCAAATTCAATTACTTGGGTGTGTTTGTTTGCTCAAAAATGAAAAATCGTCAAGGTGAAAGAAGTATAAAAACTTTGTAAAAATTGAAAAATGTTTCGATAATTTAAAATATATGCATCCTAAAAGTACGTTTCAAGCCTAAAATATTTTCAAACTAAAAGTTTTTATACTTCTTTCACCTTGACGATTTTTCATCTTTCAGCAAACAAACCACCTTGCACCTCGAAGGGATACGTAGGCAGTGGCACCAACAATGCTAGTTTGAACACAAACTTATGCATGTGTCCCGTATACGAATTTGAACATACGAGGGAGGCCAACCACCTATATGACCTTACAAGCATGGAAAATCGTCTCGCCAATATATCGGTATCGGCCATAAACCGATACATCAATACCAATTAGTATCGTTTTTTCAAAAAATTCCAAATATCGCCGATATATCGGTCTCAGTATTTTTTAAATTAAAAAATTATTTTTTAAAAAAAATTCAAATTTTTTTTTTGAAAAAAAAACCTTTCATGTTTGTTTTCTATCCAAATATGCATATTTTAAAATATATTCTTTGTTTAAATTAGTATAACTTATTTTAGAAGTTAGATTTTGAAAATATACGATAAAAACTAGTTTTTGACTACCAATATTTTTTTACACAATATCTCTGATATATCTCCGATATTTCATCTCTTTGCCCTACCGACATTCCATGCTTACAAGGCGAAGTTCTTTTCTTATTAGGGTACCACGTCGAAGATCGTGACACGGCACAACCTTCCATCGAAATGGTGATGCTGTAACTTGTTTTCATATACTTCAAAAAGTAATCAATCCCATCAAGGACTAAAAAGTAGAATTTGGATCAAGGCAATCAATCAACTTGTAACGCACTTGCCACTAAACATTCAAGCTACTAATGGTTTTGCAAGGGTGATGTCAGGAGGTTCCTAACATATGTGTAACCTTGATTGGCTTTGCACACATGTCACATACTCGGGGCATTGGGATTTTTGGCAGCTCAAAGCCAACAAGCTCAGTGTAAGGAACGTGCTCTTTTAAGTTTTAACGGGATTGTCTACCTATGATTGAGAAATTCCGCGACCCCCAGACAGACGAATTTCAAATAAGTCTCCATCTTCTATGTTGCTGTAACAGAAAGGATCGACTCAACTCCTGCTTTGTAAAGAAAAATGGGCTAAAATGTGCAAGATCTATGTCGCTGACTCCGAACGGAAAATGCTCTACCTGATAATGATTATGATTCTGATAACATAAAATAGGTTGAGCAGACCCATGTCACCCATTTAGCTTATTCATCTTGATAATCAGCACCTTTAATTCATTTTGCAAGGATAATACTCATTTTTATCTTGGCGAAATGAGATTCCAACATGATATTGTAATGGTTTAATGATTGTAGTTCTCGTTTTATTTTTGTTTTTCTCCATCAAGTTCCTCTTTTCTTTTGGCAACTCAAGAATAGTTCCTCTTCCTTTTTTTTTGAAACTGATAAAACAAGATGGGGAAAACAGACCCTACCTGATAACATAGCCAACCGATCACATATCAATGTGCAACATTGAATGAATAAAAATTGGGCTATGCCCAGCCCACTGACTCGAAGAGGGAAGCAATTTGGAATGTCTAGCTAAAGCATGAGCCACTCCATTGGGCTCTCTCTCCACATTGCCTTCTCCACCAAGTCGCAAAGCCTGAAATCCTGTGGCGGGACCGACGGAAAGAGTTCACTGAGTTTACACTGTCACCTTGTTAGCTATTTGATGTACAAGGAAAATGATATTGCTACATTCGGTGTGAACAATGAAGGGGACGTCTAGTGTGACCGAGTTTGAGGACCATATTGTAGGCATGGAGATTTGCAATATTGCAGATCCCCATGGGCTGGGGTCCTGCAATCTGGTCCTCAAACTCGGTCAGCGGAACATTTCCAAAGGGCATTAAAGTGGGCCTCACATGGTCCACTTTTTTATTATCCAACAAATATATGCCAGGCAACGGGTTATGTCTACATTGGTGTGTACAATTATCAGCTTCCTATGCAAAGTGAGGACTTCGACTCATAAGTCATACTCCCGCCGGTTACTTTTATTAATAGATACAGTTTTTTTCAATTGAATTAAATTTTTAGTGTATTTTAAAAAACTGCATATGTTAAAAATGGCCGGAGGGAGTAGGTTATAAATGCTTGATATGCGATGGAGGACTTTCAAAATGGATGAGGAGTTCACCACCTCGCGGTTTAGGGGATGTTTTGCTACACTGTAGCATTTGGATATTTTATATATCCAGCTGAAACACCTCAGGACGTGTTTCAGCTGGAAATAAAAATCCACCTGGATGCTACAGTTTTTATCCAGAATCTAGTCTGGATATTTTGCAATAATCACCCCCCAAACGGCCCCTTAGATACCCCGCACCCCCTATATACAGACCATGAATGTCCACTGTCTAAAAAGGGCCACAACTTCGGTCGAGGAGGCCGAGCACACCGCAATTGGAGAACGCTACGATGAAATGGGCCACTGACTTTGCCCGCCCAAAGTTGTCAATTTTTTTTGAAACACAAACAAGAGCGGGGTGAGCCAACATCTAAATATGGTATAGCAGTACTAAATTGTGTCTTATTATATAGCTGGTCTCCCCCATGTCCCCAACTCGTGCAACCAGACATCTTCTTCATTGTAGGCCTCTCTATTTAAATAACAAAACTTATAAACCACATCAAAAACTCCTCATTTTTCTTCCCACCATAGCAGGAACGTGTTAGCCACTTATCAATGCCTTCACTTCTCTCTGACTTGCCCAAATCGCCAAATCCTCGCTACTCATCAAAGAACAACCCCCCTTAGACGGCAAATTCAAATCCGCTCGTGAAGCTTCACCAATCTCCATCGATCACCGAAATCAATGGCACACACACTCTCGTGCCGTGGGTGAAAAAAACCCGTTAAGAGCACACATGTGCACCGTCGATATAGGGTGATGGACGGCTGATAAAACTTCACCAGCAACTCCACTCGGCTTCTGCTGAATCTCAGGTGCTACCACTCCATAAGTTCTTACATTAATCCCTTCGTTATCCCTAGACTTGCTCTCCCAGGAAGGGTGCCCCTTGTGATCCACGTGTGGGCAGTCCATTGGCCACATCATCTCAACAGTCACCCAGCGCCACCCCTTGGCAAGCCTCCCCCTTTCAAAGTTTTGAATGCCACCACCGTCCACCTCCCTTCGTTCCCTCGCCTTTAATCCCCACCCCCAAATTCACTAAACCTACCCCATCCCCGGCAACCTCTCCTCCGTCTCCTCTTCGCCGGCGTCCGGTGGACCTCCTGACGGCGGCGCGCGGCCAAGATGAACGCCCTGGGAAGGCAGGAGCAGCGATTCGCGGCCGCCGGCCACCACCAGCGCCAATACTCGGATCACTTCCTCGACGCCGCCTCCCACAGCAAATGGCTCCAATCCGCCGCACCGGCGCCTCTTCAGGTCTCCGTCTTCCACATCCTTTGCTCTCTCTGACATTTTCTTAGTGGTTTTCGGTGACGGAAGGGGCCGATCTTAGCGTGCAGGACTTCTCGCGGATGTTCAGGAGATCGCAGCGGAGCGGGGAGCTGTTCTCGGAGCCGTCGACGCCGCCGGCGGACTCAAAATCGTCCAGTCAGAGGAAGAACGGGGAGGACTACGTCTCGCCGAACGAGCTCAGTCCGGGGTTGTTGGATCTGCACTCCTTTGACACTGAGTTGCTTTCTGATGTAAGTGCACTGTCTCGTCTTGATTGTGTTCGAAAGGAAAATGTGCATTTCTCTCCGTAAATCGTGAATTTTGATATTCTGGTCTGCCAAATTGGATGCTTTTTGTGTTGATTTTCAGTTTTAGATCGAATGGGAACCCTTGGGCTCGATCTTTCGACACGCCGAACCTTGATACCTGTTATTAACTAGTGTTCTGGATGGTTTTTGTGAGTGTAGTGTATGCCTCTCCTGTGATGATTTGACTAATTTGTCTTATAGTATGTTAGAAAAGAGCAACATTAATCAGGGATTTAGGGAAGACAAAAGATAATTAGAGAGATTAAGGGTTTGACGGTGAAAAAGGAAGCATGTTTAAGATCTATATATGCTTCTTTTTTACTCCTCATCAGATAAACAGATATTCTTTGATTGGTGAATGTTCTGGATCCTTTTTGTTTATCACATTATCCATGGCTTGCTTATCTGAAGTTGGTAATAGAATCGGAGCACCATTGTAAAAAATTCTAAATTTTTGCGTCGCCCACCCAATCTCCATCCTAATCATTGCAGCTTATTCTAGGAGCTGCTTCTCTTACCTTTTTTGTTTATTGCATCCCATAAGTAGTCATTACTTGCATCTGATTCATTGAGAAACCCTTTTGCACATTCTTCCTGGTCTTTTAGTCTAAAAAAAAATTATCCACAGATCCTTAAAATTAATCATCTCCTTTTTTTTAGATGTGAATTCTTCTTGTGATTCATGGTTACTTTAACTATGTCTCAGGTGTTATCCTTTCGTTGTTTTAAATATTGTTGGTACTTGCCGTAACGTTTTCTGTATATCTCTAACGTTCTTGTTTAACTGCCTAGTGATTACAATATATGCTCTTGAACTGCATTTATGACATAACTAACTATTTTATGGTCATCCATTCATATAACACATCTTATGTTGTGTGGCTTTATGATCTTTTCTATGCTTGTTAAATAATTTTGTATTCAACATTTTGGTGGCAGATGTCTGTTCCTGGGATATATGATGGAAATACCTTCTACAACTCTTCTCATGGTAGGAGCATTGATGATTCAGACGCATACTTTTCTGCTACCAGGCAGACAAGTATATCTGGTGATTTCCCCGAAAATAATATTTTAAAAAGCTTTTCAACTGACAAAGAAAAATCTGGGCCGGTTGCTAAGATCAAAGTAGTGGTATGTTCTAATCTAATGTTTTTTCTTTTCACTTTTGTGCATGTCGTGTATGTTTTTGCCTTCTTTCAGTGTTATTAGTATTTGACGATGCATTATCTGTAGGTGCGCAAGAGGCCACTTAACAAGAAAGAGATATCAAAGAAAGACGAGGATATCGTAACAATTGAACCTCATGCAAATTTCCTTACTGTTCACGAGACCAAACTTAAGGTTGTTGTCAAATGGTAGTGTGGTGAAATATCTGTCTGCTGTTCCCTTATTAGGAGGCTTGCAACTGTTCCCCGTTGTTTATTGATTATATCAGCATGGCATTGGTATTATGGTTTTCAGTCAGATGCGCACACACACACACACACTCTTAGAAGGCAAGTCATGCAAGAAACGGGTTCTAGATTAGAGGTTCATTCCAGAATTAGCCTATTGTAGGCTTCACAGCAGTCCCGTGAAGGTGGGATTGGAGATGGGCAATAAAAAAGTGCGTTACCAAAATTTGGTACCATTCCTACATGGGGTCACCTTTATTTGAAAAAGTAAAGTTGTAGCCCTTTTTACTTCATATCAGATTTGGCTGACTTAAGTTGCTCAGATGGGATGGGACCACATGTGGACCATTTTTTGAAGGCCCACCACTGTAGAGTTTACAATAAGGAGGTTCTAAAATGTTCCTCTTTGCAAGCGCTTTGAGGTCATTATTTCTGAATTATAAGCTATCAGATAGTTGTTTAGAGATCATTGCAAATAATTATTGTTAAAATGATACTTTGTGACCTGCCATAGAATAAGGGCAATTTGGTGTTCTATGGTTAGTGTATGACATACTTCTCCCTTCTCTTTAATGAGGGACTACTTTTCTCTACTTGATATAGGAGAGACCCTATTGCTGTAATAATTTGTTTTAGTGCCAAAATATCCTTTCTTGTAACAAAAAAGAAAAGAATCATCTTATTCTCTCCGATGCCAACCCTAGTTTTTTTCTTTATTTGCCTATATCATTAGAGAGTGAGCACATACACAAATGTTACAGTGCCCTCTTTACCACTGTAGATACATGGTAAAATATATGAATATTTTTCAAATAATATCATTCTGGGATTACAGTTGATGGATATATGTTTGTATAAATTGCAGGTGGACTTAACTGAGTACATTGAAAAGCATGAATTTATGTTTGATGCTGTGCTAGATCAGAATGTGTCAAATGACAAAGTGAGTAGAAAGAAAAACAGTTATTTAAGTGGTTGAGTATCAGTTAATTGGCTAATTTAGAACTTTTATTGGATTGGCTAGGTGTACCATGAAACTGTTGCTCCAATTGTGCCATCAATATTTCAACGAACCAAGGCTACTTGTTTTGCTTATGGGCAAACAGGCCAGTAAATGCGTCCCCTTTCTATCAATTTTTTTTGATATATCATTGTCTATTTATAACTTTTGTTATGTTGTTTCTGATGAATGTCTAGAACCACCCCAGATTATCAAATAAGCTTGTAGTTTTCGTTAGTTTGAGCTGTGCTTTGATTCCGTATCTGCATATATGTGGTGTTGTTTGGAATTGTAGAAAAAACAATTAGGCATTGATCCGGATACAACAGAATGGACTTATAACCCTAGTTTATTGAATAAGATTTGAAGCTTTTGGTAGTTTGAGCTGCACGTTGATTATATCTTCGTATATGTTGTGTCGGCATGACTTGTAGATAAAGCAATCGGGTATTCATACTGATATGATATAGCATAACAACAGAATGAACTTAGAACCCCTGTTAATGAAATAAGCTTGAAGCTTTTTGTTAGTTTGAGTTATGTGTCTATTCCATACCTACATATATGTTGTATTGTGTTTAGTTGTAGATAAAACAAATAATTATTGATCTGGATTCGACAACTTCCAAATAATTGGGATGTGAAGAAGATGATAAATAAACCGAACTTAAAGGGTTGTAATAATTTGATTATTGCATGTAACCAAATGTGCTCCTCCTTGGCAAAGCTTGGAGTGGGTGGTTGGCCTTTGTACAGAAGGCTCAGTTACCTAATGCAGATTACATATTTTTATTCATGGTAAAGTATTTATTTGCTCATTCTTTTTGCATAGTTATCATTTCTCTCTTGACTTGCTTTTGTTTTTGTGTTCTTTATGTTTATTGATCTTTGAAGTTTATTTTATTCTACTGTTAATTTATACCATGTTCTTCCAGGTAGTGGAAAGACATACACAATGCAGCCATTACCACTTAAAGCATCTCAGGATATTCTCTCTTTAATGCACCACACTTATCGCAATCAAGGTTTTCAGTTGTTTGTCAGTTTCTTTGAAATCTATGGAGGAAAACTCTTTGATCTTCTAAATGATAGGAGGTTTGTTATCTCTATATGTTTTGAATTTCATTTTTACATTATTCTCGTATTTCTCTTATTTTTGCACTTGACAACACTCAGAAAGCTTTGCATGCGGGAAGATGGAAAACAACAAGTATGTATCGTGGGTTTGCAAGAGTATAGAGTGTCTGATGTGGAAACTATTAGAGAATTTATTGAAAAAGGAAATGCCACCAGAAGTACTGGAACCACAGGTGCAAATGAGGAATCTTCGCGTTCACATGCGATACTTCAGCTTGCTATTAAGAGATCAGCTGATGGCAGTGAATCAAAGCCTGCTCGCATAGTTGGGAAGCTATCTTTTATAGATCTTGCTGGCAGTGAGCGTGGTGCAGATACAACAGACAATGATAAACAGACGAGGTATTATATGGCTGCTATCTTCTATCATGAAAAACTAAAGACTGCATTATATCTGAAATAGTTTAGTGTCATGCCTCTGCATAAAAAACAAACTGGTAATGTATGTGATGATGTAAGTTGGATCTTCATCTCATTTTTCCACATTAGATGGTGTGTCAATAAGGCCATTCGCTGCCACTATCTTATCTGGCTAGGATATGGCATAGAATGTGAAAGATATAAAGTAGTTTAACCAGAATGAGCATCTGAAATAATGGAGCAAGTATTTTAATGCTGAGATGCAGCCCATGGCACTTTTATCCTCCCTCTGAGTTTTTCGTAGCAGTGTTTTGCTGGCCAGAGTTTCTAGCACTGACAACTAAGTAGATCTGGCACTACGTGAATTCTACAACCTAGGAACTGGGGATGGCTTACATCGTAATTTTAAGAGGAAAACAAGCGCAGTAAATAAGGAGACCTACATGGGGTAGACAGAGAACAATCTAAATCTTCATACTCAAAAGAGGAAAATTTTAAGCTACTTTGACCAAATCTCACGATTCTTGTACTTCAAATCAAATAAGAAAATTGTCAAGTAAATATAAAGCACAGGATCATTGACAGATACTCTCTTCTACTGCACTTTATGACCAAAGTAAAGTAAATTCTAACATCGGATGCTATCCTCTCTGTAACAGAACTTGCCAAAGAAAAGAAAAATCCTGCATTGACAATGTTCCAGATCTTTGTTTATCCTCCATGAGTTTATTTCTACTGTTTTTGCCTTTGGATACTCTTGACACATTCTGCACTATACATTCGAGTAAAATTTATTTGATGATACAGGATGGAAGGAGCTGAGATAAACAAAAGTTTACTTGCACTGAAGGAGTGCATCCGCGCTCTGGACAATGACCAGGGTCATATTCCTTTCAGAGGGAGTAAACTTACGGAAGTGTTGAGAGACTCATTTGTTGGTGATTCAAGAACTGTTATGATATCTTGCATTTCTCCAAATTCAGGATCATGTGAGCATACCCTTAACACATTGAGATATGCTGATAGGTAATGTTTAAAATTTAAACTTATGGAATTAGTATAATTATTAGTCAACATACTGCTCATTTTAATTTTTTTATGTGCTCTCTCTCTCTATAGGGTGAAAAGTCTTTCAAAGGGAAACAACTCTAAGAAAGATAATCTTTCTTCAACGTTCAATTTAAGAGACTCGACTGCTTCACCTTTGCCTTCAGCTGTACCTGCTGTTTCTACTTTTGACGGAGATATGCCCAACGATACAAACAGATTCGGATGGTCTAAAATAAGTGCACCTGAATGTTTTCGGCCATTTAACATGGGAAATGGACTTTCTGGAAGGGAGGACAGTAAATATGGTTGTTTATATGCAAATGGGCTTAAGGAACAAAGAGGCAGGGGTCAGACAAAAGTTGAGGATTTCAATTTTTCCGAACCTTATGAGCTGGATAAGCCTCAGTGGAAGAAAGGGAAGCCAGAAATACATGGGGTTCCTTTTTCTGAAGTTAAGGATTTCAATTTTTCCAGGAAGCATGATACTGAGAAGACATGGAAAAGTATTACAAACTTGGACACAAATGGCTCAAAGTCAGATGATGATCTGAATGCTTTATTACAGGTATCAGCTTGCAGAATACTTGCTAAACCATGTAAGAATGGTAGCTTGAAATTCTATATTTTTGCTAATTTCAGGAAGAGGAGGATCTTGTGATTGCCCATAGAAAACAAGTGGAAGAGACAATCGACATTGTTAGGGAGGTCAGTGCCCTTTGTTCCCTTCCCCCTAGTTTACAAAAAGCTGGTCATTGTTATTGCTCATGTATCTGCATTGTTCAATGTAGGAGATGAAGCTATTAATAGAAGCAGATCAGCCAGGGAACCAACTTGATGACTATGTTGCCGGATTGAACACCATTCTTTCACAGAAAGCTGCAGGAATATCAAATCTGCAGAACCGTTTGGCTAATTTTCAAAGACGTTTAAATGAGCACAATGTTTTAGTTTCTTCAAGTGGATGTTGATTTTGTTTGCTGGCACTGACTGAAGCTATCAGCCCTTGAATTGTTATGCTGCTGCAAGTCTTCAGCGTAGAACCAAACTGTTGAGTTTGGCTTCGAGTCCCAGATATTTGCAGGCTCACTGCATTGCTACCAAACTGCTCAAAGCGTGAGTGGAATATTCCATTGTTGCTCCTCCGGATCATGGGAATTATTTTTCAATTTTGTCAAAAGGATGATGTCAATTGACATACTGTTATGTGATCAATTAAGTTGTTTGTAAAGTGATTACTACATATACCTATATATGCCATGTATTTTTCTGTAAAGCTGTAAAAGATTGCAAAATTTTAAAAGCAGACAGCAACCATTTGCTGTAAGTAACCGCTTTAAGCCGATGTTATCTAGATCTATATCTATATATACCATAATAAAGTATGGTAGCACTTGCCACGAGACATTTGGGTTCATCTTAGTTAAGCACTCTCCTTGCACCTCAGTTCGTCTACTTGAAATATAGTGTATCAGATGGAAGGATTGATATAGCATGTGCTGTGTAAGGTGGGTTTCCTCTGAAGATTCTATATATTCCACCTTCATCAGCAAAAAAAAAACTGTGGTAAGTCAATTTTTTTCTATACCTTCCCCGGACTTCAAAGTGTGTAAATAGTAGAATCCACACTATATGAAATAAATTAATTCCAAATGCAGTTCGATTAAAAAGATTCTCTCTAACATCGGTGATAGGTGAGGTGTTTGCTTCATTCATTATCATGCCATTGCGGTGTGTGCACATGAGATGTACTATATATAGTACTGAAGGCAATTTCCCTAGGTTTCAGCCACTCCAGGTGGCCATGCTTCTCTAGCTTCCTGCATGATTAAATTGTAGTAAAAAAAACTGCATGATCGTATGGTGTTCAAGGTCCGCCAGAGCGTGCAATCGGCCGAAATAGTGAGCTTAGGGTAGGTGGAAATCTAATTTAGAAATTTATTATCTCCCATAAGCGAATGAGCTCCTCTTGCTTGCAGAACGCTATTGTAACAAGCTGCCAGCCTAGAGACAACGACTAAAATGAAGAAACGCATGGAGGCCTTGTACACAAGCAAGTCACCATTTCTAGAATGGACTGACTGATTAGGACCCCTGAACCGTGGTCAATAGACTATCTTAATTTCAAGACTTCTCTAATGGTTTTTCACCAGCGATAATTAATCATAAACCATCCAACTTACTGACTAATACTAATTTAGAATCTAGTTTGCAATAACCTCAAATGATCCTTAAAAAAAACAAATGTTCACAAATTTGAACAACACTTCAGTCACATTTTCCCATTTCAGATGTATTTCGAGTAAATTCATGTGTGTGTGTGAGAGAGAGAGAGAGAGAGATTTAGTATCGAACTACCTGAATTGCCATTAGATACAGATATATCACTCCTTACTTCTCTTTCATTCAATTGTTCTCTGCCAAACTTAGCTGTGTGAAGTTGATTACTGCTGGCAACTCTCTGATGTGGTGTGCTTAAAGAAAATTCGATCACATTCTAGTTCTTACTGAATTTTTTTGTGGATACATTTTTTCAATTCACTAGAATAGAGTTTATGAGTAACAATGACTGCTCTAAATGAAAATTCATACCTAACTGCTGAAGTTTTTAGCAACTTGAATCACGAGATAATGCTACCGTTAGCATAAACTTAATTAACTGCATGGATTGGAAGTAAATAAGCATGAGTATTAGAAGAGAAAAGTCATGTGACTCATGCATGAATGTGGCTACGTATAAATGATCAAATACCAACTCCTCATGATGCTTCATTTATTTATCATCTTCGTTCGAGTGATTTATCATCACTAATCTAGCATGCTACGTTGAGTGTAGACATGAGAATTGTGACAGATTGAATTATTTATACTAGAGTCGGCATAGCCCAGCCACAACCACTCGCGGTTAAAGCTAGAGAGAGGCAAGTTACACCAAACTGGTTTAGAACAGAATTTCAAATTCTTGAGTCTCCATTGTTCCATCTTTTTTTCCGCTCTCAACCTACAATCTTTTTTTCTTTTATTTTTGAAGTTAAAGATTGCCTGCAGTCATTCGTAACTCGTTGCCCTCATTTCCTTCTGTGGGGGCGGCGTTAGTATCGTCCTCATTTAAGTCAGTGAGTGGATGGCAGTTGAGTCCATTAAACGTGGGTCTTTCTTGTAGGTGATGCTTTCTTCCGAATCCCCCTTATATAATCCTCACCACTTCTGCCTCCCACTCCACTATCATCTCCTTCTTTCGCTTAATCAGTCAGCAACACCATGAATCGCTCTCTGCTCTGCACCTTCCTCCTTGTTGCGGTAAATGATCGCCTTTAAACCATATATATGCAAAGCCTTTATTAGCAGTCAAACGAACACAATCTAACACTTACATTGATGTGTGTTGTAGGTGACCTCTGCCATGGCGGTGAGCCATGCTAGTTTGGCTCCACAAATATATTGGCACACCAAGCTTCCTAACTCTCCCATGCCCAGTTCAATCCGGGAGCTCTTGAGACCTGGTTTCTCTCTGCCTCACTCCTCTGATCAATTTGATCATTACTTCCATGATTTGAAAGTGTCATACTATTATGTGAATAACTCTAAAAAATTTAGTACTAAATAATTTGATATGTTCAGTTCTACTGACGGTTTACTATTCCATGCTACTTAAACACTTCATTTAATGCTTAAATGACAAGTCAAGGAATAATTCTCTATTTTGCTAACATATTAACAATTATGTATGATTCACTGATCAGAGAGTGCATACGAGAAGGAAAGCACGGACGTGGAGGTGGGCAAAGGAGGGGTGCACGTCGACGCCAGTAAGGGCAAGTCCGGAGGCACCAGCAGCGTCGACGTCGGCAAGGGTGGCGTGGACGTTGACGTTGGACATGGTAGCACGACCGTCGGCGAGGGCAAAGCAGGCGTAGACGTCGACGCAGGACATGGCGGCACCACCGTCAACGTAGGCCACGGCACCGACGTGAATGTCAGGACCCACCACAGGGGCCAGCCCGTGGTGGTGAGGGTCGGTCCCCCCGGCAGGTCTCCCTTCGACTATAACTACGCCGCCGCCGCTGACCAGCTCCACGACAATCCCTACACCGCTTTCTTCTTCCAGCAGAAGGACCTCCGCCCGGGTACCAAGATGAGCCTCCGCTTCTTCAACCCCATGCCGGCCTCCAACTTTCTCCCCCGCAGCGTCGCCGACTCCCTTTCCTTCTCTTCCTCCAAGTCCTCCGAAATCCTCTCCAAGTTCTCCATCGACCCCAGCTCCGCCGACGCCGCCGCCATGAAGGAGACCCTCGAGACCTGCGAGAAGCCGGCGGCAAAGGGGGAGGACAGGCTCTGCGCCACTTCACTTGAGTCGATGGTGGACTTCGCTACGGGCAAGCTGGGGAAGGACGTGAAGGCGGTGGCCACGTCGGCGAAGGAGGACTCCAAGGTCGTGACCTACACGGTTGCACCGGCCGGGGCCCAGGAGATGAAAGGCTCCAAGTCGGTGACATGCCACAGACAGGCGTACGCCTACGCCGTATACTACTGCCATGAGACGTCCAAGACGAGCGCGTACGTGGTGCCGCTGGTGAGGGAGAACGGGGCCACGGCGGAGGCGGTGGCGGTATGCCACATGGACACCTCTGCATGGAACCCCAAGCACCTGGCCTTCCAGATGCTCAAGATCAAACCTGGGACTGTGCCCGTGTGCCACTTCTTGCCCCAGGACCATGTTGTTTGGGTCTCGGCCAACTAAATTCGTTCTCATGTATGCATACCAGCTTTAGCTGCTGCATGCTGTGTACGGCGTACGCATACTGTATTTTGGACCGGGGGGTTCATTTATTCTTCCCATTTTCATGTATGATATAGTATATGGTACTTGGGTTGTGTTGTTGTACGAATGATATACTATATGGTACTTGGGTTGTGTTGTTGTACGAGTTTTATGTGTTGTGAATGTGCTGGGTGGAAGTGCAACATCACAATTTTAATAAGAATGAGACAAAATAAAAAATATTTTGCTGTCTCGCCTACAGTGATAAAAAAACAAAAATCTATCTACCAATATGATAATGGAGTTTACCTAGGAAAATTGCTTAGGTAATGCTTAGCATATCGTGGATGAACTTTAGATGTTTTTTTCCATCAGTGAATTTAGATACCTCTGCCTTTAGAAACCGACAGAGAAATTTGAAAAAAAAAATGTCAGCCTGACAAGTTTTAGGGTAATTTGTAGGTAAATTTTTTTATTATGAAAAACCCATTCGGGAACTTGGAAATTAATCATATTTTCAGCCTTCAAAAATCAGCATGACTCCTGATTGGTGACTTATATTTGAGAAAAATCAAGCGTGATTTATGTTTGGCGGAGTATGTGAAATTTTTTTGTTTTGGGTGACAACAACAGGTAGTGGTGGTGGTGGGCAGCGGTGTTGAAAGTAGCGGCGGCGGCGGTGGTAGCGGCGGTGATGGGCGGCAGACAACGGTGGTGGTGATGGCAACAGTGGTGATGGCGACGAGAGGGCAGTGGGAGGTGATGAAGTGACGAGGAGATGTCAATCAGCATTTTCACCTTTTCAGGGGGTGATTTGATAATTATTTTTAGTTTTCACCGTTAGGAATGAAAATTCGCAATTTAATTCTCCAAACGCACTCATTGCTGATAGGTAAAAATTTTCACCTTTCACTATCAGCAATTCTTGTGAGCTCTTTCACTAAACAAACCGTTTTCACCTCAATGAGTCTCTTTCAAGCTCTCTCACTAATAAACAAACAATTTTCACCTCAATCAGCCTCTTCCAGCCTAATTTTTTTTTTACAATTTTTCAGTAACCAAATGCACCCATAATTGTTGGCTACGTGTTTAATGACTTTGATCCATTAATTAGCGGGCTCGCTGCTTGTCAACTTGACAGTTGATAGCATTTTGGTCTAAGACTCCCCTCAAATTTCAGCGTGGAGAAAAGCTTATCATTTTGCCGCATGCGTGTTTTTTTTCACTACAAATTTTCCCGCCTGCATTGCCTTCTTCCTCAACTGTTTTGTATGAAAGGGGGGGGGGACCATATTCTCGTAAATAGTCTTGAAAGCATGGAGTCCCAGCAAGTCACATATGCTTTGCATGTTTAAGAAAACCATATCTTTCCCCAAAATAGGTTTTTTTTTAATTCCTACTACTCCATTATATAGAAAAACATATGCTCTGACTGTTACGCCCCGAAATCTCATACATCGATCGGAGTGCTGAAGCCAACCAATGTGATATATTTCGAGGTAGAGATCTCGGGCACGTGACCGAACAGTCGATTTTCCAACCGATTACAATCATCTCAAAAGGACGTGTAACCAATTATGCCTGCAATCAGTGTAATACAATAATAGACATCAATGAATGATATAAAATAAATTTACTTAATAATAATCCATTTAAGAAAGTCAAATAAAATAAACCTATAAGTCTATGGCACACAATTGTCAATAATGTCATAAGCATCAATAAAAGCAAAGCAAATAACTAAATAGTCTTTAAACCCCTCTCGGCGCCTGCAATCCGTCGTTCCACTACTGCACTTCCTGATCTCACTTTTCATTTGTGCCTGCATCAGAGGATGCATGAGTATTTCATAGAAACACTCAGTAGAATGTAAAAACCCACTGAATTAAAACAAGTACTACGAAGAGAATAAGAATAACAAATGATTGTGAACATCCCACAACATCTAAACTGAACCGAGGTCAATACACCTGCAAGGTTAGTCAATAACAATTCCAACTCGCAAGTATAGGAAAACATCAATAAGACTCCGAACAAACAGATGTGTAAGGAGAGAATAACAATCATATTAAAGGCTCCAAACATCTAAAGTGAAAGGAGTTACAATTTCTGCTCGCTAACCTGGTCGCTCGCAAGTGACTAAAATAATATACCAGAACCACCCTAGGGGTCCTCTCTTTGGAACCCTACCATGTGTCTAGGATGTTGGCCCCACCAGTGCTTACGGACACGATGGGCGGAGACTGAGGACCTTCCGTAATGTCCACAATCTAACGTACGTATAGTGCCTCCCTTCGGGCAGTATGGAATCGTAATTTCATAAATATGAGTGACCTCGTAAGATCTAGCAATGGCTTAATTGAGCATACTATGAATCCACCATGGGGAGAGTCTCGCGAGATCTCCAGTGGAATAAAACAATCATGTAATCAATATGAGCAATATCTCAAAGGAATAGATGTCACAACACTCGAAGATCATAAGGTATCTCTTACCCGAATAGACTCTCTCATGGAGTATGGATAGAAGTGTCAAAGTCTTTGGTCAACACATAACTCACTCATTGGAGTAGCATAGAATAACAAGACAACTCAACCACTTCGAATAATAACAACTCACTGAAGGAGTACCATACAATCAATACATACCTTTCATGCTCAGCCCTAGATAAAAATTCCTTATACACATTGGGATTTTATAATATAAATATCAGAGATAAGAAATCAAAGAATCTTAGATGATTTAAATTCCAAGTGGAGTATCAAACCGACATCAACGCTTCAAGGTAGATAGTTATAAACCTCTTGATCAAAGGATTATCCCGCCTAATTAAATTACTTCTAACCCAATTCTTACTGTGATATTTTATAAGTATATAGTCCAATTACTGGTATTGACACATTAGGCATTATCATATCATATTTCATGATGTTATTTGTATACTTAGTATTTTCTCTAAGATTCAGCTCACTGTCTCCTGCTCGACAGTCCTCTTCCGACGGCTACTGTGCTCTGTACAGTCTTAAATTTTTACTGATAATACCCTCGTGAGTCTAGTTTCTAACCCCACTGATTTTATATTTTTCTAATTTTATTTGAATTAGTTATGAATTATTTACTACCGACTGTCAGCGCAGAAACAGTTCTGGCCGAAATTAAGACTCTTAATTATCTTACTTAATATCACATTATAGATGATAATATATCATTAACAGACTATATACTCCCCTCCTAGACCAATTATAGAACCTAAGATTATCTAGAAAGTTCACTCCTTTCTTGTGTTCTTTTATATATCACACAGTTTTTAAACATTAATACATCCCAAATAAAACAATTAATGCAAGACATACCTTAAAGGCACAAACTCAACATGGATCATGATCAACCAAGCAATATCAGAACTTCTAGTCTCTGGAAAATTAATTAAGCATTAGACTTTAGGTGCGAATTCCCATCTAGAAACGAAACATGAATGCACATATGATTATGATGCACTACGCATAGAAATAATGACACAATTCATTCATCTCGCAAGAATCCAAATAATACTCTAAGGTACTGAATCAAAACACTTATCAATATCATATAATCAGAAGAGAGGAAAGGGGAAAACCATCCTACTTAATTCACCAAAGATTCCGCCTTTCTACGCGTTGCTCGTCTCCTCTGCTTCCTCCAAAGCTCCTGCTCCAAGCTCTTGCAAACTCCCACAAGAAGAAGCCTTAAAGGAGATGGGTGAACGTGGGAAGGAGAAGGAAAAAGGTCTCTGGACGTTCTAGGGTTAGCACAAGCCAACTCTCTATGGTTTATATAGAGTTGAGGGAGAATCCCTTCTTAAACTAATTTTCCAAATTGTGGACACTTCCAACCAATGAGAAGGCTTCAAGATCCCTCTAGAGACGTGCAAATCACTTCCAATTGGGATTTGGTATCTTTCCCAAGCAAATCCACCCCAAAAATAAGCTAGAAATCGTAAAACCGCAACCGACGATCGATCGGCTATACGGCGATTGATCGTCGTATGCGTTGTTCTACACTACCGCGTTACAGCCGATCGATCGCACTTTTTTCCGATCAATCGCTTTACGCGAAACAAAATATTAAAAAATCACAGTAACTACGATCGATCATTTTGATAAGGCGTCGATCGGTTCATCTTGCCGATCGATCGTTTCTTATGGCGATCGATCACAGCCACGCTCAATCAAAATTCAATTTCTCATATCTTTTTACTCCGAACTCCAAATCGCGCATAATTGGTGGCGTTGAAAAGCTCTTCTCACCAACTTTATTTTCACAAGGCAAAATACTACCAAAACAAACATTAAGAGGGTCAAATTTGGGTTTTAAAATACTTATTAATTTTTCGGGTGTTACACTGAGTGTCACAGTGTTTGTGGGAACTGGACAGAACTTGAATTCCTGTTTTAGCTTTTTTCACCAATTAATCAATTTCATAACATACATTACCTAGTAACTCTCTTATCTCCATTGAGGTACATGTAAGTTGGTCATAAACCTTAATACTCCCTCTATTGCATAGTGGTTGTCCATAGATTTTAAAAATGGGATAGATAAGGATGCCAATTATTGACCCTTTTAGTACATCCACTATTAGGCCCTGTTTGGTTGGGCTTAAAAGAAGCTGGATTCTAAGAGGAGATTTTCCAAAAGAATTCACTTCTTCCTCCGGTGGTAAAAGCTGTAATTTCAATAAAAAGTGGGTGCTTTTTGTAAAAAAAATGCGGCTTCGTAAGAAACCGCGTTTTTTTACAAAAGCCCCTCACTTTTCGCTAAAATTATAGCTTTTACCACTGGAAGAAGCTGAAGTGAATTCTTTTGGGAGGAGATTTCCCAAAAGTAGCTGGATCAAGAATCTAGCTTCTTTTTGGGCAACCAAACGGTGCCTTAATGCGCCAAGCTTTTGTTCTTCAAATTTTGCTTTATATGGGACGGGGGAGTATAAATTTGTCTTGTGCACGCATGGACTTTTCTTGTGAGGAAGAAGGCCCAGTAAAGCCCAGCGGCACATCTACTCTCTGTGTCATGACAGAAAGGTAAAAAAAGGAAGCCTGTGTCTAAGATTTAGTTACCTTCAAGTTAAAGGCTACTACAGCACAAAAGTCACGTAAAAATGAGCAAGGGTGACAAAACAAGCCTACCATGCGCAATGCCTTTTCTAGGACTTCCAAGTTTTTTTCCTTTCCCTCGTCTACCTGCATAATGCTTTTTCTAACATATAGGTTGGAAAATCTGAACGGCCTGACCGCTGGTTTGGATGATGAGGCTCTTTTTCCCACCTCTCCCATTTGCTCAACTACCTTTTCTAACCGAGAGATCGGAGAATCTGAGCGGCCATGGTTCTAGTAATGAGGCTCATTTGCCTCCTCTATAGTTTGCCCAACTACTATATTCAGCAGAGACGATGGAAAATCTATAAGTGTTACGCCCCAAATTTTCAGTTTTTTATCATAATAAATGTATTTTAAATTGCTAAATACTTGAGGTGTCACAAATATGCCATCATTCACACTAATACAGTAAAAATTGTAAAATGATAAAACTCAAAGGACAAACTATTTATAAATAAAAATTTAAAATAAATAATAAAATAATAACTTGCTATGTTTTTAATAATCCAAAACTATTATTACAATATTCTAAAAATAAACTACAAATCTAAAAGCTAAGCATCGAACTTCTTTTTTACGACTCAACTTTAATCCAGCTATCATTTACGAGCTATCAGTAGATAAACCTGCATTGCAAGATGTGTAAGTGTTCTAAAAAATATCTAGTAGGATAAAAAACTATAATAGAATATAATAAGATAGTGAATGACAATGTAATCAATGGAAGTAGTTATAACATAAATTGTTAATATTTATATATCAATTGAAAGAAATAATTTAACATAAATGTCGAGAATTAATAACATTCAGACGAAAAGTTCAGACTCCATACAAAAAGGACAACAAAGTTTAAAAAGAGAAAATAATGGTATAAAAGGGATGAAAGAGTTTTAAATGACAAAAGGAAACACAAAAGCATCAAAGGAGCATCATTGTAACATCTAATAAAAAATATTCGTGTAAGAATTTTTTTAATTAGAGTCGAATGACGATTGTCTTTAATTGGATTATTTGAACGATAGACAGAAAAAGTATATTAATACCTTGGTTTATTAAAGGATGACGGATCTGAACAATTTTCTTTAAATGTAACAAAATCAGAAAATATCAAGAAAGAAACAAGAAGATAAATAATACTAGATGAACATCACTTCAAATAATCCAAACTTAATTAAAACCCTATAAATTACATAAATGTAACTCTATTAGGTGTTACAAATGCCCCTCGAGAGAAAATAAAAAAAAAATCCACCTCTAACCTTAGCTCGAAGATTTAGCTAGTCATGACTATATATATAACATAAAAATTATAAAAGAAAAATGAAGAAGAAATAGAAATAGAAATAGAAATAAGAGGAGTAGGGAGTGCTCGGTGGTGGACTTGTCACGAAGAATGAGATGCCTTTTCCATGTGATTCTGATCATGATTTATGACAAACAATTTTCTTTTCAATTAAGATATGATGCTGATCCTGATTCGTGGAAGGTATAGGTAGTGTGTCTACGTACATAGTCATGGCTAATTTGAAATACTATTGTTGGAGTCCTGAATCGTCGCAATCCACTTTTCAATTATGAGATCCGTAGATCCTCCAGGAATTCAAATGAGTATAGAAACAACCAAAATCAGGTGTGTTTACCACTGATTGGCAATTTAATATACCCCTATATTTAGTTATTAATGTAAAAAACTGTTTGCAGCTATATCCAATGTTCGGTATGCTTGCCATAGGAGAGATTATTCACGCCGTGTGTGCCCGGCCACTGAGAAGCAACCACGCAGGGAACATAAACAACTTTTTTCTGGCAGCATTTAAGTGATATTCAACCCTGCAAAAGGTTGCTTTCAAGCCTGAGACATAAAAATTGTCGGATGTTGAAACGTGAAAATTGTGTCTGTGAAAGGGATTTGTCACAAATTTTAACCTTTCAGCCGGAAAGATGTGAAAAATGTGACATACACGAAGGTGGGCATCAGCAGTGAAAGTTTTTTTCATAGTTGAAAACCATTTAGAGCTAAATACAAATCAGCCAGCCCTCCTTTCAAAGTGAAAAATTTCAGCCATGAATTTTGTTTTTCACAAAGCCATTTCAGCTTCTAAACGCATCCTAGATACGTTTCTCTACTTCAGTAACAAAACATAGTTTCATTGGGCTCAATTGGAATGTTATGCGGACTTCTTTCCTGATTTATGTGACAAATTCGAACAATACTAGTATAGTGGTATTCATCGTTTTTTTTTCCTTTCAAACTCCTAAAAATATTATACTCCCTCGGGGCACTTTTAATAGATATAATTGATTTTTAAGTGAACAAATGTTCACTTAAAAATCAAATATATCTATTAAAAGTGGCCAGAGGGAGTAGATGATATGTTATGTGTTAGGCAAAGTCATTATTACTCTTTCTATCCAATCCTGGTTGCCTTTGAATATGAGTTAAAATCTATTGTCCTATGGGGCACACAACATTTCAAGCCTTGTTGTGATTTGAAATGGGCTACATTCGCCTTATGAAAGCAAATCCAGCCACCAAAAATTGGATCTGTAATTTTCATAATGCAGCCTGGTTTTTTTTGGATGGAGGGGTATTATTTTCTTATGGAAAGTATGATTAATCCATAGCAACGTCAGTGGACCCTAAAATCGTCTCAAGGATTAAGTGTTGTAAGTCCATGCACCAAATGGACTCAAGAATTTTGCCTTCAGCCTGTGCATATGACTTACCAAATGAACACAACTTATCACGGTAATCTTTTTTATTTATTTGGGAGTCCTCCTCCTCAGGTTTTTCATATTACTTATCTATTTTAGTAAGATAAAATTCAATGATGCATATCTCTCTCATTTCTTATCCGTTTTAGCTCATTTTTTCATTATTTCTTATTTTTAGTGCTATTTTTTATAACGATAATATCATAAAAATATTGATATACTGCATACTATTTATCGTATATATATATATATATATATATATATATATATATATATATATATATATATATATATATATATCAAGATCATTAGGATACAATGATGATTAGACAGAGCATTAAAAATAAGAAAGAATAAAAAAATAAACAAAAATGGACTAGAAATTAATGAGATATGATTCGTTGAAGTGTAAAATTTAAACGTGATAGAAACGTTTAGGGTTAGGTTCAACAGGGCAAAATGGGAAGATCATGTGCCAAAATCAGGTTATATGGGATGAAAATCTTGTGATTTGTTAACATGAACCATAGTTGCTGAAAAATTGGACAAGTCAGAAATAAATGATCAGTGGTTTCAATAGTGTTGTGCATAGAACACACATATTGGGATAAATGTGCAATCTTTGATAGAGCAGATCATAAGTAGGAACTAGGAAGCCCATATTTACACACTTTCCACATCATATGCCTGAGGAGTAAGGGCGCTTTAGCTTTCCAAATAATAGACGACAATGGATCATAACAATTAGAATAAGAAGTTAAACTTAGATAACCGGATGAAACTGTATACTTTCTTGAAGTTGTGCCAGTTGATCATGTTCATCCAAACATATAGGAGTGTGCAATATACTTTCAGCTATATTTGCCGGCCAACAATTGGAAATAAGTTCAACATTCCATGTCCCCGAATCAGCCATAAGCTCCAGCACTTTTGCATCAACTGAGAATGCATTAGAATGGGACAGAATCATGCCGCTAGCAATCCAGGAGGTATAAAAAATTTGGACAGTAGCTCCATCGGCAATCAACCATCTGCAATTCAATTTAAGAGTAGGTATATATAAAGCTGAGTCCCCTGCCTTGATTGTAGACTCGAAAATATTGCCTCTCAGTATGTATTTTTTCTGCATACAGTTTGACCACAATGATTGTGGTGGTAATGCTAGTTCCCAACCTTTTTCATTAGTAAGGCATCATTAAATTTGTCGATCTGCCTTAAACTCAGTCCCCCATCTTTCTTAGGCTTTGTAATGGAGGACCAACTAAGAGTATGGAATGATTACTGCTTAGAATGAGCCCAATAAAAATTTCTTGAAGATTTGTCCAAAGAAGATGAAATGGATGCTGGCAATTTATCAATAGACATAGTATGGATTGGGGTTGCAGAAACAACAGATTGGATCAAAGTGTATCTTCCCGTTTGTCTTAAAAGATTAGCTTTCCAACCAGCTAATCGAGATTAGATTTTAGTCACGAATTCTTGGCAATGACTTTTCTTCAGCACAACTTTTGTTAATAGTACTCCTAGATAATTCTGAATTCCCTAGGCAACTTTGATACTAAAGATATCTCTGACTTTGGCAATTGTAGAACTGGCAACACTAGGACTGCATTGCATTTTAGTTTTATCCCAATTAATTTAAAAAAAAACCAGCAGGAGGCGGCTGACAACTCACTTCCCGCCTTGTAACTTTATGACTGATAAAATGTCAACTGGTTGCCTTAATGGTCAGGGCTCCAAGGGACAGAGTCCTCTTCAGATGTCCATAAATTTGACTTGTACAATGTTGGTCGAGGAGGGGTGTCTGAGTCTCACCAAAAAAGCCAAGAGGTTGACTAGAGTAGAGTCTCACTTTTAGTTAGTCGTTTGAGGCAATGTTCAGAGTCCCCGCCATGATTTATCTTGAATCTACTACTCAAGGGTGGTTTATCCACTCGCAAGTACAGTTGTAATCTAAACCATGCTAGACCTTTTTATAGCAATAGGTTTTCTCCAATCAGCTTACTGTCTCAGTTGTGAAGCAAACTTTAGTCCCTGATCATGGCTTTCACTAATAATTATGTGCCTACTGGCCATATTTCATCCGATTACCGGGATTGCACGATTTCCTTGCTTCATAACATCAACTCCGAATGGCCTGTAACAACATTCAAGTAAATTAAATTTGTTACTTTTGATTCATTAGCTATCATGCAAGTTGGATAAAAGTAGCGACTGGCGATGTCTTATTATACCTAAAAATTTGATGCACCCGTCCACGATAAAAAAAAAGTGTGAATTCGGGGTGATGTAGGTTTCAGATTTATTTAGGAATCAAGTAGCTACCTAATTGTTGATTTTTATTTTATAATATTTCTGTAAAAAAAATGTAAAACATCCCAAATTCAATTTTATAAATTTCAAATCTCTACCTTATTGCCATTATTTACTCTCTCTCTCTCTCTCTCTCTCTCCTCTCTCTCTCTCTCTCTCTCTCTTCATCGGATCACAAAGTCTAAAAAAAAAAATCCAATTCCACACTCCGTGACTAGTTGGGCCGTGAAAGATGGGCTCCCATAGCTAACTTTTTCACTTCTCTTACCAACAAAACTCCCGCACCTCACTCGTGTCGTGTATATGTTTATGTATAGATTTTGTGTAGCATTATTATTTGAGTATTTTCCCTAACTTTGTCTTTTTGCCACTCACACCTTTCATTGGATCATTTGGTATGCGCTTCAGAGTGCGATGCAAACTGCAAAGCCGGATATCTTTAGATCCTATGGGGCACGCGGGTGATTCAAAACCTGCCACCCGCCTGCTCCTTGTATTAACATATGCCGCCAGATCGAAATACGACGGTCTACAGTGCCTCGTTGCGTGCTGACACGCATGAGCAAGGGAGCATATAAACAACACTCATTTTATTTTTTGCAACAAAACAACTCTCATTTTGGAAATACCTCATGCTTTACCATTTTATATCACTCAAAGATAAGTCTTAGTTACTGCTCCCAAGAGCCCAGACAAGCAAAATAATAATCTCCATTACGAGGAAGGGGGCATCTGCGTGGACCAATTACCAGGCCACACGAAAATTTTATGCAGAAAGGTTGGTCTTTTAGGTGATGGGCTCGTCAAGAATGTGTTTCCCGCTTCAGCGGGAAAAGGGTAGTTCGGTGTTCGAGGGATCGAATCCATGACACTGACCTTGATTAGACGTAGCACTCCAACATGAATAGACTCGCCTGGCGTTTGCTTTTGTGTATTTTAGCGAAAACAGTCACCCCTCATGTGTACCTGGCAGCAACAGGTTGGCTCGAGCAAATTCATTTTGGTGGTTGTGCTTGTATATGAATTTGGACAAGGTGAGCCCCCGAGTAGAAAACAAGTCAGCTCTTGGCTATAGAATATGACTTTGATGTTCCATGTGTGAAAGAGAAGCTCCATCTTGATCAAAAAATTGAGTAGCATATCTAGAGTGGAAGTCTCCACACAACGTGTCGATATTTGTAAGGAGAACGCAAAGTACCCTTTTCGCTTTTTACACGTTCTCACGTTTGGTATTGCTATTTTCGGTAGACTGAAGCATTTGTTTGCAGGAGTCCGTAAGCAAAACCACAATAAGTTGCTCTTTTTGGCTAGTATCTCTTTCTTAGGTTGAATCTTGGAAGAAATTTCAACTCCAAGAGAAGCAGATGGCGTATGGTACCATGGAAGCCAACAATCTGATAGCCCCCTTTGTGCTGAAAACATATCAGATGGTAAGCGACCCATCCACTGACTCGCTCGTCTCCTGGAGCATAGGCAACAACAGCTTCATAGTGTTCGACCCTCTCGACTTCTCCCAGAAGCTCCTCCCTTCCTATTTCAAGCACAACAACTTCTCCAGCTTCGTCCGGCAGCTCAACACCTACGTGAGTACTCTAATTCAGCCTTCATCCATCTTTATCTATGAATGAACTCGACTTCAAATCTAATTCAACCTATTTTGAGCTTGATTCAGGGCTTTCGAAAGGTAGATCCAGACAGATGGGAGTTCGCCAACGAGTCCTTCCTCCGGGGCCAGAAAGAGCTTCTCAAGAACATCGTCCGCAGGAAAAACCAGAGGAGCCCCACCATGGCAGCGGCTTTCTCCAATCTGGGGGAGGAGGAGTGGATGGAGAAAGCTCTATTGGGCGAACTAGTACAGCTGAAGCAGGAGCAGAAATCATTGGAGTCGGAGATGCAGGGGCTGGACCAGCGGCTCAAGGCCACGGAGAATCGGCCCGAGCAGATGATGACCTTCTTGATGAAGTTGGTGGAGGACCCAGATCTTCTTTCACGTACGATGTTTGAGCAGGACCAAATCAGGCGGGCTGGTGAGAAGAGGAGGAGGTTGATGATTCCGGCTAGCAATCAGCAAGCTGTGGGGCAAACTGCTCTTGTGCCTATAGGAGGCCCCAGCCAGAGCCACTTTGCTTTTGGGTCTCCTAATGCATCATCTGTGAGCAATACTAACACTGGAGTTAGTGATTCGACTGGTGCAATTCCACCTTCTTCAATTCTCTTGGATCCGAATTCAGTCATGGAATATGACCTTAGTAATCAAATGATGTTTTGCCCGGGCTGGACTGTGTCTGAGTCATCTGGTACTGTTCCGTTGTATCCATTTACGTTTTAGGATGCACATAGGTTTTAATGTTTAGTAAAAAGAAGTGGAAATTCAGTTGAGATTGGAATAGGGTTTAGTATATCAGATCTACATGCTTTGATCTGTATATTTTGTGTTGATTGTGAGATCCATAAATCTGAGTCCATTCACACCACCTTGCTAAGAGCAAAATGTGTAAATGATACGATGTCGTTCGATGCGTTTCTTATTATTTTTCCGAACAAGGATTTCAACAGTCCTAATGGAGAGGTGTCACAGGATGCTTGGGGAAAGGCGATCAACCTCATGATATACATGTGAGGAAGGTGATCAGTGCAAATCAGCAAAAAAAAGGAGCTTATGATGTCATACTTGTGCTCATATTAGGAATTATTACTACTCCCTCCGGTCAGTTTTAAATTTTAATAGATATAGAAGAAAACTGTATTTATTAAAAGTGATCGGATTTTTAGTTCATTTGAATAAAACTGTATCTATTAAAGAAAATTAATTTTTTAAAAAATAAACGGAGTGAGTAAAATAATTAATCAATCCACCAGCACCCTTAGATTTTGACGAGCATATAAATGGAAACACCTGAAATTTTCCAAACAAGATTAGGCTGTGAAAAGTCCATCATCATATACAAAGAAATAATATTATAATTAGATCTCACTTAGTGATGCAAAGCGAAAGAAAAAAAACAGATTCATTTCTTCCCTTGCCTCCTGGTCGAGTGAGATTAAACACGTGTGCGGGCAAAAGGAAGACTCTAAAAGGAGATAAATTGTTGGGTACAACCGGCAGTCAATGGCATCTCTTTATATATATATATATATATATATATATATATATATAGGGAAAAGTTTAAATGAGATCGCTCTCATATTGCTTATATGAGGCCACTTTGAATCGTAGCCGTTGGATCTTGATCTGACGGCTACAAATATCCATAATGATTTCACCCACTCCTTGATGTGACACACTCACCTACCCACTGATTTGATATCCACCCTCCGATTGGAATCTAACGGCAATAAAGATTGGCCTCATGCTCCTTATATGAGAACGATCTCACGTAAACTCATCTCATATATATATATAGAGGGCACTTAGCCTGTGGGTACCCGCAACCTCTTTTTCTGCGGGTGAGTTTTCCATTGATGGTTGGATCATAATCTCGCAGCCTATCTTCTCTGACCAGATCAAAACCTTAACCCAGTAGGGTTAGTAAAGAAACCCACACCTCTCTGCCTTGTCAATCCCTGCCCTCCTCCCCGAGACGCTCCTTGTTGCCCCGTCCATCCAACAACCTCAAGGCCACCGTCGGCCATGGAAATGAAGGTCATTTTGCACGCGCCGGTGGTGTATGCCAGCCAGGAAAGATCCCATGGAAGAAAGAGATGGCCACTGTGTACTTTCTGTCGGAGTGGTACCATCTTCAATTCAGTTTGGACTTTCTCATGCCTCTGTTATCCCCTTCTCCATTCTTCCAAGTATTCCAAAGTTTTCATCTTTCTGCCTTGTGCAACAGCTGCATTAGCCATCCTGCCAAGGATTGTGGTTCAGTTTTGAGTGGAGGAGAGATTGATGGTAGCTCTCTGTTTCAAGTGATTAAGGAGATCATCATAGGTAGGGGTGCAAGCGGGTCGGGCTATTACGGGCCAGAGATTGGCCCGACCCGAGCCCTAACAGCTAGAACCTCGGCCCGAGCCCTAAGGCAATTCCAAAAATCCGGCCCGGCCCTATCCCTAAGCGGGCTTAGGGTCGGGCTGCGGGCTTTCGGGCCTTTCAATTGGCATACTATTTTTGTGACCCAATATGTGATCATAGATTCATAAGCCGTTGAAAGATGTTCTATTACTCATGTTACAAGTACCGGATGGTGCTCTTTCCTACAAACTTTATCCACATGAAAGTGTTACACAGCTGAAAAACATGACAGCAAATTTTGAAGTCCTAAATTGCCAGTTTTTGTTTTCCTTGATTAGGTTTTTAATCAATATTCATGTAAAGAAACATATTGGTAAGTTTTACGCCACGCAACCCTGTAAAGTGGGCATAATGTTATGAAGGCTTCATCTTCATCCTATGCCTACTCAGTTACGTGGAGCTTCATGAGATACACTAAACACTAATACAATCATCCCATATCATAAGCCAGTTCAGCATAATGATATTTTATTAACAAACACTCAAGAATAATTTTGTTTCGATTGATTTGCAAAGATGTCTTATAAAAAAAAAGTTGAGGATGTACCTTAATCTCTTTTACACTGGAAGAAGAGACCACGACAGAATCTATGAGAATATCTACATCCGGAGCAGGACCCTCAAAATAAAATACAACTTTATGGGGCATTTTTTCCAATAAAAACTTTCCTTCCAATCTATCCCACCTTTCCATTGATGCCAAGGCTCTGCAAATGAACATATCATGGTGAGAAACAGTTGACAGAGTTCACCAAGGCCATCATAAATTTCTCAATCAGTTAAAGATCAATTGTTTTATAAGAATCCTTTCTTTAAGAGCTTTTAATTGTTTGTAAAAAAATTATGTTTCCATTAATCCCTTAAAATGCAAAAACAGCTCTGCATCTGTATCCTACTACTAGTATAATGCAAGAACATGACTTACAAATTTACAACCATCTCTCAAGCATCCCCAAGATTCATAGGTACCACAGTAACTGATGATGAATAAAACCTAAAGCTTAATCAGTAACTGATGATGTACCACAGTTAACAGAAATTATAGCAATAGCAATTTGAATATAAATAAAACCTGCTTGTCATGATTGATAAATATGTTGCTTAAAAACAAGATTGATCAGCATTCAAGAATCCATTACCTCAATGCCATTGTTTTCTAAACTGCTGTACCGCTGATTGCCCATTGTTACTCTCAAACTCTACAGAAGCAACAAAAACCAAATAACAGATTTTTCACAAAAGGAAAGAAAGGAAATCTGAAATGCAGATAACGATCTTAGGAAGAGTATTTCTGAACTGGATACCTGGAAAGCCAGCTTCTTTCTGGTTTTAGAGGAGCTTGCTCTGAAGCAGGAGGGTCAGCGCCTCCCCATTATATATTGTGGCAGAGTGGCAGACTTAATTTCCAGTAAGGTTTACGAAAAGCCCGGGGTGCAAGCAACTAACAGTCTTGAAAGTTGAACCTAGAAGTCATTCAGAGAGATGTACTTGTTGCGACTAGAAGGTTGAAGGCTCGCCGCTTGAAGCCCCGGAGAAGAGGACTAGACGAGGTGAGCTGGGGTTTGCAATTTGCAGAACAGGGCATTGGTAACCATTTAATATATACAGTATATATATAGATACACTGTATATACTACTATATCTGGGCCTACGGGCTTCCGGGCTTAGCCCGTTTTTTTTATCTGGGCCCAAGCCCGGCCCGAAATTTGGGGGTCTTAATATTTTACGGCCCGGCCCGACCCTGTACCCTAAAATCCTGGCCCATACCCGTAATTTTACGGGCCGGGCCGGGTCGGGCTTGCGGGCCGGCCCGCAAAAGTTGCACCCCTAATCATAGGTGCTGAGAACCTCAATTTTGAAAGAACAGCATCTGAAGCATCAAAGCATGGGACGACTGGTGTTGGAGATTCCGCATCAAAGAATGGGGCGACATGGAGTTAATAGCCCAACTATTTGTAGAAATGCCAGTAAGGGAAGTCACAGTGGCTTTCTTCAAGTGACACGGTGAGCCGACGGCTTTCAAAAGATCCAGTTGCTCGATTCTCATGCAGGAGTGTCAGTGTCACGCCCCGAAATCCCATACCTCGATCGGAGTGCGGAAGCCAATCAATGATATACATTTGGAGGTAGAGAATCTCGGGCGCGAGACCGAACAGTCGATTTCACCACCAATTACGATCATCTCAAAAGGATGTGTAATCGGTCATGCCCATAATCAGTGCAATACAAATACAAACATTAATGAATACTATGGAATGGAAATTTACTTAATAATACTGATAAAAATCCATTTAAGAAAGTCAAATCAAATAAACCTATAAATCTATGGCACACAATTGTCATTAAATGTCATAAGCATCAAATAAGCAAAGCAAATAATATAAACTCTAAGTCTTCACGGCTCCTGCGACCGCTTCACTACTGCAACTTCCTGATCTCAATTTCCATTTGCGCCTGCATCAGAGGATGCATGTACTCAGTAGGATGTAAAAACCCACTGAATTAGGACAAACAATATGAATAGGATAAGAATAACAAAGGTTTATGAATATGTCGCAACATCTGGACTGAACCAAGGATTTATGCACCTGAAAGGTTAGTCAATAATAATTCCAACCCGCAAGTAGGGAAAACAATAATAAGGCTCCTACTACACATATGAGTAAGGAGGGAATGATAATCATATTAAAAAGCTCCAGACATTAAAAGTGAAAGGAGTACAATTTCTGCTCGCTGAACCGATCACCCGCAAGTGACTATACCAGAACCACCCTAGGGGTCCTCTTTTTGGAACCCTGCCATGCGTCTAGGATGCTGGCCCCACAGTGCTTACGGACACGATGGGCGGAGACTGAAGACCTTCCGTAATGTCAACAATCTAACGTACGTATGTTGCCTCTTTTTGGGCATTATGGAACCGCAGTACCACAAATATTAGTGACCCCGCAAGATCAAGCAATGGCATAATTTGAGCATACTATGAATCCACTTCCGGAGAGAGTCCCGCAAGACCTCTAGTGGAGGAATCAATCAAATAATCATGATGAATAATATTTCAAAGAAATAGAGGCCGCAACACTCTAACCCCATAAGGTATCATCACCGGGATAGACTCTCATACGGAGTATAAGTAGAAATGTCACACAAAGAGAATAACACAATCCATACATACGTTCATGCTCAGCCCTAGATGGAAGTTCATATAGGTCTTATTGAAATATATAAATCAGAGACAAGGTATTAATGAATTCCAGATGATTTGGATTCCAAATGGAACCTCAAACCGACACAAACGCTTTATCTTCAAATACACGATTACGGTTTTCTTAACATAGGTATTACCCCATTTATCATATTAACCATAACCCAACCTTACTGTGATAATCATAAGGATATAGTCTAGTATTAGTTACTAGCACGTCATACCATCTTCACATCTTATTAAGTGGTTTTACTTAAGTACTTAGTATTTTCACTTAGATTCTGCTCACTGTCTTATGCACAACAGTCCCCTTCCGGCGGCTCCCAGACACTGTACAGTTAAGTTTATCTTCTGAAATTTTTACTGAGAATACCCTTGTGAGTCTAGTTTCTAACCCCATACGTTTTATATTTTTATGATATCATATGAATTAGTTATGAATTATTTACTGTCGACTGTCCGTGCAGAAATAGTTCTGGCCGAAAGTGAAACACATGATTAAACTTTAATATTCTTATTCCGAACCACTTATAGATGATAATATACTCATGATAGATGATAGTACTCCCCTCCTAGATCAATTACAGATCCTAGAATTAACTAGAATTACCAAAAGATTCCTTTTTTATCATGTTTCTCCCCATATAACACAATCTTAGACCATAATATCTTTCAATTAAGTCAATTTAAACAAAACGATCATTAAGGCATAAGACTCAATCATTAGACATCATAATCAAAGCAATATCAGAACTTTTATCTTCTGTAAAATTAATAAAGCATCCAACTTTGATCTGATTTACCATCTAGACATGAAGCATGAAGGCATATATGCATGTATCGCGATACACATAGAAAACAACCATAAATCATTAATCTTGCAAGATTCAAAGCAATACTCCAAGGTAATCAGTAAGAACACTCATCATATAATGTGAGAAAAGAAGAAGACAAGAGGGAAAAACCATCCTACACTTTATCACCAAAAGACGTCGCCTTTCTACGCGATGTTCGTCTCCTCCGCTTCCTTCAAAGCTCCCGATCCAAGCTCTTGAGCAATTCCCACTAGAAGAGGTCTTCTAAGAGAGGGATGAACGTGGGAAGGAGAGGGGAAAGCCTCTGGACGTTCTAGGGTTTAGTTTTCAAAAGCACAAGCCTAGACTCTATGGGTTTATATAGAGTTTTTAGAAGATTTTTGCCCAATCAATTCTACCATATCTTGGGCACTTTCCACCAATGGGAGAGTCCCTAAATCACCCTAGGAACGTGCAATACAAGTCTAGTTAGGATATGGCATCTTTCCCCAAATAAATCCGTCTCAAAATAAGTTAGAATTCGTCAAACCGCAACTGGCGATCGATCGTGCAATACGGCGATCGATCGTCCTGCGCTGTTTACAAACTGCGCGATGGCGCCGATCGAAGCCGATCGATCGTGTTCCATAAGCCGATCGATCGTTTTTAGCGCGATCGATCATTTTTTATTCAATTTCCCATATCTTTTTACTCCGAACTCCAAATCACACAAAATTGGTGTCGTTGGAAAGCTCTTCCCACCAAATTTAATTTAAACAAAGCACCACACGGTCAAATCAATCATTAAGAGGGTCAAATTTCAGTTTTAAGATACTTACTAATTTTTCGGATGTTACAGTCAGCCTCATGGTTTGTGAGATTACTGAAATTATATGGGGTAGTATGGCTGCAATCGTCCTTGAGGATGCACGGGTTTACTTTGTGTTTAATTTGGAGATTGTTGTGGAGAATGTGGAAAGATGCTTTAAGGCGGGGTAGTAGCCCTTGTCATCAGTGATTGTCGAAATGTGCCTAACAAGCATGTGAAATCTCTAGCTAACATATGTTTTGTAAGTAAGTAGGTAGAAACAAGTAGTTTTAGTGCAAATCGTTTTGATTATGATACTCAATTTAGTTAAGTGAATATCAGTGTATAGTCTTTCATTTCTTATATATATGATGGAAAATAGTTGTTACGACTAATTAATAGGCAAAAACAAAAAAAACTGGACGATGTGGCTCTTTAGCTCATCAATATGAAAGGATCTAAAAAATACATGCTCAATATATGGTTCAATCTGGAGAAATCTGAGAGGGCATGCTTCCATATTGTTCAATTTGCAGGAATCTGAAAGAACATATTAAGGAGCAATTCAATTGTTGAAGGGGGTACGGTAGTTGAAATTATAAGCCAATTTCTCTTGCAGGAAGGTTCTTTGTTCAAACATAGGACAAATGATGATGATGGAGATTCCACATTTGAGCGGCATGGAGTTGATAGTCAAATTGTTTGTGGAAATGCCAGTGAGGGAAGTCAAATAATGGACTTGCTTATCCGCTGACTAATTTATATATATATATATATATATATAGATATATATATGTGTGTGTGTGGCGCGCTTTAGCTATTTGGTGCTACTTTTGTGGAGTGCATGTTATAGTATGTACACGTCAATCTCTGGGATCGACTCAATAATTTCTACTAAAAAGAGCATTTGACTATAATCATGGTTCGCCGTCCCGGATCTCGGTCGCCCAAAAAGGCAATCACTCGGAGAGATAATAGAAAGGGGAAATTATATAAAAAATCATGAAAAAAAAACTACCAAAATGACGCACTGTAGAAGTTATTTACCAAAATGGTGCTCTGACAAGCCACGCCTACGTGGCTTTTTTTTTCAAACCGACCCGATGCTTTTCTGGTTCGCATAAAGGCATCGGTTCAACCGATGCCTTTCACTTGTGAATGGGCTTCCAAGTGCCTGAAAGGTGTCGGTTAAACCGACGCCTTCCTTTATAAGTGAAAAGCGTAAGTTGAACCGACGACTTTCATTATAAGTTAACCGACGCCTTTCAAGAACCGACGCCTTCCAAATTATTTCTTTTAAACCTCCCCCCGTGCTATGAAATCCAAATTTTCTTTAACACCGGATAAAACCACAAACATATACATTACACAACTAACAATATTAAACGTACACAAACAATTTAGACTATTAGAAAGAATAACAAAATATCAAATTATTACAAAATTATACAAAGTATTACAAATTTACTCAAAAAATTATAAGTGTTCAATCAACTCTCCTCAACCTATTCCTACCCCGTCCTCGTGCTCGAGCTAGAATATCCTCAGGCTCAACGTCAGGTATAACATTTGAAGACGAAGGTGCCTGACGTAGAGCACGAAGTGCACGCTATCGCTGAGTATATACTTTCGAAGAAAGAGGCCTCTCAACTTGCTCCAGCGGGGCATCTGAAAAAACTGGTAATGGGGTAAAACTCGTTGTGTCGGCTGATGATGTCACTATGTCGGAGCAACCTCCACTCCGAGAAGCTGATAAAGGTCCTGGAACAACCTCCAATCCTGGAATCCCTGTCACAACTGGTTGAAGCAATGGCAAATTGGCAAGAACATGTCCAGAGGTATCGTGTAGCGTTTGACATGCCCTTAACAAGCTCTCATAGAATCGGTCCACCAAAGCTCCCTCCGTCTTAGCGAATGTATGTCTCACACAAGTAAGCGAGAAAGGAAAAAAATATATGTTATCTACTCACCAATGCACAGACCAACAGTGAATTAAATCAAGTACGAAGTAAAAGATACTCACCAATGCCCGCTCAGTGTCACCCCGCAGTTGATATAACATCTCCGTCTCATGCACAGGTGGCATGATAAGTCTCCTGGTGATCCTCAAATACCATCTCATAAACCTTCGACACGTAGCATCTTCCATTTGGGTCGTCACCAACCTACAAATGGTTCTCGGATTGGCATTAACTATTGCCTCCATGTACATTGGCATCAATCAATAGGACTCAACCCAATCACTATACACTGCTTTGATGGCCATATTCCTTGTCGTCCATGCTTTTTTGTATGAAATATCCACGTGAAAAGTCTCTTTAATCCTCTCTTGAATAACGACTGGTGGGATATCTACTTCTGCTCTAATAGAAGGTAATATATGCCGACAAACAAACGCCGCAGTACATTGTCTGTGACCAGTGTCTAGCTCGGTATTTCTACAAGTGTGTTCGCCACCATACGTCTTCACTTGAAAATCATTAATCCCTTCCTCAATGACGCATGTACTCTCCATGGGCAGTGAGGGTATTGACATCTTGCTGTGTATTGTGTCGGATTTGTACGCAACACTTTATAGCGAATATCATGCGCTATTGAAAACTCCCTCAATGCGTGTATAAATTCATCTTTATTAGGAAATATTTGCCCCACATATATTGTTTCCTCATTATATGTCTCCTCATGCAAATTCTGATTAATTGCCCCATCTATTTCATTATCTGTTAGTCGCGCCCATGGGGGCTCCTCCTCATATGGCAACTCCTCCTCAAAATCATCCAAGTTATTCAAAGCAATTGCGATGTCCACCAATTCATCTCCCTCATTATAAACCATCTCTTGCACACTATCTTCTCCTAGTACATCTTCAACATCAATAACCGGTGAATTAAGCACTTACTCATCATTTTCCCCATCCTCTTCCTCATTCTCCCCTTCGTCTTCCTCATGATTCAAATTTCCCTCTTGCATACCACTTGAACCAGTGTAAATATAGGAGTTATGAAATGATGTTTGTGTGCCAAACCATTCACCGCCTCATGCCATGCCAATATTCATCGCTTCATGAGCATGAAATGTGTGCCTACATTATACAAAACCAAAATAACATCATGAATAAACTATTCCTTTAACCATAAGTGGAATTGTTAAAATACTATTTTTACATAAACTTACCTCAAACTAGGCAAAAGTTGGGATTTGTTGCACGCTAGTGATATAGACAAATCATCTTCTTCATTATCTTCTACACGCCTTCCTCTAGAGTGTCCACTCGACCTATTTCTGCGAGCACTCCTACTTCCGCCTTTACCATCATTTACAAACCTAGGCATACACGCTTCTTTTTCTACACATAGCTCGAAGCTAAGTACATGAGGCACAAAATAGAACATTTTTGCATAGAATTGTCATCATCAATTGGTATTATAGTAGTCATTGCTCCAGTAACAGGCATCTTGTACTTCATACGAACTTTTCACAATCTTTGGTCCCATCCCAGTTTGTATACCACTTGCATCTCTAGTTCCTCGTAAGTACTTGGCTTATTAATAAATAATCCTACACTTTCACCACCTTCCTATTCACCTCTATAAATTCTGCCACCATACATTAACACAAATGAAACCTTTTCTCCCGCCATCTCTTCTCACAAAACTTTTAAAAAACACTATCAAATACTACACAAATATTATAACATAATTAATTTCATACCATATAAAAGCTACATCAATACATACTTCTAATGGATATTAAACATATATTACCAGTAGAGACGCGAGCGACCGGGCGAGGAAGTGACCGGAGAAGCTGTTGGCTGGCCAAGGCGAGGTGAGGCGGTGGCTTGGACGTGGCTAGGACAGGGAGGCGGTGGCCAGGGTGAGGACGGCGAGGCAGAACTGTCCAAGGCGGTGGCGAGGCGAGGTGAGCCGATCCGAGCTGTGGACGGGGCGAGGACGGGGAGGCGGAGTTGGCCGAGGCAGTGGCTTGGACGTGGCTAGGACAGGGAGGCGGTGGTCGGGGCAAGGACGGCGAGGCGGAACTGGCCGAGGCGAGCCAAGCCGATCCGAGCGGTGGCCGGGGCGAGGACGGGGAGGCGGAGGCGGAGCTGAAGCTGGCCGAGGCAGTGGCGAGGACGTCGCCGGAGAGCAGTGGCCGAGGCGAGCGAGGGGAGGCGATCCGGGGGCCGGGCCGAGACGCCGTTCAACGATCCACGATACCTCTGGACATGTCATTGAGGGCCCACGTAGTCTCTGAGCAAGGAATTCCATATCAGATATCGGTAAAATATCGGAGATATTTATAAAAAAATATCAGTGGTCGAAAACTAGTTTTTACCGTATATTTTCACAATCTAACTTTTAAAATGAGTTATACTAATTTAGACAAAGCATATATTTCAAAATATGTATAAAAATACATATTAGGATGAAAAACAAACGGGGAAGTTATTTTTTTTTAAACATTTTTTTTAAATGACGAACTGATATATCGGCAATATTGTAAAATATTTAAAAACCGATATTATGCCGTATCGTTTTCTTGAGTGGGCCAAAAATCGAATTCCTTCGTCACGAGGCATTCGCCGTGCTGATTGCGTCGGCACGGAAAAATGATAGCTGAGATCTCGCACAATCTAGGCCATCTCGATACGATCTCGTCGAGATCTCGATAAGACCAGATTTTACCGAGATCCCGGCGAGACGGCAAAATGATTATAACAGGGCATCACGGGTGGTCAAAGCAAAGATCCAGTTTAACTAAAAAAACTGTTTGAGATCTTATCCGAAGCCAAGCCCCACTCATCAGCGGACGTAACAAGAGAAAAGAAGAAAATATCAAGAAGTACTTCAGACCCGGGACACATCAAACATGTCAATCTACTAAACGTCATGGGGCTCGGCGGATGGGTCCTTCAATTTTACAAGCTAACAAGGATATGCCTTCCTGCTGCTGTTGGTGCCCCTGGAGAGAGCTTATTCATAAATAAACAAAGAAATAAAGAAAGATGGCTCAGTTTGATCCACCTGCCCTGTGGTTTTGTGGACATGGTATGGGCACTTGGCACTGGTAGCCTCATTGGATCCAAAAGAAAGGACTGGTGGGCCAGCCCCCTCAGCGAGGAGCCGCGTGTGCTAGATTGATGATGGAAGAATGGTTGACAAAGAGCACACGACAGACACGAGAATCACTGATGTAGACTAAAATAGATTATGCAAATAGAGAATGCCCACTGGGCTTGTAGCGCGTGGGGAGAGAATGGAAAAGCGGCAAAGACAGTCGCGGTAACGTGTCAGATTATGAGGCGGGCTGTATTTCACACATGGAAAGATTTAGGCTTCAGCCGCCTTTTTGCGATTGCGAGATTTGGGGTGATGTTTGTTGTTTGTTTTAGTTTTTCGATATAAGAGGTGATGTGTGATGTGAGCTACTTTGGAAACGTGTCATTCACGCGTTGGTGGTGAGCATGAAATTACACTTAATAATTTATCGAAATAATATTTGTGATTTGGAATTTGAATGAGTCCACGACCACTCCCTTTACCCACTTCGCACCTCCTACTCACAACAGTAGATTATCTGACGGATAGAAATATGCAGACGGCTGTTAAATACGCCACGTAATGATGTGGGCTAGCTAAACCGTGGGGGTGGTAAACTACTCATCCAATTTCTTTTCTTTTTATAGTTTTGGTAATTCTTAATTATGAACGAACATTATAGAAGGACCCAAACTATGTGATCCAAATACCCCACGTTTCGAAGTTTGTGTTTTGAGGGCATTTCTGTTTTATAGAATTTCACATACAATCACATAAAACTTGGTGTTTACTTATAATTGTAGTGTCAATTTTTTCAATCAAATAATGTCATCAGGGGCTTGTATAAAAAAAATTAAAATGCACATTTCTACAATGAGTAAAAAAATATAATTATGTTACTCTGAGAACTTGCCTGGCCATGGCTGCACGTCAAGAATGTTGTGTGAGAGTGAAAGGAGGTTGAGATGAGGAGCCTACGATGACCATCGATGTTGAGGGACCTCTAGTTGTAAGTGCCGCTTCCAGCAAGACAAGTACCGACAGAGAGAAGAGCGAAAAAGATAAGCAGATTATGGATCCATCTCTAAAAGAAAAAAGAAAAGAAATGACAATTGCATCAGCATGTTGGGCTTCCTGAACATGTGATAATGGTCGCCCATGGATAGTCTATCGAACCTAGTAATTGTGCCCCCAAAAAATGTAATTATGGGCCCACTAATGGCATGTTCATATCGAACTTTCTGCACATTTGAAGAACGAAGCCCATGGGCACGGTCATTGGGCCTAGTGTCTTCAAGAAAATGACTCTCCATAAGCTAGTCAATTTTCTCGATTCTTTATTTTTTGGATATAATTAATGTGCTTCTCAACTTAGGACCTCCGTTTCAGTAGTACATTGGGACCAACATGGAAATGAAAAATATTTTTGTCACCAAAAATCATCTCCAAACTCTGTCCACGCCCACATGGCGGGGGGTGATGGAGTTTGGTGATGATTTTTGGTGACGCTAGACGAACTCCGAGGAAATATATTTCGAAGTTGATATCATTTTCAAAAAATTAATTATATATTTTTTATGTAAAAAATAATTATATTTGATAAATGACCAATGTCGCACTTGGTCCCTGACACTAATAGATAGAACTTTAGAAGTATCATGATGTATGATGTTGTTGTTTTAATTAATCTAGTTGCATAATTTTACGAGGTCAAACCCAAAGGGACTTGTATTAATGAAATTTTAATTCGAATACCAGATTACTTCCCTTGTTGAAAAATTAAACTGATTCATTTAACTACAACTACGACTAATCAAAGAATCAGTGTAATTAAATAACTTTAACTAACCAATTACTATGGCTCTGTTTGGTTGCCCCAAACAAGCTGGATTCTTAGATCCAGCTTCTTTTGGGAAATTTTCTCCCAAAAGAATTCACTTCAACTTCTTCTGGTGGCAAAAGTTGTAATTTCAGCAAAAAGCTAGGGGCTTTTGTAAAAAAAATGCAATTTTGTACGAAATCGCGTTTTTTTTTTTACAAAAGCCTCTAACTTTTTGTTAAAATTACAGTTTTTGCCACCGGAAGAAGAAGTGAATTCTTTTGGGAGATTTCCCAAAAGAAGCTGGATTATTAACAATCCAGCTTTTTTTTGGGCAATCAAACAAAGCCTATAAAAATAATTAATTAATCTACTAAAAATAAACTAATTTGATAAATAAAAATTTGAACTTTAATCAGTATTTTAAAATGCTAGGGCATAAGAATCAGCACATGACAATCATAGGAATAATTATCCAAAATCAGCAATTGTTATCACGATTATCTCGTAGAGAATTGAAATTCAATCTATTCTCTTACGAAAAATTTCAGATCATTAGTTGTATCAATTAATAGATAAATCACAACTAATATTCAAATAGCATATTAAACATACAACTCTATGCAATTAAATTGAGAATAACAATTGTTAAAACACTTTAATTTATAAAAACAATTGCATTATATGAATACTATTCCTACAACTAATCATGGTTTCATAAAGAATTAGCTGCTCATGCCATAGAATTGAATTGCAAAATCAAAAGAATTCATCTCAATTAAAAATCAGAATCACTTAGAAGAATTTTGAGATAATGAAAAATAAAAAAATACTATTTTTCTTCCCTGAGAGTCGACTGTTCTCAGCAATTACAGATTTCTTTCTTCAAAACACCGCACCACAGCAATGACAATGAAACAGGAAAAAGCAAAAAAATTTAACGGAAAGAAAATGAAAAAACACTTCTAGTCGTCTCCCTTTCTCGCACAGCCAGAACCCCGGTTTTATATGCATCCCAAAAGAAGAGTCCTTTTCCAATCCGAATCCACCTTGAGGGTGAGTCCGAATCCAACCCATCTTCAGCACGACTCTGATTTGAACGAGTCCCAAATCCATCCCAAAAATCCGAACTTTCCTAATCCCATGTTCTGTTTGAGACCCCTGGACGAGCACAACTCACAGTCCAAATTGAGCACGATTCTCCACTTCCATCGGCCTCACCTGATTTCTCCTCCGTCGCCATGGCCTCGTCGTCGATCATCGCTCCTATGGCCGCCCATTCATTGTGTTCCTCAGCCCGCCATGGCAGCCAAGCTCGAGCTCCGCCTTTGACTGCCTTCGTGACTGCATCGCTGCCATGACCTCCGTCTGCTCTTCCGTGAAGTCATCGTCGCCGCTTTGACCGACCGCCGCCGATCGTCGCCATCGGAATCCAGGGCCGCCGCCCGTCACTCTCGTGCCTCAGTCTCTGTCGGCCTTCTGGAAAAGCACACCCGAGCAGAAGCTCGGGTTGTCTTTCATTTTCTTTTTCTTTTTTCTCCTAACCGAACCGATGAACCGGTTCAGTTTATTTTAATTTCTTTTATTTTTTTTCAATTGGCTGACTTAAAACCCATTATATCATCTTCATCCGTCAGATTAAATCTGAACGCCCGTCATTTCATTCTGCGCCCGTCTTCCTCATCCGTGAACATCAATAGTTCAGATATTCACTGCGCGTGATCTCAGCTCTTGGGTCACTTCGGCACTTTAAAACACGTCTAATGGCTTCACTTTGGCTGCTCTGCAGTTTGAACACTTGAACTTATACAAAATAAAACATGTCTCATATTAGATACATCAAATATTCATAAAATTACGAAACATATTGAAATTTGAGCCATTTAGAGAGCATTATTTATTCAATTCCTAATCACTAAATTAATTACTAAAACTTACTTTATTCCTTATTTTAACTAAAAATTAAGACTAATACACAGGTAAAAAGGCATATAATAATATGTATTTTTCATGTGTAACATCTGCTTTTTGGTGACACATTTTCAATACCAGATTGAAGGACCAAAACGGTTTTGGTCCTTCAATCTGTTATTGAAAATGGGTCACACTAGATGGACTCATCTGTTCACACTTCACCGTAATCCTCATTAAGAAAATGGATCATACTACACCGAACATGTACGCCAAACCTGTCCATCTATTATGTTGTTGGACAATAAAAACTGAACCATGCACATCCCCATTTCTAATGTCTTAACACAGGTGTATGGGTTTGGTTTACAGATTTAGCGTAC
This sequence comes from Houttuynia cordata, assembly GCA_039654745.1. Taxonomy (NCBI): domain Eukaryota; kingdom Viridiplantae; phylum Streptophyta; class Magnoliopsida; order Piperales; family Saururaceae; genus Houttuynia; species Houttuynia cordata. The sequence goes on along the minus strand of CM077502.1, from coordinate 11,639,251 downwards.
ATAACAGCTTCCAGCTTCTCAAAATATATATCTGGACAAAATCTCCCTACCGGCTAGCCCGGCCCCTGGCTCCATCTGACTTCGTGAGTGCTTTAGATGGATACAGGAGGAGGGGTAGGTGCTTGATACAATCAGCACAATTGAAATCCTTTCTGTATCGAATCAACCAACGGGTTGGGGCCTAATCAAGTTAGGTACCAACCACCCTCAGCATATCAAAAGCTGTCACGTACATTTTTCCTACATATCTTTTCTACAATTTAACAGTAACTAATAAGCAATCATACAAACCATTGAAATGATATTATCAGCGACTAAAAAGATGACATCGTCATCATCAAACTACAAAATAAGAGGGATAAAAGAAAAAACTAATTAAGGTAGAATCAACAAGCGACTCTAGGCACTAGAGGATGCCTCAGAGACAACAAATGTTAACACGTACATTGCCTAAAACAGGTGCAGAGTGCACAGTCAAAAGATACAAATAATTGGGCTAATCTCCCCAATTTTGTTTCTGAGAATTGGTCATAATCATTTGAAGAGAGTAGCTCGGTTTTGCTTCGTACTTCCATGGAGGTTTCTTCCAGTGACATCAATTCAGACCTAGCTGCAACATCAGCATCGTTCCATCTTCAAATCAAATTTCTTTCCCTGAGGTTCGCCAATCAGTGCGGCGAGATTGGGAGCCCCCGGACGGCTGGGCCAGGAACTCAGCATACACTTCCATGAAGAACTTGTTGAAAATGTCGATATAATCAGGGCATGTGATGCGGGAGTAGTAATGTAGCACCTCTTCAATATCTAGCACATGTTCAACATTGCTCGCATCCATTAGCTCCAACTCCTTGAGCCTCTGCGCTACTGAGTTGCAAACTTGAATCCTCATCTTTTCCGAATACATTTCTCTTGCTTCCTCATCTTCTCTTCTAGTACTCCAATTTCCTCTCTCCTCTTCCCTGCAGTTCACCTTTGCTTTTCTAGCTGCTAAACTGTTCATTTTGCCAAACTTCATGAAGCTCCCATTATATAGTTGGTCATCTTCCTTGACTGACTCGTATCTCTTCATGGGCAGCTTCTTTTTGTCCTTCTTCTTGGATTTCTTCACAAGGGTCCCTTCCCACTGGTCAGAGAATTCATTGTAGAACGCGTCTAGCTCTCTGAAGCTCCTGTGCAGCTTCGAGTCCACCTCACAAGAGAAGGCGGAGAAAGGAGGGGTTTTGGGCAGCCTCTCGTACCCGCCGGAGATGAAGGACTTGAAGCTGTGGAGTGTCTCATGAATGAGCTTCCTGGCTTTAGAGATGGACTCCTTGATGAGTAGCATTTGTGGCTCTCGGTGCAACAGGACTCAGGATTGCTATTGCCTGTCCTTGAACAACTGTACTCTTAGGTTGCTTTCATTACAGATATAAGAGAGAGATGGGCATTGAAACTTCCCTTTCTTCCCCCTGAAACAAGGCAAATGAAGACAAAGGAGCTGGGTGGAGAAGAGGCTCTTCTTCCTACCCTTTTAACCTCACTTTACCTGCATAATCATAACACAAGACGCGCCTTGCAAGCTCTCTTTCTCATAAATCCGTTGTGGACCTTCTATTTGGTCCTTGGATTCTATCTTTTCTTTTTTATTTGATGGGGTTCATTGTTGTTTGATTTTATTTTTGTTTTCTTTACTTCTAAAGGTGGAATATAGTTGTTGAACTCCAATGTGGTACCAGCTGATTTCCTCTCTTGGCTGCCAAGCAGATGTCTCGTCCTCATCCGGATAGTTGGCCATACTAAGCATTGTATTGTATGCATGTGTTGATAGCTGAGACTGTAAAACAAGCACAGTTAGTTACTACAACACCAAACCCTAGCCAAGCCCACCATTGATGCCAGGCTCTCATTCAAAGATGCCATGCATGTGACTTGGTGGTCCAGGAGGAACTCAACTCATTTGGGCCATTAAGTACATAATGAGATGAATCATAGTAACTTAATTGGGCTCTAAATGGTCTTACTTACCTAGTGCATGATATTGAATGATTCATCTGCTTTTGTTGAACTTCTAAACAGTAGTTGGACGGGTACGGTGAGTAGACAAGACAAGGGCTCAGGTTGCCGTAAGTCACGGTAACTAGGACAGGTGGTCAAATGTGTTGGGAAAGGGTCAAAAGGAATGGCTGGAAACACGTTAGAACTATTGGGAGTTACGAAGTTGGAACAAGTCTCAGTCTATGAAGATGATGGGCCAATTTGTATTAAAAAAAAACAAATGATAATGGGCCGATAAGGGGATGTCAGCGGCCCACAGTACCACCAGCAAGGAAGTAGGCTCGTTTTCCCTTTCCTTGGAAGATACAAAAAGAGCTTTGCTGGAAGCGAAATGCCGGGTGAAATGCACACATCAAAAATCACATCAGAAGCTCACTTTCGGTTTCTACATTTGTGTGCAGCTCTGGACTTGGGATCTTAATTTGTTCATCTAAGATTTGCTTAAGAAAGATACCACAATTGGTATTCTAATTCTAGGCAACAGAATCAATTTAGTCTTAATGTCATTCTGATTTTTTTATTGAATACTTTTCTAATTTAAGGTACGTATGTTAATACACGAGATGATATCTTAACGAAAGTTTAAACCTGTATAATCTTCTTTGAATGAGCTATTTAACACCCTTTTGGATTTTTATGTCAACTTGAATGAGTTTTACTTATTTTGATACATACAAGGTGAAGTAAAGACCAATTTTTTCATGAATGGTTTAGTCCCATTATCTATATACTAGTGTCATATTTTCAATAAATACACTGATGTATAAGTAAGAAATACATCTTATCATTTTTTTATAGTTAAATACGTCACCAAAACAAAACATTTACATCCTATTATCTCCTTCCATATACAAAAATCAGAACCACAGGCTTTATATGGAAAAAATTCCCACATTAAAAAGATCAAAACCTTCCGTAAAATGTAAATCTGAATCTGAATCTGTTTCTTGTTACCAATTATCCAATGATTTAGATGTGCCAAGAACCATTCTATCCATTCATCCAATTCCTCCCTTGTACTATGTCCATATGGCTTAGGAGATAGTGGTGATGATCCATCTGCAGATGCGTTTTCGGCATCTATGTTATTAAGCAAGTCTAGGACGGAAGCTCGTGCTACTAGTAACTTATAATGGATGAATTTGGGCGGTGCCTCCATTTCATCTTTCTCAAACAGTCTGTAATGTTTTATTTTTTAAGCAGTCTTGGTTTCTAAGCATCCACAGTTGCATTTATGATTTAGGTTGCCGCCCCGTTTTCATGCGCACTAAGCTAAGCTTTTAATCCACCTCAATAAGTAACATACTTGAACTGCTCACCTACAATCTCTATAGATTGAGCGTGAAATATTTCTTATTTTTAGTGGACAATGAGTGTACCCCACGACCATAAACATTTCTTCTCTCCTAATTGATTGCACTTTTACGCCACATTTACGTTCAAAACTCTAGTTCCTCTTCAGTTATAATGCACAATAGAAAAAGTCAGTTCATCTCCTATCCATGATAAGAACAGTTGCACGACAAATTAAGCTTTACCTTTCTTAATTTGTGGAGAAGTAAAAAAAGATCTTATAAACTATGTAATCAATGTCACACTACTCCAAAGTACAGGGAGATCTCCACAAACGTTTAATGAAATTATGGAAAAGCTTAGGTCCAAGGACCTGCTTTCAACATATATACTTATGGAAGTTCCAAATGTAATGGGGCCGAAAGAGATATCTCTCCGTCCCATATTAAGTGTCCTATTTGATTTACATAACTTAGTAGGGGACAGAGTAAAAAGTTGTGAGATAGAGGTGAAGATATAATTCTTCGAAGCCTTACCTCCATATGCATGAAAGAGTGGAAGAAATTATTGTCCACACATTGGTGGTTTGATGCTTAAGCCTACATATGCTGCAGTAATTTCTTAATCACATGCTTTGTTAAGTGGATACGATCAACACTCTCGTATAAAACACATAAAGAAATCTGCTATCTTTCGAGGGATTCTGAAAACTTAGCTCTAATCTGATTTAATTAGTTGAAAGCTTGTATTCCCTACATTTGAACAAACGCTGGTCGATCATTACCTGACCTATTAAACACGCAGAAAGAGGGGAGAGACGCTGTTTTTTTTTGTATGGGCCTTAGAGTCCAATAAATTTAACTCAGTTTCAAATGTAGACAGACTTCATTGAACGAGAGAGTATACAATGTAATCTTTTGTGAGAACAATCCGGCTTTTGATTGTTTAACAAAAAGAACAATGATGAAGCGTGCACTACATGTTTCCGTTCTTTTTGCTTTGAAAATCTTTGAACTTTATATGCAGCTTAGGGGTCGTTTGGGGCGTGATTATTACAAAAATATCCAGACTGGATATTGGATATATACTATAGCATCCATGTGGATTTTTACATCCAGCTAAAACACCTCAGGAGGAGTTTCAGCTGGATATATAAAATATTCAGATGCTACAGTGTAGCAAAACATCTCATCTGGATGTGTTGCTTTTAATCACGCCCCAAACAGCCCCTTAGTTCCCCCACATAATTTCACCAGCTAATTATATGTCTCTGACGAAATATGAGCCCGTACATCAAGGCAATCTTGGTTTTGTTGTGGTTCAGACATGCTCCAAAAAGATCAACCTGTCTTCGTGGTATTGTCATTATAGTACCATCCGGTGCATTTGGCAGGAGACGCGTATGCCAGGCAGTGCATCAAGGGCTGTATCTCGCGCCAATGCACATGAATATAGGGGCAGGTGGGTTTTAATCACCGCCTGATGACTTGATCTACGACTTTATATAGCAAAGAGAGGAACCATGGACCCGTGGTGGTAGAAATTAAGTATTGGACCACATGCGCTAAATTTCCACATCTATCCTCCTGAGGAGAAGTTTGGTTATAGCTCGGGTTCAAACAAGAGTCTATCGTGTTACTGTGCCTTAGATGATCTACATCTCTTGGTCAAGCATGCGAAAGAGCACAATGAACTATCTATGTGACTTGAGCCCTCACAGCCCAGGCACAATGACACAATTATCATAGGCGCACTGTATCAGTCAGCTAATAGCTTATGTGCATATGATGTTAAGACTAGGACATACCTAGGGGCGGACCTACGTGTAAGGCATGGGGTCAGATGGGTGTGTAGCTTTACCTGAGGTGGAACATTTAAAGTGGGTCAAATTGGCTAGATGTAGGCTTAATTCCATCATGTGACTCCCATCTCAAAACGACCTGACCCCTCTTACTATTCGCCCCTAGGTCACATACATACCGGAGATCTAACTAGTATAAACTATAAACCTAAAGGAACCAAGTAAAAGCATTCTCAAATTACATCAATCTCGAATTATCGTTCCTAGTCCATGACTGTACGTCCAGCTATTATGCAGATATTAGATGTTTGCTTTGCTCTCTCAAGTCTCGAGGCTAGTTGCCGTGTTTCATTTTTTTCTTTGTTTTTAGGAAGTAAAAACGAAAAGAGAGTTACAAAAACGGATGGGCATTGTCCCTACGCAATTTAGGGTTGCCCCCTCATAACAATCAAAGGAAGTGGAGGTAAAAGCAGGGATGGAGTGAAAGTGGGGATCCGGAGGGAGATTCTTTGGTTGTCCATGCGTCCTTGTCCGAATATGAAAGGTGAAACAATGAGAGGACTGGGAGGGTTAACAGATCGACGAGCACAAAAAGCAACTTCAAGTGGACTGGCAATCATTTAGGTTTGGAAAGGCCTTTGTTTGATCGCTGGAAAGGTGTGGGAATCCAGAAGATCCAGTCCACCCTCTTCATTAGATTGGCTGACATTTTGCATCAGTGGGGGGTGGCCGACCATCCATCTTCTCTCAATGAGAGTGATCACTGATTCCAGACACTTTTTGCAGAGGGAAAGATTCCCATTTCTATTTTAGAGCATTTGTGATCCAACCGCTCCGTATCCTTCTGAGTGTAAACGTTCCTCGAGTCTACTCTCTAGACTTGGCTGCACTGCACTCTACTATATAGCCTATATTCAGTTCCTAAATGCATTCCTTGAAAATCGTAGAACTTGATATACCCCTACCGCTCAACTGACTACCCGCATGCTGACTAGCATCAATCGCTTCTTTTCTAGCTTCAGTCTTTTAGCTCTCCACTTGTAAGGACAGCTTCCACTTGACAGATCACCTCTTGCGACAGTTTGAGTGAGCCACATAAGAGACGCTGTGGCTCCTAAGTCCTTGGAGATTTGCTTTAACGACCCATGTGGTGGGAGTTCTAGTGAAGTGTGAAGAGGACTGGTGTAACTGCAGCCAGTTGGAAAAGTAAGCGAGCTTACGAAATGAAGCCAGGCCTTCTACTTTGGTACGAGAACCAGAAAAAGAAAGTTTCCTCATCGCGATGGTGGAATATGGAGAGTAAAAAGTTCCATTATTTGATGCAATAGAGAGAAGATACCAAGCCAGCTCCTCAGAATATTTTCATTCCTACAATGCTAAAGTGCAATTGATAAGACAAAGATGCTGACAGGACCCCTCCATTGGCTGGACCGTGGCTTGTGTGGGGCGAAAGTACGCACCCTTTTGTAGGTATGTGAGTTGAAGCTCCACATAAGCTTCTCATTTTATCTGGACCAGCTTGGATTGTGTGCACATGAGTTGCTTTTGGTCCACCCACACCAAAGCAGTCATCTACCGGACTTCCTATGGGCTGAACATTACAATCAGAAAATCCGGTGATCTATCCCCCCCCTCAAACAAACAAAAAAAAACGCCGCTACTTTAGATGGATTCAACTATCTTGCGAATGTACAGCGTCAAGGTGGCCACCATGCACTAAAAAAGATCAAAAAAAGATATTTTCATCTTGCTTTTAAGGTTCTTATCCGCAATAAAATATCTCTTATCCAATATTAACGGCTAAACCTTTTTTTTAGGATTTGATTAAATCCCGCAGTTTCTCAGATGCTGTTTCAAATCACTTCTGGTGTCAGCTTCATATGCAGACAGTAGAACATAGAAAGGGCTCATACTTCTTGTACGACACTTAATATGGGACATCCATCTTGAGGCTAGTATCTGATAATCTTCGCCATCTCATGAAGAGACATGAATCAGGTATGGCCAGTAATACAATTCAATTAGTGCTGATTATTTTTCCATTAGTTTTATTACTAGGAGTGATGCACTTGCATGCACAGGCAAGTAAAGATTTTGATTAAGCTGACTCGAAATTAAGCTTTATTCCATTAAGCAAGCATAACAGTTTCATGCATTAAGTGTAATTAATGCAAAAAACTGTATATTACCACATTACCCTTAATAATTTCAGGGTTTTACAGCATTTAAAATGGATTAGGCCTACGTAATATGAGAGTTATTATTGTCGACACTCGAAAGTGGGCTGTTTTTATCAACTCCCAATTCCGCACAACAAAGGAACATGTACTTGTGCATTTATATCCCTTTTTCAGTGAAGTCATTACAGAGTATATTAATCGACCCATTAACATTTTCCACTTACATTGCAGGTGAGCTTAAGTATGTAAAATTATAGAACATGTATTTAAAATCCATCAAATATGTTCATGGGCCTCCTTGCTTTTTAGCTCTCTATATATATGTTACTATCTTCGTTCTCTCAAAGGCCAGGCTGTGTTTCTCCTCCTTGGCTTTCTCCTCTCTAGCCCATATTCGCATCTTGCACGAGAAAACTAACAATAACGACTACTATCTTTGGATAAGGCTTACTCAATCCCAAAACCCTTCCACATTCCTAGTTCACTTAACAGCTGACACTACATCTTAGTATCTCCTTCCAGATCCCTTGTCAAAACACAAGATTCACAGCCGTTAAATGCCTGCATGAGAGTCAGTTGAACTCGACTCACCCGTTCTCTCTTTTGGTCACAACGAGCAAGCACACTTATATATCTCTCCTATTGCTGCATGGACTACCTTAGAGAACTGGAAGGAAAACGTACACATGACCCCTTGTCCGGCGCTTTCGAGGCCATGAAGGCCACGGTGCGACATGTATGGCTACCGGGGCCATCATCGTCGGTGGTGGTCCCTCTGGCCTCCGCCGTTGCCTCCTGCCTCAAGGAGAGCGGTGTCCCCAGCCTGATAATTGAGAGGGCCAACTGCATAGCTTCCTTGTGGCAACTCCGGACTTACGACCGCCTCCGCCTCCACCTCCCCAAGCAGTTTTGTGAGCTCCCTCTCATGCCCTTCCCAGACCACTTCCCAACATACCCAACTAAGCAGCAGTTCATAGCCTATCTTGAGTCATATGCCAAGAAGTTCGAGTTGAGTCTCACGTTTCAATGAGACTGTGGAAAGGGCTGAGTATGACCAAATTTTGGGATCGTGGAGAGTTAGGACTAGGGGGGCCAAGAAGAAGGAGGAGACAGAGTATCTTTGTCGTTGGCTAGTGGCGGCCACCGGGGAGAATGCGGATCCGGTGGTGCCGGAGATAGAGGGGATGGGAGAATTTGTTGGTCCCATGGTTCACACAAACTCGTACAAGAGTGGGGAAGCCTTCCATAAGAAGAGAGTGCTGGTTGTGGGCTGTGGGCAATTCCGGAATGGAAGTGTGCCTGGACCTTTGCAACCACAGTGCCCATCCATCACTCGTAGTAAGAGATGCTGTAAGTATTATGGTCATTTCTTAGTTATTAATCTTGCAATGCCTACGGCACATGACATTTTACTAAGCACAAAAAATAATCAATTTTGTGTGTTTTGTTTGTTGTTTTATGTTAGATTAAAAAATGGAAAATCTCCTCACTATCTGTCATCCTTTCTCCAGATATATGTAATCAATCTTTTGTATCTACCTGTACATACGCATAAGATTGAAATCTCATATATTGACCAATAAGCCATCACCTTTTCTCATTTCCCTGATCAAAGCATCATTATTTAGATTTGTGAATATACTTGATTCTTTCCCTAGTGGTTTTAAGCTTTCGAAAAGCCTTTTCGTACTTTGAGTTTTTTTGTCAGTTTCACAGAAGTTCATTAAATTTGTGTCCCATATTACGTATGGCATGAAGAGAGACCAGAGAGATCTTGGCATGCAATACCAGTATTCCACTTAATTTGTCAAAGTAAAAGGGACTCACGCATCTTTTATTCTCCCCTAATTTAAGGTACACATTTTGCCTCGAGAGATGCTTGGCACGTCTACTTTTAGCCTGTCCATGTCGTTGCTCAAATGGCTACCATTACAGTTAGTGGACCATTTCCTACTGCTACTATCCAGGCTAATGCTTGGCGACACGGCCAAGCTAGGGCTGGACCGCCCCCCAACTCGGTCCCCTCCAGCTTAAAAGCATCTCCGGGAGGACACCTGTCCTAGACGTTGGGACCCTGGCCAAGATCAGAGCCGGAGACATCAAGGTAATTAGAATTCACGACGCTATTAGTATGAACTAGATTATAGTTATTCATCACCCCATGGTCCCGATATATGATACGTTAGTACTGTTGAAACAGGTTTGCCCGTGGAATTAAGAGACTAACCAGAAGCGGGGCCGAATTCATTGATGGAAAAGAGGAAGAGTTTGATGCAGTGATACTAGCAACAGGTTATAGAAGCAATGTGCCCTCTTGGTTGAAGGTCAGTTTACCTAATGTGATTAAAATTCAAGCTTTTTCAGTCTACATGGTGTCATATGAACAAAGAAATATTGTTTGCTGCTTCCAGAAAAGAGACTTTTTCTCTAAGAAAGATGGGTTTCCCAGGAACCCCTTCCCTAATGGCTGGAAAGGGGAGAATGGTCTTTATGCAGTGGGGTTCACCAAACGCGGACTTCTTGGAACCTCCATGGATGCCAAGCGAATAGCCCAGGATATCGAGCAGTTGTACAGAACCAAGGCCAACTGGCCCAGCCATTCATGTTGGAATTTCCTTGTGCAACAAGCAGGTGTCATTGAATTAGAAGAAAGTGTGAGAGTGAATAGTTTGAGAAATGTGAAAGCTGGTGTAACAAAAGAATTGTGTACAGGGGAGCCTCAGCTACTTATTCGCCATTTTGAGACCGTAAGTGTACATTTGGCCGTGGCAATGACATAAACGAACCCTTTAGGGAGATGTCATTTGTACCTATGGCACAGAGGCTACGTGAGTCAGGTAATTCAATGAAGATTGAGTGAACCTACAAACTCTGGTTCTTTATCTCACTGTTTTTAGCTGTAGTGTTTCTCAGTTAGGGTTAGAATATTAGTCAAGTTGTAGGCAGGTATTTGCTTGTGTAGTTATTGACTTACTGTTGTCGATTGGGTGCTTGTGCGTATATGTGATAGTCGGTGCATGTAATTAGGGAATTTGTAGTTCTTAAAAAGCAAATGTTTATTCAATGGTCTGTATTGCTTTCGCCTGATTGAATTATGAAAAACTAGAATGCCCATGTTTCCAGAGTGACATTCTAAAGAAAATATCAGGTATACCAACAAATGGACAGAAACATAAAGAGTTAGCTTCACATTTACGGTTCAGTGTATCCAACTGTGCACGAGGTCATAGACTTTCGGGCTTTTTCTATATTACCTAGCGCCACTACCCATTTTCCCATATTACCTGGATTTTTGATTGAAATGTCATATCAAGTCGTGTCTTCGTATACACGACTACTTCAACGATGCATATCTCCTTCATTTTTAATCCGTTTTTATTTTTTTTCATTCTTCTTTATTTTTGGTGCTATTTTTCATCATCATGATATCCTAATGACCTTGAGACCCTATAAAAAATGCCACAAAAACCATAATAAATAGAATGTAATGTCTCAACATCTTCGTAATATCATGATGATGAGAAAGAACATTAAAAATAAGGAAGAAGTGAAAAAAATTAGCAAAAATAGATCAGAAATGAAGGAGATATGCATCGTTGAAGTTGTGTCTACTAATTCAAGTCGTGTATACGAAGACACGACCCCATTTAAAGTTGTGTCTTCGTATACACAACTTGGAATAGAGTCGTGTTGTACAACACGATTTCAACGATGCATATCTCCTTTATTTCTAATCCGTTTTTGCTTTTTTTTCATTGCTTTTTTATTTTTAGTGCTCTTTCTTATCATCACGATATCTTAATGACCTTGAGCCCCTATAAAAAAAATACCACAAAAACCATAATAAATAGCATATAGTGTCTCAACATCTTCATATTATCATCATGATGAGAAAGGGCATTAAAAATAAAGAAGAGAAATATGGGCAAAAAACTGATCAGAAATGAAGGAGATATGCATCGTTGAAGTTGTGTCTACTCATTCAAGTCGTATATACGAAGACACGACTTCAACGATGCATATCTCCTTTATTTTTAATCCATTTTTCCTTTTTTTTATTCTTCCTTATTTTTATTGCACTTTCTCATCGTCATGATATCCTAATGACCTTGAGACCCTATAAAAAAATACTACAAAAACCATAATAAATAGCATGTAGTGTCTCAACATCTTCATAATATCATCAATGATGCATATCTCCTTCATTTCTAATCTGTTTTTTCTATTTTTTTATTCTTTCTTATTTTTAGTGCACTTTCTCATCATCATGATATCCTAATGACCTTGAGACCCTATCAAAAAAATACCACAAAAACCACAACAAATAGCATGTAGTGTCTCAACATCTTCATAATATCATTATGATGAGAAAGAGTATTAAAAATAAGGAAGAATAAAAAATGGGCAAAAAATGGATCATAAATGAAGGAGATATGCATCATTGAAGTTGTGTCTACTCATTCAAGTCGTGCATACGTAGACACAACCCCATTTCAAGTTGTGTCTTCATATACACGACTTGAAATACAGTCGTGTTGTACGACACTACTTCAACGATGCATATCTCCTTTATTTCTGATCCGTTTTTGTTAATTTTTTTCATTCTTCCTTATTTTTAATGTTCTTTCTCATTATCATGATATCCTAATGACCTTGAGATCCTATAAAAAAATACCACAAAAACCACAATTGTAACACCTGGCCGATTACACCAGCCAGGTGTGGGGAGGGTGAAGCTCATCATGCCAGATAGGCTACTTGAGTGGTTGGGCTATGTCTTCATCCTTGACCAGACTTAGGAGCAGGGCATTGATCTCCCCAGCTTCTACTGGACCGGCTCCTGCTCTTCATGTGCTAGCAAGGTGGTGTGCGGCACCATCGACCAGTCGGACGACAGCCTCCTCGATGATGATCAAATAGAGGGGTGGGTGCTCACCTACGTTGCCTACCTGCAGTCGGACGTCGAGTTTGTGACCCACAAGGAAGCAGGAGCTCGGGAGATCTCCAGCAACCTTCGACGACCTCCAGCATCTAGCGACTCTCGGCAGCCTCCGACGAAGAGTAGATCATCGTCAGCGTGCGTTTAAGGTAGGATTTTGTACCCTCTCATCAAGTTTTGTTTTTTCTTGGTTTCTTCATCAATCGAAGGCGACGGGGACGATGGAAGAGGAGGCAGGGGCGGTGGCGGGTCACCGGGGGTCAATACGACCTCCACCAGGCCACTGGCCGCGGTGAAGCTGCTGCCAGCTCATGTCTTCTCCTCCATATCTGCCCGGACCACGAGCAGACGGTTAGTGAAGGAGAGGAGGAGAAGAGAAGGCGGCGCCGGCTAGGCAATGGTGGCACGACGAATACTGTCGTGGCAGCCGCCACCCATGGCACAAGTAGAGGACAACCAACTGGTCGTCTTCCTGACGACCGGTTTTGTCCAAAAGCAAGCCGGACCGGACCGGTCCATTATCAGAGCAAACCGGTCCAGTAAATAGGCTAGTTTAGGCACAGACCGAACCCAGTTCAATGCAGAGTCAGACCAAACCCGGTTCACACTCAGACCGAACCCGGTTTACCAATCAGTTTGGATTTGAACTGTCGGTGGACACCCACCGATAGTTAAAACAGCTTACAACTGACGGTCAAACTTGACTGTCTATGTAATTCGGTGCAGTATGGTACATAAGCTTATTTTATTGGTTTTGGGTTGTTTGATAAATAATTCCAAGTCCTATTTGACGTGTTATTTTTACATATTTGATGTTACTATATTTAATGGCATTGGTCCCCAATTTATACGGTTGTGACTGATAGTTGAAGACTTTGATAATAAGGGAAACCCGACTAATAAACCTAGATGGTTTAGAGACTTAATCATTTTATGAAAGACAATAAAATGATGGCGAGATGGCTAATCTTGAGGGTTGGAAAGAACCTAATCAAGATAAAGTCTAAAATGCCCTTAGGATTGGAAGTCAGTGTAGGAGTGAGTGACTTCTGATCAAGCGACTGAATGACTATTAAGTCAAAGGTCAGACTATCTGTTGAGCTATTGAGCCAGTAGTTGTGTATTGTATGCTATAACCCTAAGAGAGTTTCATACTAGTAATACTGTGATACCTGTTAAGAGTCACAAGGTATTGGTTAGGGTTGTGTTGCATCTTCCCATTTGTGGAAGCTCTGCTCGTTTGGTTTATATCTCTCTATGGATTTTAGATGGAGCATTTACATCTTCCCATTGGTGGAAGCTATGTGTCAGTGGTACCTGATGAGGACTAACTTCTATTGGCCAGGGTTAAGTTGTTGTATCTATCTATGGATATTAGAGAGCATTTACATATTATTTTGGTCAATGTTTGCATCTTTCTATGGATTTAGAGAGAGTGCATTACATATTCTATTGGTCAGGCTTAAGTTGTTACCTCTATGGATTTAGAGAGAGAGCTTGCTTATTCTCTATGGATTTTAGAGAGAGCTTTTGCATCTTCCCATTGGTGGAAACTATGTACCCAACCCAAAGCTATTGATGCTAGGTGGTTTATTATGCACATTGGAGACGCTAGCATTCTGAAAGGCTGCGTTTTCCCGACCCACATTGAGTCCAGGAGCTGATGTGGAGCCAGACCCTTCCGACAGTCATACCTTCTAAGGTAAGGACATGGGCGAGGCAGGTCACCTTTGAGGGATTCAGGGCGTGCCGTGATTACCTCTATGGATTTTAGAGAGAGAACTTGCTTATTCTCTATGGATTTTAGAGAGTTTTTGCATCTTCCCATTGGTGGAAGCTCTACACCCAACCCACAGCTATTGATGCTAGGTGGTTTATTGTGCACATTGGAGATGCTAGCATTCTGAAAGGCTGCGTTTTCCCACCCACATTGAGTCCAGGAGCTAATGTAGAGCTAGACCATTCTGACGGTCATACCTTCTAAGGTAAGGAATGGGCAAGGCAATCACCTTTGAGGGATTCAGGGTATGCCGTGATTATCTCTATAGATTTTAGAGAGAGAGCTTACTTATTCTCTATGGATTTTAGAGAGAGCTTTTGCATCTTCCCATTGGTAGAAGCTCTGCACCCAACCCAAAGCTATTGATGCTAGGTGGTTTATTGTGCACATTGGAGACGTTAGCATTCTGGAAGGCTACGTTTTCCCGACCTACATCGAGTCCAGGAGCTAATATGGAGCCAGACCCTTCCGACGGCCATACCTTCTAAGGTAAGGAATGGATGAGGGCAGTCACCTTTGAGGGATTCAGGGCGTGTCGTGATTACTGGTGGTAACTAGAATAATAGTCATGGTGTTTTCGTGTTGTTTGTCATGTAGGAATGACATTCAGCGAGTCTGTCTATATGGGACAAAAATTTAATCATTGAAGATGAACTTGGGAAGCAAGATTAATAAAAAAATTCAAGTGGAATCCTGTAATAGGTTGCATAATATGTTAATGCAAATCCTGATTTATTTTATGTTGATGATTGTGTTACGGTATCCCACTGAGTATTTTTATACTCAGCATCCTTATGTGATTGTAGGTGCTGTTGGGGAAGATTGACTTCATGTGACACTTGGGAATTTGGCGGTTTAGGGTTTAGGGATTTGGTAATTGGGGGTTTGGTTGTGAGGACGTTCAGAAAGCTTCCGAGTTTATCTTCACTTTCTGGTTTGTTCTAGAACTTGTAATAAGGTGTGAGCGCCAACTATTTTCTAGTGTATTTTGATATGAATGACAGACTTGCACATGGAGGACTTTACATTGGTTTAATCGACTTTGTATCTTATAATACTATAAGTATATATATGGTTTTGTATCCATATTTATGAACCCCAATTATAACCGCCCAGATGCTTAGTCGATAGTTTTCAACTGATGATTTATTGTACAGAGGAATAATCCTCTGATTTTCCGCTACTACTCTGATTTAATAAAAGTTTTAAAAATATAGGCCGTGACAGTTGGTATCAGAGCATAACCTTTATCTGCAAGTCTGGAAGTCCTCTTAGGATATATCTAGTTATAGTTGTGGTTGTGGGTAAAAGTAGTGATAAGTGCTCTTCCCCTGTAGGTTGAGATGGCACCTCGTAAGAGAAACATCCGAACAGTGAGAATTTTAGATATCGACAAAAGTAGAGATAGAGAATTCCATAAAGAAGGATCTCCACCTCATCAGATGTCCTGCGAGGAATCCGCGGAAGCAGCGGGGGGCAACGGAGAACCTTCCATGGCGCATCATCATCTAACTTGGGGAGGTGAAGGTGATGAAGATGCTTTGGAGATGATTAGGGGACTTGCCCAAACAGTGCAAGCTCAGGTTAAACATCGTCCCGATGCCAAGAAGAAAGCAAAGAAGGAAAAGATAACTCATCTAAAATTATTCCAATCTATGGCTCCAGCTTTCACGGGGAAAGAAACTCCAGAAAAAAGTTGGGAGTTGGGTAAAAGCTATCGAGAAAATTTTTGAATCTATCTCGGAAGAGGATGATAGTAAAGTTCTAAATGGCGACTTTTTGTGTTGTCAGAAAATGCTGATCACTTGTGGAGTTCTGCCAAGTGCACCTTCTTTAAAAATCGAAAAGTTGAAGAGATTACTTGGGAGGAATTCCTAGAAGTTTTTAATGGAAAATATTTTTCGAGCCACATTAGGAAAGAGAAGATGCGCGAATTCTTGGGTCTTAGGCAAGGTAATATGACTGTACAGGACTATGACAACAAGTTTGTAGAGTTTGAGGGTTTCACTACCAAGATAGACGATGATGGTGAAAGAATGGAGAAGTTCATTTGTGGACTTAGAATTGGGCTGCGAGAGAAAGTCATGGGAGTCAGAACTACATCTTTTGCTGATGTTGTGGAGCAGGCATATATTTTTGAGAAGAACCATGACATAAACAGAGAGGAGCAAAAGGCTAATACTGGAGTGGCCAAGAATGACTATGGATCGAAGGCTAAGAGACTAAGGATTGATGCTGGGAGTAGTAAGTTTGGTCAAAGACATAACTCCCAGGGTAGATAGTAGAAGGGTTTTGAGCCGAGGAGGAAAGGCTCAGGACAGTTTAATGCTGGTCAGCAGAGACTTTTTTTCTAGAGACCACAACCTCAATCTCAGGGGGCAAGTAGTCAGTCGGAATGTTATTCTTGCGGGAAAATTCACCCATGGCAGATTTGTGAGGCCAAGGATCGCGTCTGCTTTTTCTGCCATAAGAAGGGGCACGTTGCCAGGTTTTGCCCTGAAAAACAAAGGAATGCACAGCAAGGTGAAAGCAGCAAGCATGCATAGGCTCGTGTTTACTCTATTACTTTTGAGGATGCTCAAAAGAATGCAGTGGTGGGAGGTATGGTTTCTATTTACGACTTGTGTGTAAAAGTTTTAATTGACCCTGTTGCAACTCATTCTTTTGTATCGGGTGTATTTGTTTTAAGTTTAAACCGCCCTTGTAACATGCTAGATTCACCTTTACTTCTAATGACCTGTTGGTGACACTATTAGAGTGAATGAGTGTCTTCTAGGAGTACCTATCCGTTTTGGAGATAAGTAAGTATCTTCTAGCTGATCTTGTCTTGTTAGACATGTTTGACTTTGATGTAATCCTAGGGATGGACTGGCTTTCTGTTTATACTGCATTAGTGGATTGCAGGAAAAAAAGAGTAACCCTTACCATTCCTGAGAAGGAATCTTTTATTTTCTAAGGAGTGAAGACAGAAGATAATGCATGTATAATCTCAGCCTTGAAGGCGCATAAGCTTCTGATGATGGGATGTGCTGCCTATCTAGCAAGTGTGATCACCCTGGAATCAACGCAAGTTGGAAGATATATCGGTAGTGTCTCAGTTTTCTGACGTGTTCCCTGAAGGACTACCTGACCTACCTCCTAGAAGAGCAGTTGACTTCACAATAGAGTTGTGTCCTAGAACAACACTAGTGTCCAAGGCACCGTACAAGATGGCTCCAGCGGAGTTGAATGAGTTGAAGAAGCAATTACAAGAGTTGCTCGACAAATGATTTATTTATCCAAGTGTCTCGCCTTGGGGAGCACCAGATGCATCTTTGCCCATAAGAATAAAGATGATTCTCTCAGATTGTACATAAGAACTTCAAAATGTCATAACTCACTCATTTTTTATCCATTTTTGCTCTTTTTTTGCGTTCTTTATTATTTTTTCTCCTCTTCCATTTTATTAGGATCACAGAAAGATATATACATTGTACTTGCCGCTCACCGATGCATCTTTGCCCATTTTTTCCTCTTATTTGATGTCCACGAGCGGTTGCATTAATGGGTGGCCTTTATATGTATTTATTTACATGTAGATCTCAACTTTTATAGTAGGGCAGGCTTCCCCACTACTTAATCAGAGATTTTTCTCGGTCTTTCCTGCTGATTTTGCTGATTTTCGACATGAAATCTTATTTTTTTCAGGTTGGACGACGCCGACGGTGATATGAACCGCGATGATAGATAGAGTTTCGCGCAATGTCTTCTTCCCCAATTGGATGTTCCCGAAAATGGGTAGTGACGCTAAGTAATATGGAAAAAGCTCCTAAAATGAAGACTTAAGTTGCAACTGGGGGTATTTTGAGTAATTTTTAGGAAATATGGAAGGAACATAAAGATTCCAGGTAATATGAGAACCCGGTTAGTGGCGCCAGGTAATCTGGAAATAGCCCTAGACTTTCACAATGACAAATGTTGTGTTAGACGGGGAGGGCTATAGATGGAGAGGCAGACGAAGAACCATATCAACATCAGGGGTTGTTGACTGCCTCCTTGGCCCCTGCCTTGTCAATAGTCCATGAGCCATGAACCTGTTTTTAGTGGCAGATCCCATGAATTAGTAATGAATCAAAGTAAAGTCACTTTCCTGTCTAGGTATAGGTACCAATTACATTGATTTTGGACTCATTTTGGTAGCTCTGATTTCCAACAACCAATTTGCTTTACAACGTTGAATCAAAGTAAGCCAACCCTTGTCGAACTCTATTACGATACACTGGGAATGAGAATTCAAGTGGCTATTAGATAGCCACACATCAATCAAGGTGAAGATAGCCAGCTTGCGCAACCCTTTTTATGAGGAGGATAAAAAGGGTATATAAGGCGTTCATGCTAGTGGCTTGAGAATGCGACCAATCGATCACCACTTGCAATACAAATGCTAGGAATGCCCACATGTGTTCCAAATTCGAACATGTTGCATGCATCTCTGTCTCTCCCTCTATGAGGGTGCTGCACATTGCACCATCACACATATTGGGACCGCCACTTTCAACTTGCTTTGTGACTCTGCAGTCATTTGAACCAATCTCTGAATGTCTTTGGACACCTGAAGGTCCAGGTCCATTTTCCCTTGGCCTTTCCGCTGATGATGTTTCAACATGACCCCTCATGTCTACAAAAATTGAGTCATTAAATCTAAGGATAGTGCTAACTTAGGTCACTGGCTTCAAAGAGGAGCTGTACATCACCTAACCACAAATGAATGTGGAAGACATTCTTGCGAAAATAATTCGGTAGTAGACAACTTTGTCCTCTGCTGAAGCTTCTTTATTTTTTTCTAGCCAAGAGTCTGCTGAAACTCCGACCAGGTTACTGTACATATCCCACGGTCCTCTTTCTTCATGGAACAACAATGTCTGGCAACATCCTTACATTCATTTGGCTAAGGCCTCATCTTGTTAGCATGCGGCCCTCTTAACAGTGCGTCGCAAGTCGACTTTTGATCGGATGGTGTGCATTCTTTTTTTGCTACATACCATCCTTGTATGGCGGGTTTTAATCACTTGCCTGTCCCCTTGCATTGACGCGCGTATTTCGATCTGATAGCTCCTGCGCTTGCTGACTGAGTGGTCCTAACTTATTCCATGCAGCAAGTGCCAAGAAACATTAGCTTCTAATAGCCAAGACTGATTGTAGTCCGAACATCAGTCTGAAGGCTGACCTTGTTGGATAACCATACGTATGATCTTTCGATTCATCATTCATGACTCCCAAACCACGGGAGACTGGGCTAAGGACTAGGGAGGAGTCCAGAATCGGTGTCAGGACTCATTTACACACCCTTTTTTTTCGGATTGAAGTTGCAGACAGATTTAACATTGAGCAAATGGGTAGTACAGAGGTTCTTGGACTTGCGTTAGGCCCAATAACTTTGCGTTTTCTTGAACTACATATTCAGCCCAAGCTAGCCAACATTTTAATGATGGCTCGAATAATAATTCTTTTTTACAGCATGTTTATTTCTTGACCTTTCAGACACTATAATTTTCCCATTTAAGAAAAAAAACAGTGGTGTTTAGTTTGTTCTTGGTTCTGGAAGCTCTCTTCATTTTCAGCCACATTTAATCCTTGTGAAGGAATTGCTGACCCGTTGCGAAGATTTATATAGCGTAACCGATCAAAATTTAATCTAATCGTGTGATTGACATAGCTAATGGTGAGATAAGAAACCTGTCTTTTTATATCAGAGGGACAATGTTCCTTGTCGCTTTTCATTAGACGGCGAATTGGCTGGACTATCTGAGGAGATAAATGCATGAATTGCCTGGATCAGCCTCTTCTTTTGCAACGACGCACTAGACCCAAGACCAACAAAGCCTGCATGCATGAAGCGAGATCAGATGGACAACGAAAGAGAAGGAGACAGATCAAGAGAAAAGCATGCACGAGAATCAAAATGGCTAAAGAGGAGTTGTCAAATACCGCAGTTTTTTCCATATTACCTGGCGCCAACTTTTGTTTTCCCATATTGCCTGGTTTTTCCAGTGAAATCCCATATGACCCGGAATCGACACGAAAAGTACCCAAAATACCCTTAGGTTTAGGTATAAGCACCCATACTCTTTGTTTTTCCATATTACCTGGAATCTAAGGAGTACCCGGAGAAACTCGTGTTCAGTCAGAGAAGAAGGCATTCCGTCCGGCATCTCCGCCCATATCATCGCCGGCGCCGGCGCCGTCCAAATCGGGAAAGGTAATCTTCGCGCCAAAAAGGGAGAAAACGAGCTGAATGAAGGGATTTTGACATAAAAACAGCGGGGAAGCCCTCCCAACTACAAAAATTAAGATCTACATGTAAAAAACACATATAAAGATCACCCATTGGTGTTAGATCGCTCCTGGACATGAAATAAAATGATAAAAATGGGCAGCGTGAAATATTCGCCGACGAGCGATAATTTAATTTATATATCTTTCTGTGATCTTAATTAGGTGAAAGAGGAGGAAAAATGAGGAAGAACGCAAAAAAAATGGGCAAAAATGGATGAAACATGAGCGAATTATGACATTTTGAAGATTGACATTTTATCGTGTAGAATATACACGACTTGGGTATTTATCGTATATGTCGTATACACGATAAATACCCAAGTCGTGTATATCCTACACGATAAAATGACAATCTTCAAAATGTCATAACTCGCTCATTTTTCATCCGTTTTTACCCATTTTTTTTGCGTTCTTCCTCATTTTTCTTCTTCTTTCACCTAATTAAGATCACAGAACGATATATAAATTAAATTATCTTTCACCGGTGAGTATTTTACGCTTTTGCCCATTTTTTATCCTCTTATTTCATATCCAGGAGCGGTCGAACACCGATGGGTGACCTTTATATGTGTTTCTTTACATGCAGATCTCAATTTTTATAGTTGGGTGGGCTTCCCCGCTGCTCTTACATCAAAATCTCTTGATCATAGTTTTTTTTTAGCGTGGGTGGTGCGGCGAAGCTCCGAACGTGGGAATGCTTTTACTTTCTTCTTTCTTCTTATTTTTTCTTCTTTCTCAACCTACAATATCTTAATGAGGTGGAAGATGAGTAAAAATGAAGAAGAACGCAAAAAAATGGGCAAAAAAGGATAAAAAATGAGCGAGTTATGACATTTTTAAAATTTTAGTAAAAACGTGTTTTGAAAGACACGACTTGCAGTATAGTCGTGTCATCGCGTACACGACTATACTGCAAGTCGTGTCTTCCAAAACACGTTTTTCCTAGAATTTTCAAAATGTCATAACTCCCTCATTTTTTATCCGTTTTTGCCCATTTTTTTTTCGTTATTCCTTATTTTTCCTCCTCTTCCACCTCATGAAGATATATTAGGATGAAAGAAGAAAAAAAATAAGAAGAAAGAATAAAATGGAAGCTTTCTAGCAAAGAGCTTCCATTTTCTTCTTTCTTCTTATTTTTTGTTACTCTTTTATCATAATATATCTTCATGAGGTGGAAGAGGAGGAAAAATAAGGAAGAACGAAAAAAAATGGGCAAAAACGGATAAAAAATGAGCGAGTTATGACATTTTGAAATTTTAGTAAAAACGTGTTTTGAAAGACACGACTTGCAGTATAGTCGTGTCCGCGATGACACGACTATACTGCAAGTCGTGTCTTTCAAAACAAGTTTTTCCTAGAATTTTCAAAATGTCATAACTCACTCATTTTTTATCCGTTTTTGCCCATTTTTTTTTCGTTCTTCCTTATTTTTCCTCCTCTTTCACCTCATGAAGATATATTATGATAAAAGAGTAACAAAAAATAAGAAGAAAGAAGAAAATGGAAGCTCTTTGCTAGAAAGCTTCCATTTTGTTCTTTCTTCTTCTTTTTTCTTCTTCTCTCATCCTACAATATCTTAATGAGGTGGAAGAGGAGGAAAAATGAAGAAGAACGCAAAAAAAATGGGCAAAAACGGATAAAAAAATGAGCGAGTTATGATATTTTGAAAATTTTAGTTAAAACGTGTTTTGAAAGACACGACTTGCAGTATAGTTGTGTCTGTCTTCCAAAACACGTTTTTCCTAGAATTTTCAAAATATCATAACTCACTCATTTTTTATCCGTTTTTGCCCATTTTTTTTTCGTTCTTCCTTATTTTTCCTCCTCTTCCACCTCATGAAGATATATTATGATAAAAGAGTAACAAAAAATAAGAAGAAAGAAGAAAATAGAAGCTCTTTACTAGAAAGCTTCTATTTTGTTCTTTCTTCTTATTTTTTCTTCTTCTTTCATCCTACAATATCTTAATGAGGTGGAAGAGGAGGAAAAATGAAGAAGAACGCAAAAAAAATGGGCAAAAACGGATAAAAAATGAGCGAGTTATGATATTTTGAAAATTTTAGTTAAAACGTGTTTTGAAAGACACGACTTGCAGTATAGTTGTGTCTGTCTTCCAAAACACGTTTTTCCTAGAATTTTCAAAATGTCATAACTCACTCATTTTTTCTCCGTTTTTGCCCATTTTTTTTTTGTTCTTCCTTATTTTTCCTCCTCTTCCACCTCATGAAGATATATTATGATAAAAGAGTAACAAAAAATAAGAAGAAAGAAGAAAATGGAAGCTCTTTGCTAGAAAGCTTCCATTTTGTTCTTTCTTCTTATTTTTTCTTCTTTCATCCTACGATATCTTAATGAGGTGGAAGAGGAGGAAAAATGAAGAAGAACGAAAAAAATTTGGCAAAAACGGATAAAAAATGAGCGAGTTATGACATTTTAAAAATTTTAGTTAAAACGTGTTTTGAAAGACACGACTTGCAGTATAGTCGTGTCTATATTCCAAAACACGTTTTTCCTAGAATTTTTAAAATGTCATAACTCACTCATTTTTTCTCCGTTTTGGCCCTTTTTTTTTTCGTTCTTCCTTATTTTTCCTCCTCTTCCACCTCATGAAGATATATTAAGATGAAAGAAGAAAAAAAATAAGAAGAAAGAATAAAATGGAAGCTTTGCAGAAAGCTTCCATTTTATTCTTTCTTCTTATTTTTTTTCTTCTTTCATCTTAATATATCTTCATGAGGTGGAAGAGGAGGAAAAATAAGGAAGAACGAAAAAAAAAAGGGCCAAAACGGAGAAAAAATGAGTGAGTTATGACATTTTAAAAATTCTAGGAAAAACGTGTTTTGGAAGACAGACACGACTTGCAGTATAGTCGTGTACGCGATGACACGACTATACTGCAAGTCGTGTCTTTCAAAACACATTTTAACTAAAATTTTCAAAATGTCATAACTCGCTCATTTTTTATCCATTTTTGCCCACTTTTTTTGCGTTCTTCTTCATTTTTCCTCCTCTTCCACCTCATTAAGATATTGTAGGATGAAAGAGTAACAAAAAATAAGAAGAAAGAAGAAAATGGAAGCCTTATAGCAAAGAGCTTCTATTTTCTTCTTTCTTCTTATTTTTTGTTACTCTTTTATCATAATATATCTTCATGAGGTAGAAGACGAGGAAAAATAAAGAAGAACGAAAAAAAAAATGGGCAAAAACGGATAAAAAATGAGTGAGTTATGACATTTTGAAAATTCTAGGAAAAACGTGTTTTGGAAGACACGACTTGCAGTATAGTCGTGTCATCGCGGACACGACTATACTCCAAGTCGTGTCTTTCAAAACACGTTTTTACTAAAATTTTCAAAATGTCATAACTCGCTCATTTTTTATCCGTTTTTGCCCATTTTTTTTTCGTTCTTCCTTATTTTTCCTCCTCTTCCACCTCATGAAGATATATTATGATAAAAGAGTAACAAAAAATAAGAAGAAAGAAGAAAATGGAAGCTTTCTAGCAAAGAGCTTCTATTTTCTTCTTTCTTCTTATTTTTTGTTACTCTTTTATCATAATATATCTTCATGAGGTGGAAGAGGAGGAAAAATAAGGAAGAACGAAAAAAAAATTGGCAAAAACGGATAAAAAATGAGTGAGTTATGACATTTTGAAAATTCTAGGAAAAACGTGTTTTGGAAGACACAACTTGCAGTATAGTCGTGTCAGTTGCAAGTCGTGTCTTTCAAAACATGTTTTTACTAAAATTTTCAAAATGTCATAACTCGCTCATTTTTTATCCGTTTTTGCCCATTTTTTTTTGCGTTCTTCTTCATTTTTACTCCTCTTCCACCTTATTAAGATATTGTAGGTTGAGAAAAGAAGAAAAAATAAGAAGAAAGAAGAAAGTAAAAGCATTCCCACGTTCGGAGCTTCGCCACACCACCCACGCTAAAAAAAAACTATGATCAAGAGATTTTGATGTAAGAGCAGCGGGGAAGCCCACCCAACTATAAAAATTGAGATCTACATGTAAAGAAACACATAAATAAAGGTCACCTATCGGTGTTCGACAGCTCCTAGACATGAAATAAGAGGATAAAAAATGGGCAAAAGCGTAAAATACTCACCGGTGAGCGATAATTTAATTTATATATCGTTCTGTGATCTTAAGTAGGTGAAAGAGGAAGAAAAATGAGGAAGAACGCAAAAAAAATTGGTAAAAACGGATGAAAAATGAGCGAGTTATGACATTTTGAAGATTGTAATTTTATCGTGTAGGATATACACGACTTGGGTATTTATCGCGTATACGACATACACGATAAATACCCAAGTCGTGTATATCCTACACGATAAAATGACAATCTTCAAAATGTCATATCTCGCTCATTTTTCATCCGTTTTTGCCCATTTTTTTTGCGTTCTTCCTCATTTTTCCTCCTCTTTCACCTAATTAAGATCACAGAAAGATATATAAATTGAATTATCGCTCGTCGGCGAGTATTTTACGCTTTTGCCCATTTTTATCATTTTATTTCATGTCCAGGAGCGGTCCAACACCAATGGGTGATCTTTATATGTGTTTTTTTACATGTAGATCTTAATTTTTGTAGTTGGGAGGGCTTCCCCGCTGTTTTTATGTCAAAATCCCTTCATCCCGCTCGTTTTCTCGCTTTTTGGCGCGAAGATTACCTTTCCCGATTTGGACGGCGCCGGCGCCGGCGATGATATAGGCGGAGATGCCGGACGGAATGCCTTCTTCTCCGACTGAACACGAGTTTCTCCGGGTACCTGCTCCTCAGATTCCGGGTAATATGGAAAAAGGCAAAGTGTGGGTGCTTATACCTAAACCTAAGGGTATTTTGGGTAGTTTCCGGGTCATATGGAAGAAAGACAAAGATTCCGGGTAATACGAGAAACCCAAAATTGGCGCCAGGTCATATGTAAAGAGCTCCAGCCAAGTAATAAACCAGAGTTGTAAGCTAAAGCCAGCGCGGCATCCCCCCATGGAAGACATGTTTGAATTTAACCTTTTAGAAGAAATGTTTGAAACTTCAAGACTCGCTATACTCCACCAAAAGCTGTCTATGCTTGTTATTTGCACTAATTAGTACGGTTCTCTTTCAAAAAGGCTGTTCACAGAGAGGGAATGACAGATAGGGAAGCGGAATACTAGCTTTTCAGAACTGTTTTGTTCTGTGTGCTACGAAAGAGAGCATTCAGCAGCATACATCAGTATCATGGCTTCTCGTAAATAGAAACTTTAGTTTTGTCTCTCTGCAACTCTGCTCACGTTCAAATTCCATACCTCGTCTATTGGCATGTTTCTCCTCCTGAAAACAAACAGTGGGACATTTCCGTTATTCCTTTCACACCAAATTAACTATGGTTACTGCCAGAAGCTTCTCCGGCAATTTGAGACTTGAATGCTCTGCCGGCAGCATTCTCAGACTATGTAAGCCAAACTGTTCTGTTCCTTTCTACAAGTGGTTCTCTTGACAGCTACTTTCACCTACCTGAAAACCTATAAACACCTTTACTCTGTAAATTAGCTCCTTTCAGGAAAAATCACTTTCAATCTCACTAGCTATTATCCATGTACATGTTGGATTTTTCGTTTGAGAAGGAAACTGGCACGTTTTAACATCATAAATCATAATCCCAAAAATTTAATCTCATAATTCACAACATGTAAATCTTTGTAGCAGCAAAAAAATTAGAGAGAAACATACCTTGAGACATATTGAAATTCTGTAGAGATCGAAGCATTAGAATATCGAATTTGGTTTCTCTCTCCTAATTTTTCCATTCCACATATCAGTTATAATACTTAATGGAAAACAATCCTATTTACCGATAGCATTGCAAATCCAATGAGCCCGCCATCCTAGACTGTTGTATATTAATCCACTCTTTAGGTGGATTTTTCTGAAATAATCCACGTAGATAGTGCTGATTTTTCACGCCCCCTTAGTCTGTACCTCGGCTTATGAAACTTTGCAATATTATAGGTGAGGATGACTTTAAGAATACGACAACATTCAACTGCATAATTGTGTTTATTCTAGTATACCAATGAGACACAACATGTCCACATAACCCCTTATTTCAAACATATTTGTGCTTAATTATGGCTGATATCGTACTTTTTTTATAAAAAGGCGAAATGCTTTGCGCTTATATTGTTCCCCTGATGTTTCGAAATTTGACCATCCTTGTTGGCCCGCCATGCAAATTATCTTGAACATTACAATTATTTACAAACGTATATGCTATAACTTGCCTTTGTTCCACGAATGATTTGGAGATATTTCTGTCCTTTGAACAGGATTTAGCAGCTTGTCTTCTTAGCAGCAGACAATTTATAGTGGAATCTTTGCTGTTATATCAGTGAATTTGGTTATTGGATTTTACATCTATTTGGCAATGAAGGAGCCTTTGCTTAAGTGATCTGCGGATGACGCTTTCGGGCATCCTTTCCAAGGAAGCATACAAAAATAGAAGCATAGGCAAATTTTGAATTGAGTTTTTAATGAAAAGATGATGATCAGATAAACTTTTTTAATCGCACTAGTACCGTTCCTTTCCTTCTACCATGAAGGAAGAGTAGGAATGAAATTTGTTGGATAAATAAAACCTAAAACAGATATTATCATGTGATTCCACTTGGAGCATAATGTAGACTCGCGTCTACAACGGAGAAGAACGAAAAGGAATAGAAAAGGAACTAAACTAGAGCAAAGCAAAATAAACTAAGCTGTAGTTGTCTTCTGAAATCTCATTTTGGCCATAGGCCTTACATATTTAAAGAGTAAAAATAGCCTAATCCTAATACAAGTAGTAAACATTCCACCATGCTCCGCACCGCCTTGTCCTCAGGCGCCAACCAGAATACTGCTCTAAAAAATCATCCTCGGGCATCCAAGCAGCATCTTCAGTAAAACGGTGTAACCATGCAATGAGAACCTCAGTAATAACATGCCCACGGCGACGAACACGGCGACGTTCAAGGATAGCATGAGGCACTGACCGAGGCTCATCAAGCGGCAACAGTGGTGGAACAAGCTGCCGAAGAGCAGAAGGATCACCCATAAACTTCCTGAGTCGAGAAACATGAAACACAAGATGAACCTGAGCCTCGGGGGCTAATTGTAAGCGATATGCTACTGGGCCAATACACTCAAGAATAGGATATGGGCCATGGAAGCGATGAGAAAGCTTCTCATTGCTAGGCTTATGTACCAAAGTTTGTCGATAGGGTTGGTGGCGAAGATAGACAAGATCGCCAACCTCAAACGCACGATCGGCATGGCACTTATCATAAACTTGTCGCACGCAGTTCTGTGAAGCTGCCAAGGTAAGGCGAAGCTGACGCAACACCTCATCTCGGGTCTGAAGTGTAGTATCTACCTCTGCAATAAAAGAGCGAAGATGCACATAGTGAAGCACTGTAGGTGGAGGCAGACCATAAACAATCTAAAAGAGTGTATAACCCGCTGATGCATGGAAAGCGGTGTTATAAGACCACTCAGCCCAAGGAAGAAAAGACAACTAAGTATGGGGCCTATCCCCTGCGAAACACCGTAAATACTGCTCAAGGCAACAGTTAACCACCTCAGTTTGTCCATCCGTTTGAGGGTGATAAGAAGAACTCATCCGAAAGGTAGTGCCCTGCAAACGGAAGTACTCTTGCCAGAAGGAAGAGATGAACACCCGATGTGACGACCGTAAATTTTATAGTATTTTCTTGGCTCAACGGTATACATTTATTTAAATTTTCGAAAATCTTTTGAAAATTCAATTCCCGCCGGAATCGATCGAACACCGTAAAATTTGTGATTTTTTTTTGAATTGATCTTAATCGGAGATTTTATTGGATTATATGATTCATGGTTGGCGTGACATGTTGGTTTGGCTTCATTTGACCTAAGATTATTGGATAGGTTTTTGTATGAAGTTTGTGTTATTTTTTGGAATAGAGTTAATTTGAGATTAATCAAAAATATGAATTAGATATTTCTTAAGTGGGTTAGTAGTGATTAATGGAAATTCTAAAAGAGAAACCCAAACCCAAACCCAAACCCATTTGTGCTTGGGTCGGGTTAGCCTTAGTGGAGGTGGTTGAGAGATGGGTTAATGGAAGTGGTTGATGGATAACATTAATTGACCCCCATTAACTCATTCCTTGTAAACCCAAGAGTCATCTTGAAAGTGGTAAAATCTGGAATTTTCTACTAAATCTAAGCCATTGGATTAAGGAGTGATCAATGGTGGAGAATGGTTCAAAAAGTCTATAAATAGGCTAGTAGGGGGGTGGTTTTGCTTAGTGCTCAAAGCCTTGAGCATTTTTCTCTCTCTCTCTCTCTCTCTCATTATCTGGCCGGCGGCAACCTTACTCCGGCGGTGGTCCGTGGTGGTCCGTGGTGGTCCAAGCAAGGTCGACCGGCGTGGTGTTGGTGCGGCATTGTCGGAATCAAGAGTGCTCGGGAAGCCTCGGTATTTACAACCAAGTAGGATGCCTTTTTCCCATTACACTTCTTTTTGATAAAATGATTTGTTGAATGTTGATGCCTTGATATTAAGTACTCATTTCTGGAATTTGTATTGCCGATCCTAGAATTGATATTCCCTCTTGTTTCATGACTCTATTGTATTTCAACTCAATCATTTCTACGTATGTTGACCAATGAAAATTGGATTTGGATTTTTATGTTAAATCTTGATCGCATGTGATAATGCTATTTGTATATCCATGCTCACTCTCTTGAGTAAAGATTTGATCTTTAGGCACTTTGGTGCATTTCCGTTTTTCGTGTTCTATATGTAGTATCATAGCTATTACTACTTGTATAATATCAACTAAATGGGTAATTGTATAATGAATGATAACTATAAGATTATCCCTTGTAAGATCTTGTCTCTGAGATTTCAGTTCGTTTTATTGTCAGCGTGTTTTGAGATCTAATGTTGTCCGGGATTATATGATAGTATCGCTTAAATAATGAGATAAGAAAGTGTTGTAGTAATCAGGTAGTAAAGATTACGAAAAGTGGAATCATAAACTGAGATTTTGGAACTATAAAGGCACTGTAAAAATCTTAAGAAAGACTAGATTAATGTATGAAAAAGACTAATAAGGAGTTACTACACTTTATACATTAGTAAATTATGTATGACATAGAATACTTGGTCTCGGCCAGGAGCAATCCTGCGCAGGCAGACTTCAGTAGAAAAATGATAACTAATTATACAGTAATCAAAAAATTAAGTTCTTTATCAATCTGGAAACTAGACATCAGAGGCTATCTAAGATAAAAATTTCATAGATTAAATCAAATTGTTCAGAACGTAGTAACCTGATAAAGAGAGCTGTTCTGTTTTGGACAGAACACAGTTTCTGACTTTAAATGACTTAAAATCATAATAAACCTAAGAAGCTTGAGAATAATTGATAATTAAGAATCTAATCAAGTCTAATATGATTTTATAAGACTCTAAGAACAGTAACCTTAAGGTCTTAGAGCCAAATAAGGTGTCTTATAATAATAGTCCCTTTTGTTCTTCTCGTGGTCCATTTATGACTCAAGAGTAATCGAAGCTTGAATTCTAAGTCTCTGACGTGGTCTACCTGAAACGCGTCATTCTAAGTCGGGAATTATCAATTCTAGGGCTAGGTACAACTTTGTTGATAGCGAACTTGAACTTTTGGAAAATCATGTGGTGTGTCTCTTTTTAGTCGGGTCTCACTTGAGTTTCCAGACTAATTCATAATTTGATTTGGATTATGCTTTTCACTCCTATGAAGAGTCGGAACTTTAGAAAGTCTTGTTCTAAGCCTTTTGACAATAGGGCTAGTTGAATTGTTTCTCCGCTAAGTAGCATTTAAAGCTCTTAGTCGGAATCATAGTATGCTCACAAGCCATTGCTAGATCTTGCGAGATCTCCGATTTATTGAACCTCTGTAGTTCAGCCGATGACGGCAACCGCGTGCGCTTAGATTGTATGACATTACGGAAGGTCTGCAATCTCCGCCCATAGTGCCCGTAAGCACCGATGGGGCCAGCATCCCTAGACGCATGGCAAGGTTCCTCTGAAGAACCTCTAGGATGTTCTGGTATTGATGAAGATTTGAGAGCAGAAATTGTACTTTGGCACTTTGGTTGTCCAATGCTTATTATCTTACCTTCACTACTTTATGAAAGTCTTTGTAGTATCTTTGACCTTAATGCGTCTTGAATGGCAGTTGGTTCCAGGTAAGTGATCTTAGTCCTTGTTGAACCTGAGTCTGTTAAACCATTCATCTTTGGAGTCTTCTCTTATTTTTCCGGTGTGGATTTTCTGTATCCTACTGGGTATTTCCTATGGAATACTCACGCATCCTCTGATGCAGGATTTAAGGTGGAGCAGAAGTGATGTTTTCTAGCGGCATGGTTTGATGTTGGAGCTTAGAAGACTCGTCTCTTATGTTTTGCTATATTTTGACATTTGAACTTGCGGCCTGCGTGCCATTTGCTTTATGTTAAACTCTGTTTGTGGTTGTTAAGACATTTTCAGATATTGTAATAGATATTTAGATTTCCTTTCCGTTATTCTACTTTTTGTAAGTAAATGTTATTTAAGTCATGACGATCCTGCAAGTCCCATAATATTTAAATGGGATAAGCGTAGACTCGAGTATTCGGTCCGTCCCAGGTTTCCTACCCTATAACCGTCATTGGATTGACGCTTCCGCGTAGATTGGGTCTTGGAAATTTGGGGCGTGACACCCGATCACGATCACAAAAAATAGACTTGGGCATCCAATGAAAGCGAGCTATATCATGCACAAAATTTTCAGCAACACTCTTCGCCGTATAGGGATGGGAAAGAGCCGAAAAATATGCATACTTGGATAGCCTATCAACCACCACAAGTACAACTGATTTACCTTGAACTTTAGGCAAACCCTCAATAAAATCCATACTGATATCTTCACATATCCGGTTAGGAAGAGGCAATGGTCGTAGAAGGCCAGAGGGAGTGGTAGAATCACTCTTAGCTCGCTGACAAACATCGCACTGGGCCACAAAAAGTTGTAACGAACATTTAAAACCACGCCAAGCAAAACTTTGAGAGATCCGTTTATAAGTACAAAAAACCCCTTCATGGCCAGCTGCTGGAGTAGAATGGAAAAGATGAAGAATATCCTTACGCAGTTGTTCAGAGTTAGGCACTCATTTTGCAAAATAAAACCCGGAGAAGAAGAAGGATCGGCTTGCAGGCAGGAAATAAGATCACAAACGTCATAGTCCACCAAATAAGCAACCCACAACTCATCCAGAAAAGGAAAAACAGGAGTGGAAAGGGCATGGAGGGAAGAATCCTCGAACTGTCGGGATAAGGTATTTGTAGTGCAGTTCTCAGAACCCCGCTTATAGACCATCTCATAATCATATCCTAGCAATTTGAAAATCCAACGTTGTTGCGCGGGAGTAGCCACTCGCTGATCCAAGAAGTACTTGAGCGGCTGGTGATCAGTCTGTATGGTGAAGTGACGACCTAAGAGGTAGGGACGCACTTAGTCATTGCATGGATAATAACAAGTATCTCATGCTCATAAGCAGATAGAAGTAAAGATCGTCCCGACAAAGCCTTGGTGAAAAAGGCAATAGCACGCTCATCCTACATAAGAACTGCTCCAAGACCAACATCTGATGCATCACTCTCAATAACAAAGGTCTTGACAAAATCTGGTAAGGCAAGTACATGGGCAGAAATAAGCGCTACTTTGAATGTCTCAAAAGCGCGCTTAGCAGTGTCTGACCAATCAAATGCTCATTTTTTCAGCAAAGCAGTCAAGGGGGTAACAATAGTGCCATAAGAGGAGATAAAACTATAATAACCTGGAAGCCCCTGAAAACCACATAATGCCCGAGGAGTAGAAGGTCGAAGCCAATCCCGAACTGCAACAATCTTGGTGGGATCCGTAGCCACACCATCGGCAGAAATAATATGCCCCAAATACTCAATCTGACGGCAACCAAAGGAACACTTTGAACGCTTTAAGAAAAGACTATGCTCATGTAGGAGAGAGAAGATGGACTGTAAGTGCTCCAAATGGGCATCCCACGTAGGGCTATAAATGAGAATATCATAAAAAAATATCAGCACGAAGAGCCGTAAAGAAGCTCTAAAAATATCATTCATCAAACACTGGAAGGTAGAAGGGGCATTAGTGAGGCCGAAGGGCATGACAAGAAACTCATAATGACCATTATGCGTGCGGAACCCCGCCTTGGAAATGTCATCGGGGTGCATACGTATCTAATGATAACCCGAATAGAGGTCCAACTTTGAAAAGAACTGTGCACCGGCCAACTCATCAAGTAGCTCTTCTATAACTTGAATAGGGTACTTATCCTTAAGTGTGATAAGATTAAGTGCCCTATAATCCACACAAAAGCGCCAAGAACCATCCTTCTTGCAAACAAGGAGGACTGGAGAGGAATAAGAAGACTGACTGGGACGAATAATGCTAGAGGAAAGCATCTCTCGAACAAGTCACTCAATCTCAGTCTTCTGAGCATTGGGGTAGCGATAAGGTCACATATTGGCCAGAGGTGCACCCGGCTGGATAGGAATCTAGTGATCATATGCACAAGGAGGCAAGCCATGAGGCTCCTCAAAAAGAGCATGATGCTCCTCAAGTAAGGTGGTCAAATCCGGTGAAACAGTCATGGAGTCAGGAACATCAACTACTGAGCGGTGCTGCAACAAGTAGTCATGACAGTGATAATGACAAAGGATCGCTGTAGATTCTGCAGACTGAAGACGGCCCGGTGGTTGAGCAGTGATACGGACCGGTTTGCCACCATAAGTAAAATCCATTGTCATATGTCAAAAATCCCAAGAAATAGGGTCCAAATCCTCAAGCCATTGAACACCGAGGACCACATCTGCCCCCTTGGTGGGAAGCAAGTATAAGTCCATAATATAAAACTGGTCATGTAACTGCAAATCAACTTTGGAGCAAACTCCGGAACTCTTGAGATGATTACCATCACCAATCAGCACATCAAAAGTCGCAGAGTCCTGTATAGGATAGCCCAGACGGCGAGCAACACGGTCATTAACAAAATTGTGGGTACTTCCACTATCAATCAAAACTGAAACCGGTTGTTTTTTAATCAACCCTCTGACATGCATAGTACATGGAGTAAAAGTACCAGAAAAGGCCTGCAAAGTAATCTCCATCTCACAAGCCTCAATAGGGATCAAATCCTCCTCAACAATATCTGCACAAGTGTCATCGTCATAATCTGCATCCTAACACTCATCAAGCATATATAATCGACGCGTAGTGCAGTGATGTCCTGGGGCATATTTTTCATCACAGTTGTAACAGAGTCTTTTTGAACGTCGATCGGCCATCTACGAAGGAGTAAGTCGAGTAATAGGAGGAGTGGAGGAATTACCAGGTAGTTGAGGAGCACGTGGCTGACCAGATGACGGCGGCAGGTGGGAAGGAGAAGGAGAAGGTTTAGAGAAAGAACACCCCAACTGAATCAGCTTTTCCTCGCAAACACGAGACATACGCATCATTTCCGTCAAGGATACTCATTGAAAAGACTACAACTCAGCTTTAATATTTGCTCGTAAGCCTGCTTCAAAAACTCCCATAAGTGTATGGTCAGGCCATCCCTGAACACTGTTCACCAATCGCTCAAACCTATCCTAATAGTCTTGAATTGAACCACGCTAACGAATCTGAGGAAGTAAGCTATTATAATTCGTATAAGCAGTTTGGTCAAAGCGTAGACGAAGGGCCTACTCAAAATCGTCCCATGTAGAATCTGGTTGACGCTCAAAATACTGGTCCACCCAATGCATAGCACGTCCTTCCATATGAAAGGAATCCAACTCGCAGCGCTCATGAGTGGGGGTTCGATGAAAGTGGAAAAAGTGTTTGGCACGTGAAATCCACACATCTGGATCGCGTCCATTAAATACATAAAACGTGACATATACCGGTCGAGCCTGGACAGTGCCCTCCTGGTCAATAGTGGCATCTGCATAGCGACGTCCACACGTCCACGACCACGACCACGATATTCAACATGGTCAGGAAACTCGTCATCAAACGCATAATAATCATCTGCATTAGTAGAAGCAGATGCTTGTGGAGGCTGAAACCCAGGATGCACCGGAACATATAGAGGGGGACCCACAGCAGGGCCCACGTGGGGTGGTGAAATGCCAACGCTCGATGGATGAATGGGCTGGAATTGGGCAACGGGTTGGGTCGGCACGGCAGTAGAGGAATGAGGTCCAGTTCTCAAGAACGGGCCGGGACCAGGCATAACGGGTCCGGCCGGACCCTCATGTAGAAAACCTGAAGGCACCCCCGAGTCCTGGTGGGGAGAGATTAGGGCAGGGTCGGGAAGGTCAATCGGGGCGGCTGCTGCTAGAGGGCGAGGAGGCGGCGGGTGCGGCGGTGGCCATAATAGCTCCCCATAAGCGCCGATCGAAGGGATAGCTTCAACGCGAAGGTGTTGGGAAGGCCCGGCGAGCAGCAAGGTGGAGGCGGCTGGAAGGAAAGGAGCGGAGGAGAGAAACGGCCCGGAGGAAGGCTGTAGCGGCTAGGAGGAGGGTGGGGAAGCAACGGGAAGCGGAAAGGCTCCACCTTTGGTGATGGGGCGTTGCCGATCGAGGGAGGTGGTGGGATTGGGAAAAAGAACCTTCGAAGGGGAAGGCCGATCTACGGTAAGCAGGGTTTGGCCGGGCACCGCCACTATCTCCGAAAGACCCGACAGAGAGGGCACCGGCAAAGAGGTGGTGGCCACGACACCGATGGTCGGAAGAAGGGACTCAACAAAAAGCAGTGGAGCCAGCGAGCCGAAGGCGGCCGATGGGACGACTCCAAACAAAGCCAAGTCCGTCGTGATGGTTTCCGCCGGTGCTAGGCTCTGCCAAGGCAGCATGCCGGCCAGCCACAATTGTGTGACGACGGGGACAGACGGATGTGGAAACCATGACAGAGAGGTGCCAAAGCCCGGAGGAGTAGCCGACACCAACATGCGATGCAGGAGCTCCTCAAAGTAGCGTTCGGCCGTCTGCTGACTCTCCGCGATCGTCGCGACTGAAGTCGTCAAAACGGTAAGTTTGCTATCGACTTGTGCTTCCAATTTTGCTTCCAATTGGGTAATACGAGTATTTTCCTGCGTGAGGGTGGTAATTGGGACATCGTGAAAGTCTGAGGGCTTAGTCGTCACGGACGAGGGTTTAAAGGACGTCGGCGGTGGGTCAGGACTCTTCCGACGGCCACCTGTCATGGCGGCAGCAAGGGTGGGAACCAGGGTCGAAAACGGCTCTGATCCAGTGATGTAGACTCACGTCTACAACGGAGAAGAATGAAAAAGAATAGAAAAGGAACTAAACTAGAGCAAAACAAAATAAACTAAGCTGTAATTGTCTTCTGATATCCCGTTTTGGCCATAGGCCTTACATATTTAAAGAGTAAAAATAGCCTAATCCTAATACAAGTAGTAAATCCTAACTAAAAAATATTATTAAATAAGTAATCCTAGTCCTAATAGAAGTAAGAGACTGTAATTTAGTCCATAACAGAGCAACATTAGCTAATAAAGGCAATAGTTGGCAAAGAATTGACTCTCATTAGCAGGACTAATTAAACAAGCTAAACCTCATAATTCTTGGGCATTTTTCAATATTGGAATAACTCACACTGAAACTTACTTTTTTTAAAACCGTTTGGGAATGTGTACCACATAATTAGTATATTATGAAATCAATTGATGATTTGAATTTAAGTGACAAACACCTAGAACAAAGAAGTTAGCTAATATCATTATAGTAGCAAATGATACAACAAAGAGACCAGAATGAGAGAAAAGTCATTAGATTGGGTAACTGAAATCCACTGTTTATTTGGTGGTTGAAGAAAAAAATTAGCAGTCATTGTAGATTTGGTGGCTGAAATCTACTATTCATTTGGTGGCTGAAGAAAAAGATCAGTAGTCTTCTTTGACAATTATGGAACAAACTCTCACCGATCGATTTTATAAAAGGAATTGCTCTTCATTCTCTCCTATAAAAAGGAACCTACTGTAAGAGGGAAAGTGAGTGGAAGTGAGCAACGACATGAATCTGTCTAGAGAGTTTTCAATGAGATAATTAAGAGAAATTTTGTATTTGTATAATTCCTCTTAATATTATATTGTTGTCTCCCATGGACGTAAGCAAATTGCCGAACCACGTAAAATTTTGTTTGTGTGTAGTGTGCATTTTTCCTGTCAAATTTCTAGGCATTTTTCACATCAGATTGGTATCAGAGCAAGGTTTCAAAGTTCTTCAATCACTAATTGGAGTATATTGTTGTGTTCCTCTCACGGAGACGATTCGGTAGCACCTGACCGCCGACAAACGCATTGCCTAAAGCCGTGGATGAATGCATGTGCGTTATACATCCCTTCTATGTTCTGCATTTTTTTCTTCTGTAAACCAACGAGGAAGATGACCCAATCAGTTGCTCTATCACCACCACATCAAACTAGGTGACAGTCCACTCAGCACACATGGCAGACAAGTCAGCACCATGTGTCAAATTACTAAGCATCAGCCGAATCGACACCTGAGCCGATCCGAGCTAGTCGAGCCAATCTAAGCCGACCCAAGCCGGTCGAGCTGATCCAAGCTACCGAGTCGAGATGTTGCCCTGAGCCAAGCTACTACTGTTCCTAACGCCATTAGAGAATATTATGTTATCCTAACGGAATATTCCCAAGTCAACTCAGTCCATGTGTTTTTTGCCCAACTCATTGCAATTTTCACCAAGTCTGACCCATTTCTAGCTATTTGGATTGTTCTTGACGGAACAGTTCCATCAATTTTTGATAATTCCACTCCTAAGTGCTAATTTGACTTAGTGGAGCTATATAAACTCTATTTTTGGGCACGATGGAAGGTTCAAAGCTACAGAAATCTTAGAAACTCTAGCTGAAGCTCAAACCATGGAATCAAGCAACAGTTCTTGGCAAAAGAGCTCGATGTCAAACACAAAATTTGATATTGAGAAGTACCTCAAAGGTTTGGCATTAATATCAAGTCTAAACCTGTTAATACATCATTAGCTCCACACTTCAAATTGACTGCATCAATGTCACTGACTACTGATGATGCAAAGAGGCAAATAGGTCATGTTCCATATGCAAATGTAGTTGGTGCCTTGATGTATGTGATGGCGTGTACCACACCTGACATTTCACACGTCATAAGTATAGTGAACAGTTACATGCACAATCTAGTAAAGGCCACTGGCAAGCAGTGAAGTGGATTCTATGGTACATTTAAGATACTATAGATGTTGGTTTGAAGTTCGAGAGAGATCAACCAAATATATCGTAGAATATGTTAATTCTGATTATACTGGTGATCTTGACAAGCGTCGATCTACTATTGGTAATGTGTTCACTATGGCAGGAGGACTAGTAAATTGGGTATCAATATTATAGTCAATAATGGCTTTGTTTACTGCAAAGATAGAGTATATGACTGTAACAGAAGCTTTCAAAGAAGTTATTTGGCTTCATGGTTTGATCAAGGACCTGAGAATCATTCAGAAAAATATAGAGGTTTTCTGTGACAATCAGAGTGTCATTTGTTTGGCAGAGAACCGGGTCCATCATAGTCACACCAAGCATATAGACGTCTATTATCACTTTGTCCAGGCATGAAGGGAATATTATACTTCAAAAGATCAGAACTGTAGATAATCCTGCAAACATGCTACAAAAGTGATAACAAAGATCAAGTTCCAACACTTATTGGACTTGATCAATCTCTCTCGAGCACGTAGCGCCTAAGCCTAAGGGTGCCATTGGAGGCAGTATTGATTGGTTAATTCTCGCCAAGGTGGAGATTGTAGATTTGGTGACTGAAATCCACTCTTCATTTGGTGGTTGAAGAAAAAGATCAGCAACTTTCTTTGACAATTATGCAACAAACTCTCACCAACCGATTCTATTAAAGGAATTGCTCTGCATTCTCTCCTATAAAATGGAACCTACAATAAGAGGGAAAGTGAGTGGAAGTGAGCAAGAATTGAGTGAAAGAATTGAGAGAAATTCTGTATTTGTATAATTCTTCTATTAATATCATATTGTTGTCTCCCGTGGACGTAGGCAAATTGCCGAACCACATAAATTTTTTGTTTGTGTGTAGTGTGCATCTTTCCTGTTGAATTTCTATGCATTTTTTGCATCAAAGTCTATATATAATTAGCTTATAATAATACATTACAAATCAAGTAGTTGTGGTTAATAAGATCAGGTGCAGAACAAAGCTTCACAAATCCCCTCAAATGCATCCACGATAAACCAATGGCAATATAGAGCATTTAGAGCCAAAAAGCAGTCTAACAACTTCTCTAGATCGTTAGCCTTAAAAATCTGCTTCTCTATTATCATCTCCACCATTGACATCCTGATCAAATCAGCATAAGGATCAGTTGATAGCTTCACCATTGCAACACTCTGATCCACCGTCTTACCTATAGTGGGGAATTGGGATTCTGGGTCTTCTTCTCTTCTACAGCTATTTCCTTTCCTGGCCGAGTTCTCTTTCTCAAGGCGAGTAGGAGCCGGCATGACTCAAACGATGAGCCTGATGGGAAGCTCTTTGAAGAGAACATCGCAACCTCATTCTCTTCAAACTGCTTCTCTTCGTCACTATTGAAGAAACAGTGGCTTCCCCCTAACGAGGTGTTGTTTGCCATAGTGTTCGCTATCTCAATTGCTTATTTCCCTTTACTTATGTTCTTCTTCCTCCATTCCCTTCTCTTCTTCTTTCTCCCAGCTTTAACCTCGGCTTCCAGGGACTTGATGCAGGAGACCAAAGGAGAAGCTGGTGGTGTCGGAGGGCATCTTCTTCTCCTTTGTCCAGCCTCTCCAAATGGGGAATCAGCAACTTTCAGCAAAGATGTCATCACAGACTACCACCTTGATCGGCAGATTGGGAAAGGGATCAAGACTTGGGAGGACAACTCGGAAGGAGATCATAGTCCCGGTGTACTATGAACATGGTCTCTTGTGCGAGCTTAAAGGCGTCTCGGTGGTTGCTAGAGAGGAAGAGCAGCTAACAAAATAGGCGAGGTATTCCTTTCTTGAATCTCTTCTCCATGGCCAAATATGAGCTACAAAATAGCAAGATGGAGAACGCACAGAAGCTAATCTATTTTTTCCCTTTTGAAAAAGGGAATGTGCACCTTCTGCGTGCATTTTATACTCGTGCATGGCCATTTGTCACAATGGGATGAAGACATTGGTTACAGACTTGCAGTCAGAAGCTTCTCTGGCAATTTGAGGCTTGAAAGCCCTGCCAATAGCAATTCAGACTTTTGTAAGCCAAACTGTAAGATGTATTCGTTTATGCAAATGGTTTTTTTGACAACTACATGCACCTATCTCAAAGCCATATATAACTTTCCTATGTAATTAAAGCTCCTTTCAGTGAATAGCATTGTCAATCCTCACATAGAACCTTATGCTATCTATAGGTAGCAATAAAGCAAGCTGAGAAGATCATAAGTTTAAGATGTTTGGTAGCCAAACTAAAATGTTAAGATATACTCCCTTCATCCAATGAAGCATGTCTGCATTTGAAAATGAGTTAGATTTATTGGACTCTAATGCCTGTGCTCAAAAACAGAGTTCCCTCTTCCCTCTTCCATGTTATTGCTCATGAGGGAGCAAAGTCAACCATGTAATAATGGGTCCATTTTTTTAATGCAGATAGGTTCGTTGGATTGAGGATGTTAATTTAGTCAAAACCTATTGTTTTACATGATTAGTCTATTCCTTAACAATTTCATCGTTGTGTCTCACAATGCCTGGCTCCAAGTCCAAGGAAAGGGAGGTTAGCATCATGTTGACGGCCGACTATAAAAACTTTGTTAATCTCTATGGATCTTATACCACACATTCTAGCTAGAGCAAGGGCGTTCCCTTAAAACGACGTGTTGTGCCGAAACCCAGGTCCAATGATAAGTAAGCAAGGGTTGGCTAGGCCATTCTCTAGAAGAGACATTGCAACAACTTCCAGTTGCAATAAAAAGTGAGCAAGAGTTCTCACGTGGGTCTAGACAGACGCGAGCAAAGAAACTATTCCAAAAGCGTAAGATTAGAGTGGCAGCGTGTGGAATATTGGGACCTTGAAGGGTGAGGGTATGGAGTTAGTAAAAACACTTTAAAAATGAGGGTTAACATAGCTTCCTTGCATAAGACTAAGTTTGTAGGAGAGAAGGCTAGGGCACCGAGGGAGGGCTTTAAACTAGTTTATACAGGTAAAAATTCAAATAAGAATGGGGGTGGGTATAGTAATTAATAAGGACTTGAGAGAAAATCTTGTAGGTATGAAGAGATTTACTAATAGAATTATATTAGTGAAACTAGTATTAGGGGAATTCATAGTTCATATTATTAATGTTTATGCACCTCAAGTTGGATTAGAAGAGAACCTTAAGAAACAATTTTAGGAGGAAATGGACTTAGTAATGAAAATGATACATAACAAGAAATAAATTATTATAGGGGGGCGAATGTGCATGTAGGGGAGAAGAACATAAAATATGAAAAGGTGCAAGGAGGGTATGGTTTTGGGGAGATGAATGATATGAGAGAAGTTATTCTTGAGTTTGCAATGGCAAACGATCCAGGTATTGTAAATACCTATTTCAAGAAGAGGGAGTGACATCCAGTTACTTTCAAGTGTAGACCTCACAAGAGCTAAATAGATTTTTTTCTTAGTTGAAGTAAGGATAGAACTAAATGCAAAGATTATAAGATTATACTAAGAGAACCTATAACACTACAACATAGATTAGTTGTTTTGGCGCCAAGAGTAGGGGCCAGGCGCCAGGGTGCTAGTACTAAGTGTTGTGACTCATTTGAATTATTTCGATTGATTAAGTTGGGCCTTCGTAGCATGGGAATTTATATTTGGTAAGTATTTACGCACGTACCAGAAGCTGGATAAGCATTGGACGCCATATGTGTTGGGCGCCAGGGTCACCTGGGAGCCAAAGCAGGGTCCTTGAGACACGTGGACACATGCCTAGGGCGTGTGCACATGAATGATTTAATGTGATTTGATTAGTTTTGGCAAGGAGAGCAAATCGTGGAGCAATAGCAATAAAGAGCCCTAATTCAAACCGATTTGAATTTGAATTTGAATTGACTTAAAACGTGATAATTATGGAAATTAAGGAAATTAAGGAGATCTATTATAGACGTGATTGGGAAAAGATCATGGCATATTCCATGTGAAGTGAAGATGCCATGTGTCAAGGGAGTAAATCGTGCAATTGGAATTCAATTAGGGTGGTTACCTAATAGGTTTTGGTAAGGTATCTAATTAGTTTAAATCCCTACCATTAAGGATATGTAACTGATTTTGGTTAATGGATTACCCACGTTTTTTACTAGTAGCCTTCACTTTTTGTGGTCAATTCGTGGCCCTTTGATGAATTAAGATCAAGGGTGGTGATGCTTTGGTATGGAAATAGATTTTTAGCTATTTAAACTCACCCAAGGAGAAGCCAGCATCTCTTTTGGAGACTTGGGAGTCATGCAAGGAGCTTGGTGATCTCATCCACTTCTTCTCCTTTCAGCCAGCAGCAATTATAGCGGTGGTGCGAGCTTTGGTTCAGGGGAATTCACGAGCGAAGGTGTGAGTGCGAAGGAGAGTTGAAGCAACACACGAAGGCTTGTCGATTTCATCTAAAGGAGATAGGATGATATTGTTTTTCCCCACAACTTTGTCTTTCGAATTTCTCATGAGTATGATCATTATGACGTGTTGAAATTATGGCCTAATGTTGTTGTTTTGATATTAATATTGTTTCATACAAGGAACTTTATGATATGCAATGTATGCTTAATGCATGATCAAAGATATTCCTTTTTGTGTATCATGTGTCTACTCTTCACGTACAAGTCTCTAGAAGATGTCCCCATGATGTTATACCATTCAATTCATGTCATACCTTGCTGTTGTGTTCAATGTCATGATCTATCCAACAAAAGTTGTCCACTTTATTGGTGAATCACGTTGTGTCATACGATAAACATATTCTCTATCGAGTTATTGTAATCTAATTGCGAACTATGTGCAAATCCTTATTCTAATCCATGTGTATTAGTATATTATTGCTTCTGATGTTTTAGCATGGGTTCTGGAATCCATGTCAGTACATGGTGGTACTGATCAGCGTCTGTGTTTACCTGTCTCATTTGAGGTCCTTCGGGTTTTAGTGAGATATTGATGTATAATCTAATAAGCTGAAAAGATATACCCTAAGATGAAGAAAACTATATGAATCCAGGGTTGATTGGGTTCTATAAAATGCTTAGGAAGTGAGTACTTTATGTCAGTGAGTGGTATTAAGCAATTAAATATGTGTTTATCATCAAATAATCAAAACGGATTAAGATAACTGCTCTCGGCCAAGACTGTTCTTGCACCAATGAGCAGTAGTCAGAAATTAATAACTAATTGTACAAAAGTTAGAAAATTATGTCGTTTATTGGGTTTAAAAACTAGACATTCAGGACTATGTGTGATAAAAATTTCAGAAATAAATTCGTACTGTGTAGTCAGTGGTGGTCGTCGGAAGTTGTCTGATATGCATGGGGCAGAATACAGTGTTATGTATTAAAACCCTAATTCGTATTATTACTATAAGTTATGGGTAATTATAGTATATATGACTCAATTTTTATAATGTAAGACATTAAGGGTAGAGGTTACAATAATATTAAATTATGAGTATGGGAAGTAGAGCTGAGATCTTCTGTCCGAAATTAGTTGTCTTGATTACCACAGTTCTTGAACAGTTTCAGGTCTAAGTAGTTTCTTGTTAAAAA
Source organism: Houttuynia cordata (assembly GCA_039654745.1). NCBI lineage: Eukaryota > Viridiplantae > Streptophyta > Magnoliopsida > Piperales > Saururaceae > Houttuynia > Houttuynia cordata. The sequence goes on along the minus strand of CM077502.1, from coordinate 11,596,007 downwards.
TTCCACACTTTGTATCTCATGACTTGACCTATTTCTGGAAATATGGATCTTGAGTCAGTTTGCTTGGGGATTGTCATATCTAGGGCTAAGTACAGTGAAGATGTCCAGTGTTCAATCTGAATTACCCGATGTTGGTTATTCTAAATTCTTGAGTAGTCCGATGTGAGTCAATTCAGATGTTATCAGTGAGATTGTTTTATTACTCCTTTGTGAGTCAGATTCGATAAAATTATTGTCTGAGTCTCTAGATGAGAGCTCTTGTCCTTTTTATATTAAATCAGTTCAATGTAAACTGTTTCTCCACTAAGAGTCATTGATGAGTACTCTTAGAGTGGAATCATAGTATGCTCACGAGCCATTGCTAGATCCTCTGTGATCTCAGATTATTTAAAAAACCTCTGTAGTTCAGCCGATGACAGCAACGCATATGCTTTTAGATTGTATGATATTACGGAAGGTCTGTAGACTCCGCCTATTATGCCCGTAAGCACCGATGGGGCCAGCATCCCTAGACGCATGGCCAGGTTCCTCTGAAGAACCTCTAGGATGTTCTGGTATTGATGTCCATAGGGGAAGTGGACTGAGCTGAGAGCAAAAATTGTTGTCTCCTACACTTTGGATGTTTGGAGCTGATATTCATTTTGTCTTCTCCTTACGCATTGTACGTTTGGAGTTTTGAATTGTGATCTTATCTATTCTTGACCATTGAGGGTATTTGATGATGATTGGTATCCAGGTGAGTAAACTCTATATTTGCTAATCCTGATGTTATTGATCTTGTCTTACTCTTTATACCGTATTGTCAGTATTCCTGTAAATTCTTGTTTTGTGGGTTTTTCTTGACATTCTACTGGGTATTTCCTATGGAATACTCATGCATCCTTTGATGCAGGAATCAAGAAGGAAAAGAACTGACAAGGTATTTTTGTGGGAGATTTAATGGTGGATTGCAGGCGTAAAAATGCATTAAGGTTTATTATGCTTTATTGGTTATTTTTTATGAACTTGTTGGCATGTGAGCCGAATTGTTTTTATTGATTAAGTGTGATTTAATGGATGTAATAGTCTAAGTAGACTTTTGATTTTGTTATTCAAGATTTTAGTACGTGGATATTGTTTAGTCATTGATCGATCATGTATTTGTCCCATATCATGTTAAATGGGAATGAGAATGATCGAGTATTCGGTCGCATCCTAGATTTTAAACCTCCTAACCGTTAATGGATTGGTGCTTCTGCGCTCTAATCAAGGTTTAGAAATTTGGAGCGTGACAGTTAAAGAGAACTTATTTTTGAAAGTTCTCCATAGAGGTGGTAGGAGCTACGTTAAGGAAGATTAAATAAGGCAAAGCTCTAGGACCCCATGGAATCTTATTGAAGTATTGAAGGCTCTGGGAGGTGTTGGCTTAACTTAGTTGACTAGCTTGTTTAACAAGATCTGGAAGTTTAAGAGGATGTCAGAGGAGTGAAGGAGAAGTACCCTCGTACCCTTGTATAAAAATAATGGGGACATCTAAAGTTGTACAGACTATAGAGGTATAAAACTTATAAGACATGTCATGAAGTTATGGGAGAGGGTAGTAGAAGGACGTTTGCGAAAATTAACTAAAGTAACAGAGAATCAATTTGGTTTCACGTGGAGGGGTCAACAACATAATCTATATTTTTGTTACGACAGTTAGTAGATGAGTATAGGGATAGAAAACAAGACCTCTATATGACTTTCATAAACTTGGAAAAAGCCTACGACATAGTGTAGAGAGAGCTCATTGGAGTGTTTTAAAGAAGAAATAATTCATAAGATGTTACATAAATATTATAAAGGATATGTATGAGGGATTGTAAGTAGTGTACGAACAATTGGGGGGAAACCAAAGAGTTTCCAGTCACGGTAGTCTTCATCAATGGTTAGCCTTAAGTCTTTATCTTTTCGCTTTATTTATGGATGAGTTAACTAGATATATTCAAGATAGTGTACATAGATGTATATTTTTTGCGGATAATGTAATTTTAATTGATGACAGTAAAGTAGATTTGAATGTAAAACTAGAATTATGGAGTGAGGCACTAGAATCAAAATATTTTAAAATAAGTAAGATTAAGACAAAGTGTATGGAATTTAATTTTAAGGTAGGTAGAACCTTAGTTGAAATAGATTTACAAGAAGTGTCAAGATGAGATCAATTCCGTTACTTAGTATCCATTATCAATAAAGAAAAAGAAATTGATAGTGATATGGTGCATAGTATAAATGCGGGGCAGGTAAAGTAGAGGGCAGCCTTAGGAGTTTTGTGTAATAGGTGTGTTCCAAAAAGGCTAAAAGGCAATTTCTATAGGACAACTATAAGGACTGTAATACTCAATGGAGCAGAGTATTTGATACCAAAGATAAGTCATATAGATAAGTTAAATGTAGTCAAAATGAGAATGTTAAGGTGGATGAGTAGGATAACGAGGAGAGATATGATTAAAAATGAATATATTCATGAGAGTTTTGGGGTAGTTCCTTTCCTTTAAGGGAGATGCTGAGAGAATGTAGATTGTGTTAGTATTGGCATATGCAAAAAAATATTAATAGATGCTCATGTGAGTAGATTAGAAGGGATGTATGAATGATGCCAAAAGAGAGGGAGAGAGACCTAAAAGAACTTGGATGAAGTTTATAAAAAATTATATGATTTTATTATCTCTTACAAAAGAGTTGCTACAAAATATGCCTGAATGGAGGCATAAGATCCATGTCGCCGATCCCAAATAGTTGAGAAAATGCATTACTTATCTATTCCTTATTAGCTTGAGCTTTTCGGACAAGTGGTTAAGTAATACAGTTAGAAGTCCTTAGACAATATCTTCTAGCAAAGAATCCCTTTGTGTCTCCCCTTATTTCCTTATGAAAAAGGCTCCATTCTTTGAATGAACATGTGTTTGCGAGTCATTACATATAATAAACTTTTTTATAACGAAATAACCTAGTTAAATAATTGTTCTTATAACTTAAGGAAATACCTTTGGAAATAGATATAGAATTAAGCTTACGGTTGCAAATCTTAACTTCCGGCCGAAAGTGTGGTTGTACATAACTGTAGAGCAGAGTATGATTCATCTCTAGGGACTCATGTTCCTTTGCCCTCCTAGCATAGACGGTTCTATTTCCCCTTTCACACTAACCAAGCAATGCTTAAGCCTGGCACACAGTGGCACACAAGGCAAAACCCAAGCTTTTTACATATGACCTGGCGCCAACTTTGAGTTTCCCATATCACCCGGAATCTTTCTCTTTCTCCCATATGACCCGGAATCGGCACCTAGAGTACCAAAAATGCCCTTCTTTTACATTTTTAAGCCTTTTGTATCCCAAATGCTTCATTCTTCCTAAAATTAGTGATTTACGGGAGCATCAAGTTGGGGAAGAAGATATTCCGGCAAATGTCCGTCCATAATCGCGGTTGAAACCATCGCCGGCGCCGTCTAACTTGGAAAAAAATAAAATTTCATGCCAAAAAACTATAAAATAGCGGGAAAGACGAAAAAAATATATGATGAAAGGATTTTGATGTAAGATCAGCGGGGAAGCCCTCCCAACAACAAAAATTAAGATCTACATGTAAAAAAATACATATAAAGGCCACTCATTAGTGTTCAACCGCTCATGGACACAAAATAAAAGAATAAAAATGGGTAAAAACGTGAAATACTCGTCGACGAGCGACAAGTTCAATTTATATATCTTTCTGTGATCCTAATGAGGTGGAAGAGGAAGAAAAATAAGGAAGGACGCAAAAAAAATGGGCAAAAATAGATAAAAAATGAGCGAGTTATGATATTTTAAAAATTGCAACACGACTTGAACTTGAGTCGTGTCATATGCAACACGATTTTTCTGTAATTTTCAAAATGTCATAACTCACTCATTTTTTATCCGTTTTTGCCCATTTTTTTTTTGTTCTTCTTCTTCCTCTTCCACCTCATAAAGATATATTAAGCTAAGAAATGAAGGAAAAAGAAGAAAGTAGAAGCTTTGTGGCGAAGAGCTTCCACTTTCTTATATCTTTTAATTTTTTTTTCATTTTCCAGCCTAATATATCTTCATGATGTGGAAGAGGAGGAAAAATAAAGAAGAACGCAAAAAAATGGGCGAAAACGGATAAAAAATTAGCGAGTTATGACATTTTGATAATTACAAACACGACTTGACCTTGAGTCGTGTCATATGCAACACGATTTTTTTGAAATTTTCAAAATGTCATAACTCGCTCATTTTTATCCGTTTTTGCCCTTTTTTTTTACGTTCTTCTTTATTTTTCCTCCTCTTCCACATCATGAAGATATATTAGGCTGAGAAATGAAGAAAAAATTAGAAGAAATAAGAAAGTGGAAGCTCTTCGCCGCAAAGCTTCTACTTTCTTCTTTTTTCTTTTTTTATTATCCTAATATATCTTCATGATGTGGAAGAGGAGGAAAAATAAAGAAAAACGTAAAAAAAATGGGAGAAAACGGATAAAAAATGAGCGAGTTATGAAATTTTAAAAATTACAAAAAATTCGCGTTGCATATGACACGACTCAAGGTCAAGTCGTGACTTGACCTTGAGTCGTGTCATATGGAACGCAATTTTTTTGTAATTTCCAAAATATCATAACTCGCTCATTTTTTATCCGTTTTTGCCCATTTTTTTGTGTTCTTCTTTATTTTTCCTCCTCTTCCACCTCATAAAGATATATTAAGCTAAGAAATGAAGAAAAAAAGAAGAAAGTAGAAGCTTTGCGGCGAAGAGCTTTCACTTTCTTATTTCTTCTAATTTTTTCTTTATTTTTCAGCCTAATATATTCTGGACGGACCTTTGCCGGAATATCTTCTTCCCCAACTTGATACTCCCGTAAATCACTAATTTTGGGAAGAATGAAGCATTTGGGATACAAAAGGCTTAAAAACGTAAAAGAAGGGCATTTTCGGTACTCTAGGTGCCGATTCCGGGTCATATGAGAGAAAGAGAAAGATTCCGGGTGATATGGGAAACTCAAAGTTGGCGCCAGGTGATATGTAAAAAGCTCGCAAAACCCTTTCACGGTTTTATAAAAGGGGTGAGCAGTAATTCATCACCCCACGGTTCCTACACTCCTCATACAGACGGTCTGATATCCACCGTCCGAAAATGCACGGACCGACAGTGTACTGGGTGTGCTGGCTAAAACGGTGGCAAACTACTCATCCATGTAAGAACTGCAAGGCAAATGATCAGCTAGATGGCTGGTGATGTGTAACATTGTACTTTTTAATCTAAGCATTCAATTGTTTGCTTATGCAATATTCTAACGACAATGTTCGACTGTACAGTTGTTTACTATATGGTATGTCAATGAGACAAAACATGAGACAAATATGACTACCTAACCACATTATTTCAAGCGTACTTGTGCTTAATTGTCGCTGATGTCTTACTCTCTTTATGTATCATTTAAAAACGGAAATGCCTTAAGCGTATTCTATTTTTAATGTGTCGAAGTTTGACCTCCATAAAATGCCTTCTGTTGAAGAGACCTGCAGATGACGTACGTGTTCGGGCGCCCGTTCCTAGAAAGCAGAGATATTGGGCAGATAACGTATTTCTTTATATACCACTGGGGTACTGTTTGCATTCCTTGCACCAAGAAACAAGAGTAGGAAACAAATTTGGGTGGCCTAATAAAACCTACTACTCCCTCCGTCTGGGTTTATTATCACCATAAGCATTTTCAAAATGAACTAAGGATTTATTCTCACAATAAGCTTTTTTCAAAATGAACTGATTTTAGTTCATTTTGAAAAAAATTATGATGATAATAAATCCGGACAGTGGGAGTAGTATTTGGTTCATTACCGTTGAAGCCACAGTAGTGAACATATGAAAATAGAAGCAGTAGGGCCAAAGTAGGCAATCGTCATGAACCTGATAATGGAACCAAAATACCCATTTCTTCAACTATTCTTCGGTATAAGAGCTCACATTGAACCCAATCTCTTTTTTGCTCTATCATGTTTTTAATCATTTGGGGAATCAAGTGTTTCATATAACATTCAGAAGATTCATCACCACTATTGCACTTCTGTGCTCTTCAAGTGCAAAGCACTTTCCAACAAACACTCAGAAGATAGAACAAACAAGTTAGCTACTATCATTACAGGAGTAGTAAACTAATACAGCAGACAGATCATACCAAATCCATTAGCTGCGTTAGAAACTTAAAGATATCATTACAAATCAAGTAAATAGAGTTAAGACCAGTTATAGAATAAAGCTTCACATATCTCCTCAAATACATCCACAATAACCCGATGGTGGTACGGAGCATTTAGAGCCAAAAAGCAGTCTAGGAGCTTCTCCAGCTCGTTAGCCCCAAAGATCTGCTTCTCTATGATCATCTCCACCATTGAGATCCTGAAATCAGCATAAGGATCGTTCGATCGTTTCACCACTGCAACACTCTGATCCACCTTCTTACCTCTAGTGGGCATATCGAGAAACCGAGTTTCCGTGTCTTCTTCTCTTCTACAGCTCCTTCCTTTCCTTCTCGGCCGAGCTTTCCCTCTCAAGGCGGACCGGAGCCTGTAGGACTCGGAAGATGAGTCAGAAGAGAAGCTCTTTGAAGAGAACAAGGCAGCATCGTTCTCGTCAAACTGCTTCTCTTCGTCACTGCTGAAGAAACAGTGGCTGTCTCCCGACGAGGTGGTTTTTGGCATGACGTTCGCCACCTCCATAGCTTCATTTCCTTTACTAATCTTCTTTTTCCTCCTATGATCACTTTTCTTCTCCTTCTTCTTCTTCCTAGGAGCCTTCTCCTCGACTTCCAGGGACTTGATGCAGGAGACCAAAGGAGAAGCTGGTGGCGCCGGAGGACATGTTCTTCTCCTCCCGTCAGCCTCTACACTTGGGGACTTAGCTACATCCAACGATTGACTTGATCGGCAGAGAGCCGAGAGGGATCGAGTCTTAGTAGGACAACTTGAAACCGGAGCAGACGGCTGAAGAAGGCCAAAGTCTCGGTGGGCAATAAACATGGGCTCTTGGGCGAGATCAGGTGTGTCTCGGTGACGGCAAGAAAGGAATGGCAGGCGGAACATGCGAGGTATTCCCATGGCCAAAAATCGGCTTGCTAGCAAAGAAGAAGAAGGGGAAGAAGATGGTCTTCTCTCTATTATTTGAAAGAGGAATGGGCGCCTTCTGCATGGCTTTATACTAGTTGGACGAGTCATGGAGATGTTCTTGACTTAGGTTTTTGAATTGGGATTAATTAGACGAATGAGACAAGATGTAAGAGTTGTGTTAAGCTCAATTTACGCCGAGCCCACGTGAGTGCAGTCTCTGCTAACACTTCCTCCACAGGGGCCCCAACCATCTGATTCCTTGATTTTTATTTGGTGGATATAACTTAATTAGTTCTATAATCTTTTCTGTCTAGCGGAATGTTGCCATCTGAACATAGCTCATAGGTCAGTCATTGCATCTGGGCTGGTCCCATTCTGTGTAAAGCTTTCTCATGCACTAGTACGACTAGCTTCATTGTCTTTGTTTCCTTAATAATGAAATATGGAATTTGCGGAAATAATGTGAAAAGAACCCTGATTTTAGCAACTCTGTCCAACTCGAGCAGATAATTGAATGCAAGAATTTGAAAGTGACATTTGGGCAACAGATAGGCGTTAAAGAGTACTAAGCTTGTGAAAATGAAGTTCTCGAGAGTGGAGATCCCAACCTGTTGCTGAGTAGGTCCAAATGTAGGGAATTAAATAGCACATGCTTTGATGTTGCTATGCAGCCTCTTACTTGGGGGCTGTTCGAATACCGAATGCAATGGAATCGAAATTAGTTTCCAAACATGTCGTTATGTTTGGAAAGCAAATTTTGGGCATTAAAATTTGTGTGAACAAACCGAATCTCCTCATGAGGAGATTCAGTGATTCCGGCGGAATTGGGCCTGAGTCCTCCTTCCGACCCATTGAATCTTAGCATCCAAACACAAAAAAACTTGGAAAGGTTAGATTTATATTGAATCGGGCAGCCTGAATCTGTTGAGGATTCCGTATCCAATCAGCCCCTTAATTACCTAATCTCCTTTGGCCTCTCAGCTCTTCTAGCAAACACCAGAAGAGCTCGGTGGACATAAATGGGTAGGAATGTTTATATCAACTGCATGCTTATAGTGCCACCATAAATATTCCTTGGACCTTCTTATAGTAGTATTTCAAATTTTCTCATAAAGCAAGTGCTGAGTAATGAGAGGTATAGTAACATTCCTTGCATAATACTTGAACATGCTAGAAGGAAGCTAGTCACAGGAAGCTAGGCCTCCATAGGAATGGGTACATGTGAAGCAGGTGCTAGATCAGAGGGTATTGACTTGAAGAAAAGGGGAGATGAGCGGGAGAGAAAAGGGACTACCATTTCGTCTGGTAGTATTGAGTTGGATAGTGAAAGGAGGCTCCATCAAGGAATTCTATATCGGCGAAATTTCGCCGATATATCGATTTCGGGCCCCACCCGAGAAATCGAAATGGTAAAATATCGTTTTTAAAAAAATTTATAATATCGGCGAAATTTCGGTTTCGGACCGAAATTTCGCTATTTCAAAAAAAAAATATTTTCAAAAAAAAAAATTGGAAAAAAAAAAAAAAATTTTAAAAAAAAGGGAAAAAATAACAACTTTTCCCTTGTTTCTAATCCTAATATGCATTTTTATGCATATTTTGAAATCTATGCTTTATCTAAATTAATATAACTCATTTTTTGTGAAAATATATGATAAAAATTAATTTTTAACTACCGAAATTTTTTTACAAATATCTCCAAAATTTTATCTCTTAGGCCAACCGATATTTTACCGAAATCCGATACGGAATTCCTTGGGCTCCATGCACTTGTCCTCTGCGATGACCAAAGGCAATTACAAGACAGCGGCGCGGCTCAACCTTTTTGGCTTCCTCCAGGGCACAGGGGGATTCTCTTTAGCAGATCCCGACAACCATGAAAGGCTGAAGACCCATAGCTGACTTCGTCATGATCTTTTTGAACTTCCTCCGAGTGTTTCATTACGACTGTGCTATGGAGGATGCAGTGCACACGCACGTAGAAAGTGTTTGAAACTTTCAAAAGCGTGCCAACACGTAAGATGAATGCACATCATGCTCTTTGTGGAGGCCACCAAAGGGATGTGGACAAATGTCGGAAACTGAGGCTGCAGCTTTTATTCTGGAACCTTTGCATGAACATATTTGAAGTTATACATCAATCATGTGTACGACTCAATAACTTGCATATAGAATGGAATTTGTTATGTGAGTTCTCGACGATTTATGCTAACAGTGAACAGCCAGCATTCAAAAACGAAGTTTAAGATTATTTGTGCCATAAACTAGAAAGAGACTCCTTCGAAAAGTCAGCATAGCAAGGACAAAACATCAAAGACTAAAAGCCAAAATTTTCTGATTAAACAGCTCGCTTCACATGTGTCACAGAATGGGTGCCAACGGATGTCAAATTTTGAAAAATGATGGCGCTTCTGGCAACTACTCCACGTCAAATCAGCTGACAAGTTTTAAATAAGACAGTGATAGCCCTACATCACTTTTTCTACACATTTTCGTACACAGCTGATGTGTATGGAAATGAGTGGGTGAAATGATGTCCCCACATTACTTCACCCACTTATTTCCATACACATCAACTGTATATAAAAATGCGTAAGAAAAGTGATGTACAAATATCATTTTCCTTTTAAATAATTAACATCTAACGTCTCTTCTTAATCAGTATTCAGATAACAACAACCTAAGCAATAGCATAATTTTTTGCTGTAAAGTTTGGTGGCCTCAGCCTCACCACCTTGGTTTGAAAATAATTGTATGGACATGTTCCACCAAAGATTGACAACTTGACAAGGCAAATATTGACAATCAGAGTACGATTATATATCTTCTGTTTTTTGTAACAGAAGTACGCTAGATGTCAAGTACTCTATCCTCGGATATTAATTTATCTACTTGCTGAATGTATCTACTTATTACTGACTGTCCCATGTATGGTACTGGACCTTATGTGACCATATAAGACACGAAGATTGCTTTGATAATTCTATAAGAAATACTTGCACTGACCAGTACAAAAAATCAGGTACAACTACACTAAGCAAAATCAGCAAAAAAAAGAAGAAAGAAGCTGCAATGATAACTTAAGCAGAATAGATTATATACAAAGATTGCCGTCTTCAAGCTTCATGTCTCCCTTATTTCCCTTCCTATTTGGCAGTGGGCTTTCCTGAGTCACACTACTTTCAGGCACGGTCCATTAACCTTGTTCTTCCTGCTTTTCCTCAAAGATATGGGCCAGCTCTTCCAGACTCTTGCCCTTCGTCTCCGGCAGAAACACGTAAAAGAATACCAAGCCCACTGCAGAAATCCCAGCAAACAGAAAGAAGGTGCCCCCAAAGGAGATGGCCCTGGACAAAGACAGAAAGCTCATGGACACGGCCCCAGAAACAACTCTGTTCACCGATATGGCAATGCTGGCCCCTTGGGCCCGGAGCCTCGTCGGGAAGATCTCCGAAGTATACACCCATGCAATAGGCCCAAGCCCAATAGAAAACGAGGCTACGTCCGCGCACACGGCCACCACGCACATCACAATGGCCCACTTGGCCCGGGACTTCTCAAGTATCTTTGAGCCCAAGCCCAGTACAGCCAGAGAAACCGATATCCCTGTCGAGCCCAGTAGCAGAAGGGGCCTCCTCCCGAACCGGTCCAGGAAGAGAGCTGAGATCAGAACGAAGAACGTCTTCACAAAGCCCATTATCACAGTCACAAGCACCAAATCCTTCTTGTTGTGAATTCCGGCAGCCTTGAACACCGCCGGGCAGTAGTACACCACCGCATCATTGCCTGATGCTTGCATGAAGAAGTTGATCCCAATGGCTGCCATTAGCATCTTCCTTACAGCCTTTGATGGCCTCACAAGCAACTCCCTCCATACCCCCTTACCCTTGTTATGCCCATGGCTAGTGTCCATATTGGTCATGGACTCTATAATCTCAGTTAATCTCAAATCAGCTTCTCGTTCATTACTTGATGTTCTCATCAACACTTGTTTGGCCTCCACCTTTCGGCCACGCATGACGAGCCACCGCGGTGACTCGGGCATCGCCAAGACGCCTAGCCCGATGGCGATGGCGGGGACGCCCGCAACGCCGAGCATTAGTCTCCAATTTATGTGCATGGGGAGGCCAGCAAATGCATAATTGAAGATGTACCCCAGCAGAATGCCCACATTGATGAAGACCTCTGGAAGAGAAGAGAGAAATCCCCTAGAGCAGGCTGGGGAGAGCTCTGCAGTGTAGACAGGGGCGATCATGAGAGAGTACCCCACCCCAATCCCGGCCACAATCCTGCCTGCCATTAGGAAAGGGTAGGAAGGGGCCAGGCCCATCAGGAGTGCGCCTATAAAGAACGTGGCTGAGGCCATGACAATGGTGTACTTCCTTCCTATGCGGTCAGAAGTCTTTCCGGAAGCTAGAGACCCAAAGAGAGAGCAGACGTTTAGAGATCCAATTAGGATCTCTTGCTGCGTGGAAGATAAGTTTAAATCATCTTTCATGAAGAGCACTGCACCACTCATCACCCCAATATCTGGATGCCAAACACCATGCATTATCAGAAGAGGCTTGATTATTCAACAACGGCGGATGCAGATTAATGGACAATAGTAATAACTGAAATACTGCAAGCACATAACAAGATTCATGATTGAAATTGATATTGCTTAAGATGGTGAAAAAGAACTACTCACCGTAGCCTAATAGAATGGAGGTGGTGGAAGCTAAACAAGCACATGCGAAGGAGAACTTGTTCAAACGAAGTCGCTTGCCATGGTGGGATCCTATCTCTTTCTCTTGATCAATCTCCTCTGCATGGATAATGTCCTCTGCCCCTTTTTCTTCTGCGTCCATTATTTCCTAACGCTTTGTTTCCCACCTTCTCAATGCAAAATTTCCCTTTATATCCAAAATCTCAGCAAGTCACTTGACTGTATCATATATCCACAAGGCTTGTGAGCCCCACGAGCAGATTCCAGATTTGAGCTCATCGTGGAGACTGACCTCTATTTGCGTTAGGACTTTGGAATGGCCAAGTAGAGAAAACATAGGATGCATGAGAGGGAGAAGGGAAACCTACCGCATTGCACGCGTTTGTAGCTATCCGCACTGTTGGAGTTTAAGTTGTTGATAAGGGCAGATTACAGTAATGAGGTGGCGAAGGGAAGAGTGAGTTGGTTTGGGCTCCGATTTGTTTTCTGCAACAAGTGTATGGACATACTTTGATCACGATAAAGGAGGGGGGCTTCAATTAGACGGTTACTAGTGGGCACCAACTCAATCCTTTTACCAAAAAGGGTATCCCATCCACACTGCTCGTTCATTAAAACTGGTAGACTGGAGTTTGGTGACTAATTCATTCGATGTGCTAAACAACGACTACATCTTTTTACTTATTGGTATCCCCTTCTGCCCATTGGTTAAGAATTTAGAACTGAGATTTCATAAATAAATAAATAAAACTGGTAGCATGGATCCTGATGACAACTTTTTCGGTGTGCTGAGCCAAGTCCAGAGCACAATTCCTAATATCTTATGATATGAATTCAGCCAATCAGGTTGTTTCTTTATGGAGCAACTGTCGCATAGAAAAAAGCAACTCAATACGACGCATATGTACAGATGGTGTATACGGATAGAATATTTAACCATAAATACGGATAGAATAATGAACCGTATATAGTTTCGCAGTGGTTGACATGGATCTAAAAGGAAATCCTCGGGTGGATAACATTTAAAAAATCCGAAATCATGTTGGAACAAACAAGATTTTCGCAGTGGTTGGCATGGACCTTCAACGAAATACTCGGGTAAATATGAAATCATGTTGGAACAAACAAGATTCCTGCTTCAACTGGTGAACTGTGTACCACTGGTTTCAAATGCGATAAGCTTAACACAAATTGGTCTCTTGCCCTGAATCCAACTTGGTTTGTCTTGGAGCTCATGGTGACAATAACACAAGTTCCAGTCAGCTGTCAGGAAGCGCTATGAATTAAAAAGAAACAATGAATGCATACAACGATTCTTGGACACAAGTAGACTCTAGAGAGAAACCTAGGATACACTTAAGGGGCCGTTTGGGGCGTGATTAAAAGCAAAACATCCACTGCAATGTTGTTTTTCTCCTTTTAAGGGGCCGTTTGGGGCATGATTAAAAGCAAAACATCCAGATGGGATGTTTTGCTATACTGTAGCATCTGGATATTTTATATATCCAGCTGAAACTCCTCCTGAGGTGTTTCAGCTGGATGTAAAAATCCACATGGATGCTACAGTATATATCCAATATCCAGTGTGGATATTTTTGCAATAATCACGCCCCAAACGACCCCTAAAACACCTCAGGTCGTATTTCAGCTGGATTGGAAAAAAAAACATGGATGCTACAATAGATTTGAAAAATTCACTGTGGATATTTGCTTATAATCACGCCCCAAAACGGCCCCTAAATAGAGCCCGCGTACAAAAGCTCGTTTAGCTAGGCTCGTCACACCACTCACACCAGTAACTAGCAATACACAGTTTTTCACTAGTATGTAATTTGTATATTCTCTGGTGCATGGTGGGGCTTATACATAGGACAATAGAAACTGTACCTCAACTGTCGAAACACAAGTATCCGTTGCCTCTCCCGTAAATGCTATATGTGGATCCTGATTCTACATCTAGCGGACCTACTCATTAGAGGATTTGAAGAGTAAAAAAACTTCTCCATTGCAATATAACACTTATACGTACAACTTTAGAGCCATCTTCATTTTCATAGACAGGCGCTTTGGAACACAGTCATGAAGACGCACTAAAACAAAAATAACAACACAGGCAATGGGCACACACAATAGATTGTCAAATGTCTCATGCCATTTCCTATAACACAGCAATTGCCAAAAAAGTAAAAACTTCTAGAAGATGGTGAGAAAAGGCACATATCACTTCTTAGCAATGAAAAAGAAGACGATAATAAAACAAAAACATTCTATAAACACAAGAATCAGACTTAAAAAAGTGTCCTATTTTGAACAGAGAAGAGATATTAATGTCATAAAAAAATGCACTATGGATACATGTGAGAATAGACCTTCACAGCTGAATCTGAAAGCATCTATTATAGGAACCAAGTAAATGCAGTTCATGAAGTGTTGAATCAAAGTATGTTTTGATCCGCCCAAAGGATCAGGTCTATAATGATGGTTCTATAAAATAATTATTGATGGTTATTTCTATTTAATGCAATTGGGCTCTCAAGTTAATTGTTAGGCCGATTATAATTAGAAGTACAAAGATAGTCTATTAGAATTAAGGTTGCGTTTATAAACATGCAAGGGGTATCCCTAAGTCATCATCAGAGAACAATGAAAATTTAGTTATCTATCTCCTCACACCTTTCTCTTACAATGAATTCCAATTTCCAACTTTAGAAGAAGACAATAAAGAAACAGTCTTACAATAGATGGACTATCCTATGATTGTAGAAATCCATGAAAGATTCTTATAATAGTCCAAATATAGTAATCACTGGAATTCTCAAACCTAATATAAGACAGCATGTTTTGCTTTGTTTAAGAAAAATGGATAGCTAATATCGTGCTCTAAGAGAGGCAAAGCAGTTCTAGTGAGGCAAAGCTATTCTAGTTGACAACTTAAGGACCTGGAAACCCCCAAAAACAACGAGATGTTTACCTATTGAAAAAAAAACCATTATATGAAGCAGCCCCAAACATCAAACCCATGAACAGTAAAGTTGAACAAGTTTTGTAAGACAAGCAGCAATTATACCATCAGATAATTAAATCCTCCCCAATCTAGTTTCTACATAACATGAAGTCCCCAGAAATAAAATGTAGAATCCTCACATCAACTTAAACTAATACCAAGCATTCTTGTATTTTTACATTCTTTAAAATATAACCGTCGTTCGTGCACAAAACATCAAAATTTTCGTGATAATTTTTTGATCTGTTAATGTTACGTGATCATTATTTATCTGTGCTCAAACAACATAGCCCTGCAATTTATACTTTATAAGTCATGCCTTCATTCATTTCTAGTGTTCCTTGGTAATTAGCAACCAATCATACTATATATTTCATGTCTTAACTGATTCATATTCTAGATACTTTCTCCTAATTACCTCTTAGAGGTCTGACATGGCAAAATAGGGGAAAAAGAACGCTTAGAGAAATGAACTGAACCGGCAAAAGATACAACACTACCAGAAAAATACATACGATTCAGTATGGGTTACACAAGAATCCTAGTATTCAAATTAGTTCAATAAGTCAGCCATATATAGGCTCACGCCAGCAAGCTCATCCTCGTACAATCAGAAAACTTAAACAAACCAATGCTGAAAGCAATAATAAAACAGGCATTCCGTATTGTCATTAATCTCTGATGCCCACAATAGGCAATTGATTAGAAATCATAGGACAACACTCGTAAAACATACAATCAAAATTGCTGTGAACCTCCACAGTTTCTAAACTAAATAATGCAGTGTTCAATGCCGGATAACCTATTCTCAAAAGATAGGACCTTAGAACGAGGCAGCCGCAGCAGCCTGCTTCCTTGGTGCTGCCTGGGTTCCTGCAAACGAAACACCCAAAACATAAGCATTACACATAGTAGATATCACTCAAGACTAAAAATCGTCATCTGTGCAGGCCTAAAATGTTAAGTGAAACCCGACTTACCCTCTCTGAAATTGCTCTTGAACCTACGCGGCAAGTGACGGAGGTACCTCATCCTACCGGTTCCGGTTGTCTTCCTCCGGATCGCCTTCACGCTCCAATTATCTATCAGCCCAATTCAAAACCAAAGTTCCAGT
The DNA here is from genome assembly GCA_039654745.1 of Houttuynia cordata. Classification (NCBI taxonomy): domain Eukaryota; kingdom Viridiplantae; phylum Streptophyta; class Magnoliopsida; order Piperales; family Saururaceae; genus Houttuynia; species Houttuynia cordata. The sequence continues at coordinate 11,580,060 of CM077502.1, read as the reverse complement.
CACAACAAAGCGCAAATTCGCAAATCCACAAAACCAATGAATGTATTACATAAGCCAGCATCGCATGAAAGCAAAATCAAACAACCGCAAAATTAAAAACCTGAGAGAGCATCCGCGAAAGGGAAATTGCTTACATTTGCGGATGCGGCTGGCGGGGTAGCCGCAGGCGGCGCATCGGCTCTTCTGGAGGTGGAAGCTGCGGCGGCCGCATCTGACGCAGAGGGTATGGGTCTTGTTCCTCCGCTTACCGAAGCTTCCCGTACCTTTTCCCTGTTACACACCGATGACAAACTCAGATCACGCCATAGAGAAGATAGAAACGACGCGAGACGAGACTTGATGGAGGAGGAGGAGAGCTTACCATTGCGGCGGTTGCAGAAACCCTAGCTCCGGAGCTGCTCGGCCAAGACTTCGGCTTGGGGGTGAAGATAAGGGTTATATATTGGGCAACTAGGGTTTAGAGGCCCATTTTGGAGCGTCTATACGGGCTGGAGTATCTGGCCACCTTCCGGGCTAGCTGTACATGGGCTTTTGCCACTAAAATACTGTGTACATGAATATCAGCCCAGAAACGGAATTGCACTTGCTGCCCACCGGACACTGGGTGCAGATCACCCGCCCGGCCACCATGGCACCATCAGTACCAAAAAAAACCCGACCCGACCTAACCCGGATGGAACCGACCCGACATTGACCCGATTGGATCCTATCTAGGATAAAGTCGATTCGAAGATTTAAAAAACCCGCTTCTATCTTGGGTAGGATTGGTTTTTGGGTACCCTACCCGAGATATACTAAACCCTTAATTTTTTAATATATATAATTTTTTATTATAATTATATAAATTATTTTATTAAAAAAATTAATTATATTAATTATTTTATTAAAATTTTAGTTTCCATATTAAGTTCTCGGGTATTGCGGATTCTATCTCGGATAGGGTCGGGTTTAGAAATCTCAGGTCCTATTTATGGTAGGGTCGGGTTTAAGTAACTTGGGTCATATCTGGGGTAGGGTCGGATTATATTAATTATTGACAATTTTTCGTTTGTATTATATATAGGGAAGAATAGGTCAATACCAAGGTTTGCTGATAGTTTTCACTGTTTATATAGCACAATATTATGTTCTTTTTAAACAATTATAACTCATAGGGCAATTTCATCCAGAAATTCATTTTGTAGTTTTAACCGGTCTGGGCCAAGTGAAAAAGTTGAGGGTTCAAAAGAGACCCAAAGGTCTAGAAAAAGTCTAACAAAAAAAGGATGCACGTGAGGAGTAGGTGGTTTATTTTTTTATAATGCCTAAACTACCCACACCCGACTGACGCAACTCAAAAGTTGCCTGTATGCTGCAGCACGTCACTTCCCAGTTCCCACTCTCTCTCCCTTTTCCCTCCCAGCTCTCTCTTTTCTCTCCCAACTCTCCCATTTTCCCTTTGCAGCGTCTTCGAAACCCTCTTTTGCCTCTGCTGACGCCCCTCTCTGTCGATGCCTCTCCATAGACCCTTTCCCTCCCAACTCTCCTTTTTCCTCCCAACTCTCTCATTTTCCCTTTGTAGCGTCTTCGAAACCCTCATTTGCCTCTGCTGACACCACTCCGACGACGCCCCTCTCCGTCGACGCCTCCCCACGGACTTTCCTCCTTGCAGGCGCTCTCTCCGCTGACTTTCATCTCCGCCGACGCCCCATTCTGCAGACTCCCCTCTACCCCTCCCACTCTCCATTTCCCCCATCCACCCAAAATCCTTCACAGTCATTCAAAACCCTCCCCTGCCACCACATACGCCCCTCCGCCGACGCGCCCTCTTCGCTGGTTGGACAACGCCCCTTTCTGTCGACTCCCCTCTCCATCAACCTAAATGTCTCCACGGACTACACAAGGCAAAGAGAAAAATGCAGGGAAGAAGAAGACTGACGCCGGAAAGGAAGTAAGTGGTTATAGAAAGTGTATTTTTTCTTCCCGTCAGCACTTCATTTGGGTGGTTTTGATTAAGATAGTGTTGTTGTCGGGAATATGAATGGTTACCATAAATGTATGTTATTTTTATTTGAATTATGGATGATAATCGTGTATAGAATAGTTGTTTATTTAGTTGTGAAGGTTTACGTAGATTATTATATAAGGATGCTTATTTGATTACAATTTTCTGTCCAATTGTAGCTGCCTAAACTTGACTGCAAGTGGACAATGAAAAAGTTGTCTGAGTTTAGCCGGACAATTAAAGGTGAAGCCCATCGATATCTCTCCAATTCTGTATTTGGAGATTTATTGAAGATTCCTCACTCGCAAGTCTGTCATCGACTAGTATGCGAGATTCTGGAGGAGGGTCAATGGGCTGAATTTTGATATCAATGGAAAGAGGGCACGAGTTAAGCCCTTGGGTGTTTCTCTAATTCTCGGGCTGCCGCTACACACTACAGTCGAGAAGTCTCTTTCTTTCACCCGTAATGAAGAGGCCAAGGGGCAGGCCAAGGAAGAAGCGGATTGAATCCCAAAATAAATATGTACGACCATTCCATTGTAGCCGATGCGGTGGCCTTGGGCATAATAGGAGTAGATGCACGACACCCATTGCGGGTTAACCTGTTTGTGGAATAAGTTACTGTTAAGACTTTTTGTTTCAATTTAGACTACTAAACTACTTAGCAAGGTCTGTAATAATCTGGATATTATTACGTCTTTGCTCTTGTAGATATGTTGAAGTTGTGATACCTGTATTGCTAAGTTGTGATGACACGATTTGTTGCATAATATGTTGATGATTGTTTAAATATAAAACCCTTGCAAGTGCACAAGGCAATTGTACTACGGCGAGTATTAAAGGGTTGTCGAACCTCAGGGATGGTGAATACTTTACCAAATTCAAAAGAAAATAGCAGTGTTGATTTTAGACTAAGAAAGCAATGAACTTTAACTAAACTAAGCTGAGTTTAATCAATGTGGAGAAGACCAAGGCTTCGAATCCACCACAATAAACTAGTGTATCGTTTCTCTCTCTCTTTTGAATAAAGATTTCCAATTGGCTAGCATATTCCTCTCAGACATACACTTGTCAACTCAAAATATAGTGCTCTCCTCTCGGATGTAACACATAAAATAATTAAAACATGGGAATTGTGATCTATCTCTCTCGAGTATAAACCAATGAAATTTTATTGATATATAACACCTCAATCTACTCACGTTCCTCTCGGATACGCAAGTACTCTTCGGATTGAAACTCACAAGAATTCACTCTTGTCTCTCTCGAGTATAAAGAACAAACCTTTATTGAATTAACGGTGATTACACAATAAAATCCATACACCAACTAGAGTAAAAACATAAGATGAGAGAAAAGAAACTACACAACCAGATTATTGGGCTTCATCTATGCCTTGAAAAGGTGTTTAGCCTCGCATTGGAAGAGAATCCATTATTATGTTCTTCATGTTCTTCATCTTCTTCTCTCCTTTGCTCTAGCCTCCAAGGGTTTCTCCAAGAGTTGAATATGTGGTGCCCAAAACGTTCTCCCATAAGGCCTATTTATAATAGTGAAAAGAAACCACGAAGTCCCCTTCCAAATCCAAGTCAAAATAGGTCTTATTTCGGTTTGCCGCATACGGCGATCGATCGTACGTATTGACGATCGTTCGCTGTCCGACCGATCGCAATTTCTTCGTTATTTTCCCCCGATCGATCGCTTTTTCCGATCGACGCCGTATGATACCGATCGATCGTAGTTACTGTCTTGCGTGATGAAAATTTTCAATAGATACGATCGATCGTTTTTGTGCCCAATCGATCGTTTCCTTCAATACAGTGTTTTTTGCGGCTCTGGCGATCGATCGCATTGATAGCCGATCGATCATAGTTACTGTTTATAAAATTCAAATGGCTATAACTTTCTGTCCCGAACTCCGAATTGCACGTGGTTGGTGGCTTTGGAAAGCTGACTTCTTCAACTTTAACATGAGACTTGAATCAGTCCATTTGACTTTTGTACACGAAGTTATGATGATTTAACCATTTGAGTTACTTTTTACCTCATTTCTATGTATTACTCTTATTTCCTACAAAAACCAAAAACTATATTAAAGTAGCAGTTATTCTAATCAAACACTAGCATAAACATAAGTTTAGGAGATAATAAAATGCATATTTTATATATAGATCAGTTGACTCCTATGCATGTTGCACGACATTGTGGCTATGGTTATAGCTAAGTAGTGATGGATCTACAACCTCGTATATCCACATCAAATCAGTCATAAAACTAAAAACTTAGTCCTAACTACAAACTGAACTACATCATAATGGTATCACAACTGAGAATGTACCACAAACTAAAGATGGAGGGTTTCACAATTGAGAATGTAACCAAACGTATTTTCATATGGTTTTCATGCTTATTGAGTGCAGCACTTGGAGTACAACTTGCAAGATGGAGGGATATAAGGAATGGGGCACAAGGGAAGCAAGGCCCAAGTGACCAGGATGATTCACAGTGTTGCTAAAGCAGCTAACATGCTGAATATGAGGCTGAATTGGTTAAGCTCCATGAGGTTTCTCATGTAGCATATGACTGGGTTCAAGCAAATAAGCATGAACACTGGTGCAATGCCCTCTTCCCAAACTGTAGGTACAATCACTTGTTGAACAACGTTACTGAAAGCTTTAGCAGCTGGGTGAAGGTAGAGCAAGACATGCCCATTCTCGCCCTTCTTGATGGCATTCGTATGTAGATAATGACCAAGATGCATTAGGCTAGATCAGCCAGTCAGCAGTGGGAGTCCTATCTCGTCCCAGAGGTAAATGAAAATAGTTAATACCACCATCAATGCATCTCGGTCACTATTAGTTTTGTCTGCTAATGATACTGTGGTGGAGGTGGTTGAGGCTAACAAACATTATTCAGTGGACATAAGTCTACTCACTTGCACTTGTCAGTGGTGGCAAATCAAGGGACTACCTTGTGTCCATGCATGTGCTGCCATATCTGTTAGAGGAGCGTCACCAACTTATTTATGTCGTGGAGATTTCTGGACAACGCAAAGCTATAGGAATGTATACAACCACACTAGTTTCATATGATAACAAGTCAGTTTGAATATGAGGGACTGTCTCTTACCTTACCAACAATCAGCTCTGACAATAAACTCTGCAAAGCATGTGGGTGATATCGCTTTCCTTGTTCCTCCGGCAAATGTATGATTCCCATCATACTTCTTCACCTCAAACAAACATGTCCCCACATCCAAACTCACGCTCACATTCCATTTACAACCTTCACTTGCACACACTGCTATAAGTCGACGTTTTCCATTCTTCAACCACTTGTATGAGAAGTTGGCTATTGAAAGTTGTCTCAATGCCTTCCTCACTTCAAACCGATCTGTGAATTTTTGCCCAATTCCTATCAAGTTGTACTGCCAAATACTTGAACGTAGTGATGTTCCCTAACTGCTACTACTCCTGACTGGACTGACATGCATCTTGCTTTCAAGTGCATTGTTTGGATAACTACTTATAATTGGATATTCTCCCTTCATCACACAACAACACCTTACAAAAGCCACATTGCCTAAAGCAGTTCCTCAACTCAGTCAATTCATGATCATTCAACACAAACTTCAAATCTTTGATGTCGGGGGTATATGTATGCAAAACATAGTTTCTCTTCTGGAATGTTGAAATCTTCAGCCAATGCTTTAACAAATGAACTGAAAGTATCACTTGGGTTAAGGGTTGAGCATGACATATGCCTCCAACTATCGCCACATTGCTACTGGGGGTATGATCAATGTGGCCACCATAGCATGCCGAAACCCTCAAACTGGCCCATTCCACCTACAATTCAACATGTGGTAAGCTATTAGAACATCGCACTGCTATCGCAATTCAAGCAAATTAACATTCTAACAGAGTCGCAAATACATCGCAACTTAACAATAAATGTATCACAACTTCATTAATTAGGCATCGCAAATATCACGTAACTGACTAAAAAATGCGTCGCAACTTTACTAATTTGGCATCACGAATGTAGTCACTAAGCATCATAACTAAATAAAAATGCATCACAACTAATTAAGATATAACACATCTAAGCATATCTACCAGGCATCACATCAAGTATTTCATACATCTAACACTTATATATGATCCATCATAACAAGTACTAGATCCATCACTACTCAGTTATAACCATAGCCACGGAGTCGTGCAGCACAACAATAACATGCATATGAGGCAACACATCATGCCATCGCAATTTAACAATAAGTGTATCACAACTGTAATAATAATGCATTGCAACTGTAACATAACTAACTAAAAATTCGTCACAACTTGACTGTAATGACTAAAAATGCATTGCAACTACAACACAATAACATGCATATGGGGCAACACATCATACAACACAACAACCTATATATGAGACAGCACACTTAGAAGGGAGCAACTAAAATACGTATTGCATATGACACTAAATCACAAGGGAGCCATATCTTACCAAATACCAATAAACATAAAAAAAATTCAGGTTTCTATGCTTACATCCATGGTTTCTGCAAGTGACAGCTCTCCCTCGACTATGCACTAATTGAGCCTTCTCTGTGGACGTCCGCCACCCAGTTGCAGTAGCCGCCAAGAGGGGAGGGGGAAATGATGAAGAAGAAAGGGGCAGCTAGGAGGGGAGGGGGAAATGAATGAGAAAAAAAGGGGTGGCCAAGTGGGAGGGGAAGAGAGGCACAAGAAAGGGAGCGCGACGATGATGGGAGGGGGAAGAAGGGGAAGAGAATTAGAAGGGAGAAGATGGGGAAGAGACCTGGAAAGGGGGAAGAAGGGGAAGAAAAAGACAAATTTAATTATGGAGCTGATGGGAAAAAAAAGGTGGGAATGGGTGAGGGCATTATGGGAGATCATATGTCTCCCCCTCTTCCTTACACAAACTTATTTACACTTTAGGGTCAAGTCCTAAAGTGTATTTAGCTTTAATTCGTAACCCTAAACCGTAATTCCTCCCTCATAGAAATAAGTGCAGAACACCAATGACTAAGCGACATGCCTCCCAAATATGACGGCCATATCGGCAGTTAGGTCTACGTGTCATTCAACAAATTCGTATTCTCTACTAATATCTACACTTCTACCTAATAATTCCTCCATTATTATTCCTTAATCCGCCCTTGTTCCCGCATTTATCCGCAACTTAAACTGAATTTTCCGGACCGACCCATATTGACCCGCTGCAGAACCAAACCCAAATTGCGACTTTGCGACAAACTTCGCAGACCGGGGCTGACTCGGGCGAGTTTGGCTCCATGGGCCAGATCTCTGATCCCTGAAGACCAGTCGCAGAGAAAACCGCCGTCTTCTAGGCCTAGCATAGCAGGTCGAGCTCGCTCGAGCTGCGCTTCCTCCTTCCGTACGAAATCCTAGTTCCTAGATTCCTTCTCTGCTTTCTCGATCCGCCATGAATCGCCTTGCTTGATCCTCTACAGAACCATTTTTCGCAATTGCTTCAATCAGATTGGATCGCCCATGGCTCCTCCGGCTCAGTCCCAGAAATCCCCGTCCCCCTCCCAACCATCGGGGTAATTCAGCTTTTCTTCTTCTTCCGGGTTCGTTCTTGATTGTAATTGAAGTTTTGAATTGAGGTATTGGGTTTGGGCGGTTGTTGTGTGCAGGAAGAGCGAGGTGTCGGATCTGAAGCTGCAGCTGCGGCAGCTGGCGGGGAGCCGGGGCGCCGGGCACCGACGACTCGAAGCGGGATCTCTTCAAGAAAGTCATATCCTGCATGACGGTGGGCATCGACGTCTCCTCCTCTTCAGCGAGATGGTCCTCTGCTCCGCCACCTCCGACGTCGTCCTCAAGAAAATGTGCTACCTTTACGTCGGAAACTACGCCAAGGGGAACCCGGAGCTCGCGCTTCTCACTATTAATTTCCTCCAGAAGGACTGCCGCGACGAGGACCCGATGATCCGGGGCCTCGCATTGCGCAGCCTCTGCTCGCTGCGCGTTGCGCATTTGGTGGAGTACCTGCTGGGTCCTTTGGCTTAGGTTTGAAGGACAGTAATAATTATGTGAGAATGGTGGCGGCGATGGGGGTTCTGAAGCTATATCACATTTCGCCGGCATCTTGCATAGATGGGACTTCCCCTCCATGCTCAAAGCCCTCATGCAAAATGACTCTGATGCTCAGGTACACTCTTAAAAATAAAAAGTTACTACTATTATAATAACAACTAATCGAACAACTATTTTTCGATAGATTCGTAAGTGTCTAAGCAACTATTGATTGGATAGGTGGTTGCAAATTGTTTATATGCCTTGCAAGAGATATGGAACTCAGAGATATGTTGCTCAGAGCCAACTAGGGTGGAGGATGCATCTAGGGAGAGAGAAACTCTGCTCAGCAAACCCACTGTATACTATTTCCTCAACAGGTATAGTCTCCACGGAATGTGTTCGAGTACTGTGAAATGAAGTTAACGTTGAGCCTATATGTCTTGCTTGTTGAACCGGACTATATGTACAATATCAGAAATTAAGTTTTCTTAATACTTATGTTCAGGGAAAGTGCGAAAACAAACATTAACTTGTAGAGTGGAAGTGTTTTTTAGACTAGCATTCTATGAGATATAATTCATACTCGCTCATTAAGCAAAAAGAAAATAATTTTTACATTTTTTTCTTAATGTTTATGTTTAGGGAAAGTGCGAAAACAAAGATAACTTATTGAGTGGGTGTTCTTTAGACCATCGTTCTATAAATAATACTTGCTTATTGATCAAAAGATAAAAATTTCTGCATGAACTAAATGGTATGTTTGCTGGATAACAGGATGAGATTATTTATTCCTTTGAGCATGTATTTTTCATTATTGATTTTACCTATTGGAAATTATATGACTAAGAAATAACATTGTAATTTGAGAAATTGACTCAGTATGCACTGTATAATTTGTGTTACATGCACTATGTGCAACCTCCACAGGATAAAAGAATTTAGTGAATGGGCGCAGTGCCTTGTAGTTGACTTGGTATCCAAATATCTACCATCAGACAACAATGAAATATTTGATATAATGAACCTCCTTGAGGACAGACTCCACCATGCTAATGCTGCAGTAGTTCTGGCTACAATCAAGGTGTTTTTGCACATGACTCTTTCAATGACTGATGTGCATCAACAGGTAGGAAACATGAAATCCCTTTCATCATCTGGCAATTCAATCATCAAATTTTTTTATTTAATCTCCTGGCCTGAGTTGGTTAGGGCAGTGTCCTCACATTATGATTTATTGGTTGGTTTAGCTTAGCTTATCTATCACATCAACATGTATTTTCAGATACGATTTATCTGAGGAAGAATTTGTATGTGACCCAGTGATTGGAAATAAACAATACTTATGATCTGAAGCAAACTGCTAATTTTGCCAAATTATGTGCCATTACCTTCTAATTATCTTCCAAATTCTTAACTGAATATATAGATGCTTGACATAGAACTTTAATTGACAAATTGAAAAGAAAAGTTTTGCGTTTTATGTTGTTGGCATGAAAAGTTTATTTTGTATTGGCGACATGATGGCACATCTAGATTTATCTGACTTCTCCAATGTTTAGTGTGGTCACAAACTCTAAAATCTGATTATAATTCTGCAATAATAATTTAGAAAATTAGGAAAAAAAATTGTAAGGAAATCGAAATGCACTATAGTTGATAGATGGTTGAAAAAATTGTCTTCTTAATTTAGCTTGCAAGAAGTCTATTTTCTTTTGACAAAGAACATCATACTTTTAGCTCATTGAAATATATTGTATTCATAATTAAGCGCAAGATGTCATTTGTCATTTTGCTGAGATCATAATTAATGCAGCTTCAGTAGACCATGGTTGTATGAATGTAGCGAGTCAGATCCTGAGATCAAAACCTCTTGTGCAGGTCTATGAGCGTATTAAAGCACCCTTGCTCACCCTAGTTAGTGCGGGAAGTCCTGAACAGTCTTATGCAGTTCTTAGCCACCTGCATCTCTTGGTAATGCGGGCCCCTATGCTGTTTTCAAATGATTACAAACACTTTTATCTCCAATACAGCCAGCCATCTTATGTTAAGAAGCTGAAGCTTGAAATGTTGACTGCCGTGGCAAATGAGAGCAACACATACGATATAGGTTAGCAAATTCTTAAACTTTAGTGTCAAAGTTGTTCGGACACTGATATCCTGCATTTTCTTGAGACGAAAATATTATAGATACTTAAATGGTGATGATTTTCTAAAAAACTCATTTCTGCGCATTTCTTTTCATTATCAGAAGTCTTCATTTTTGTTTACCACAGCTTTTGTTTGTTGAATGACTGTTATGAGTGAATTTCAGTGACAGAATTATGTGAATACGCTGCAAATGTTGATGTTCCAATCGCAAGAGAGTCAATACGTGCAGTAGGAAAGATAGCCCTACAACAGTATGATGTAAATGCTATTGTTGACAGGCTTCTTCAGTTCTTGGAGATGGAAAAGGATTATGTGACTGCTGAAACGCTAGTGAGTACTTTCATGAATCTAGGACTATTAAATAGTCATACTTCTCTTCCTACATATAGAACAAAATCCACTTTTGTGTGTAAAGAGAATTTAGTGATGCGTGTCCTCCCCTGTAAATTTACCCATGTTATTTTGCAAGATGCCATTACTCTTGGCCGAGGACCAAATGGGAAACCTGATATTTTGCCGTTATGGTATGTGGTACCTTGTTAAAACTGATGTCAATTACTCAGCCATTTGTCCTTTAAAAATTTCATACCAGGTACTTGTGAAAGACCTTCTTCGAAAATATCCACAGTGGAGTCATGACTGCATTGCAGTCGTTGGCAACATTAGCAGCAAAAACGTGCAAGAACCCAAAGCCAAAGCAGCATTAATATGGATGTTGGGGGAGTACTCTCAGGACATGCAGGATGCCCCTTATATCCTTGAAAGCCTTATCGACAATTGGGATGATGAATATTCTCCTGAGGCATGTTCTGTCTGTTTTGTTTAGTCATACTTTTACAAAATTTTCCTATATGATCAGTCAGCTGCTCTTTGGACTGTGCATGCACATGAGACATTCTTAGATCAAATGGAGCATACATTTTCTGATTAAACATCATCATCTTGCAGGTCCGTTTACACCTGCTTACGGCAGTTTTAAAATGTTTTCTAAGAAGACCTCCTGAAACTCAAAAAGCTTTGGATGTGCATTAGCAGCTGGTCTTGCTGACTCTCACCAGGTATGCATTTACATACATATATTTATTCAATAGAGAAATGTATTCTTAAGACAATAGGAACTGATCTGCATCAACTAACATGATTTTACTGACAGGATGTTCATGACCGAGCTTTATTCTACTACAGACTGTTGCAGTATGATGTAGCTATAGCGGAACGGGTTGTAGATCCTCCCAAACAAGCTGTATCTGTCTTTGCTGATACCCAGAGCAGTGAAATTAGAGATCGAATTTTTGATGAATTCAATAGTTTATCTGTTGTTTATCAGAAGGTAACGAGGAATTTATTTAATCTTATAATATGACTAGCTTTCATGTGCTATTCATAGCCATCAATTTTTGGCCTCCCATCAATTTTATGTGCTATATAGGTCATTGGTTGTGCCTGTTTTTATCTTGTCTGGCATTCTGCCACTCATTGGCTGATTGGGCTGGTGAATTATCTGAGTTTAATCTGTCTTAAATTGATTGGTTGAATGCTTGTTGTGCATGATTTATTGTTCTTAATAGGGGGATTATTTAAGAACAAATGTAGTAGACAGTATGCCAGTAATGAACTGAACATGTGTTCATAACATCATTTCTTAGGCAAAGTGTTCTTCTGGGTTGTTTGGTTTATGGCATTATTTATTCCTTTTAGGGTACTTCTCACACGCCTTACTTTGTATGAGCAAACTTAAATTCGTGTTAACTGTATCCCCTCTTCCTCAAATCTGATCATTCAAGGAACATTGAACTGTATACAAAGGTTCCGGACTCTTTGGTTTTACTCTTTATTAGTCATTGAATGTGATTTTGCAATGCTGTTGTTACTTTTCACCTAAAAGTTTTGTAAATAACTTTGTCTGTCCTGTAATTTCAGCCATCCTACATGTTCACCGATAAGGAACACAGAGGACCATTTGAATTTTCCGAAGAATTTGGGCATCTGTCAGTCGGAGCAGATTCTGAAGATAATGTGAACCAAACTAATAGATATGAAGCAAGTGATAATGACTTGCTGCTGAGCACGTCTGAGAAGGAAGAAAATCGAATGCTTGCAAACAATGGTTCTGCTTATAATGCACCTGACTACAATGCTTCTCTATCTTTGGGCTCACAGTCAAGATACGACACAGCAACTTCAACCCCTACTTTGCTATCTGATGCTCCGCTTATTGTGGGCTCTGGCATTGATGATCTATTAGGTCTCGGTCTACCTTCGACCCCTTCACCTCCTTTGCCTCCTTCCCTTCAGCTTAATGCAAAACCTTCCTTGGATCCTGCCACCTTCCAGAGAAAATGGGGCCAACTGCCAATATCTTTGTCACAGGTTTGCTTAAGTCTCATACTCGTTGTCATTCTTAGTTTGCCTCATCAATTGTGGAGAGATACTTTCTTTGTGCGTGTATTTGGCCAAGAAATGCATGTCCATAGGCCATCTGGAACATTTCTAGGGGTTAGTCTGGTTCTAGAGCAAAGAGAATAATCAAGTTACGAAATACTGTTGGTCACCTGAAACCAATTCCACTGATGCATCCGCATTCTAGCTAACGGTCTATCTGGTTAAATTATGTACGTCGGAATTGGATTTGTTGGGTCCTGCTGAGGATTTTTTAACCGATTGCTTGGATCTTTTGGCACCATTATGTTTTGAAGGCTCTGTGACTTTTTTTTATTTGACCATGTATGCTGTTGCATTTTTATTTGCAGGAATGCTCCATTAGTCCTCGAGGAATTTCTGTTCTAACTACACCTCAAGTGCTTCTGCGACACATGCAAGGACACTCCATCCAGTGTATTGCCTCTGGTGGCCAGGCTCCCAATTTTAAGTTCTTCTTCTTTGCACAAAATGCTGGCCAATCCGCTTCTTTCTTCCTCGTGGAATGTGTGATTAATACTTCATCTGCCAAAGCCCAAATAAAGGTCAAAGCTGATGATGCCACTATAGCGGAGGCCTTCTTCACCTTGTTCAGTTCTGCATTATCACAACTGGGCACGCTGTGATCAGATTTCTTGGGTTCTTTTTTTTACGATAATAAACATCAGAGTCAATGATTGATAAAAATGTCTTTTTTTTTTCTAGAGAAAGTCTGTTCCAACTTCAAATGAAAATTTTTTAGTTCTCTATATATCAAAATGAATGTATGATTTTGTTCCTTTTGTTTTTAAGAAATACAATTTTGCTTTATGAGAAGATCTAGCTACAAGTTTGTCGGTAAAATGGTTGTAGATTAAATGATGTGCCGCCATAAATTCTGATTATGATATGTAGGGCCCGTTTGGATGCACAAGAGAAATAATCTTTTACTTAAAAAACTATTTGGATGATAGTTTTATGTCAGAAAAAAAATTTAGCAGAAAGGGGAGAAAGGGTCCTTTTTCTTTTCTATCATGAGAAGGTTTACGGTAGAAAGTCTTTTTCTAGTAGTTTTTAAAGGGAATTAATTTTGCTTATAATAAATTTACGTTTTTTGCTAAAGAAAAAATAAATCTTCTGTTAAAATAAAAGGATGTGCCAAATATTATTTCCATGAAGGAAAAATATTTTTTCTTTTTTCATTAAAAAATATCCAAACAGGCAGTATACTTCTTTGCTTCTCTTTTCTTTTCAAATCTTTAGTAACTGGAAAATGCACCTAATCTACTATCTTATTTGTCAATTAAGAAGCTGCCAGCCTGGGGCAAAGAAAAGGCGGCCGCCTGGCATCTACCATTCTGATTTAAGAAAGATTGCTGCTATTACAGCACCAATAGTGGCTTCAGCTCCATTTTGCAGGGCACTCGCGGTAGCCTTCACATTCAAAACCAGACCTGACCTGTTTTTACTTGACTAAATTAGAAAGCATGACACTTTCAAGACCAACATCGGCATGATCATAGGTGTTACTAGCTTCTGACCAACCAATTGCCCGACAACATGGGGATGAGCCGATGAGGGTAAGTACTTTGGAAATTTACAATTAGTTACTAAACAAAATTCTGGCAAAAACTCACATCCTTTATAAATCCAGTATAATATTTCAAGGTTCACATTAATAAAAAGAATGACCCCTCTTAGTAAAAGAGATGAAAGAACCAATCTAGCAGCCTAATACTTTTTTTCAACATAAAAAGAATCGGTACATCACAAATAAGATTGGAACGATCACTGGGCACCAGACCCACACATATTACATCAAATTCTTTTAAGAGACCAACAATGAGAAAACGAGTGAACCAGCTTATTTTGTTAACGACCGAAGCCCAGCTTCCAAATCTTCTGAAGTGATAGTGAGCAAATTGTCCGCATTTGCACAGTCAAAGTCGAGCCGAAGATCTAAATTCTCCCTTGCATTCACAAGCATTGGATCCACTAAGCCTCCATTCATCTCTTTCCTTTGTTTCTCTGTAGTTTCTCTCTCAATCAGTTCCGCAACAGCCTGCACACTACATGAGGGATCCAATTTGAACCCATAGAGTATACTATCTTCTGTCTGGTTATTCATCTTGATGTGTGTTATCTGAGCTAATTCTTCAGAACTAAAATCACTGAAGTAGAAGAACTTAGTCACTCTTCTGCAAAATCCTTCATTAGAAGCGATCACTCTCTTCATGGGTTCACTGTATCCAGCAAGTATTACAACAACTTGCCCACTGTCCATGACAGACATGATCTCCTCTAAAGCTTCCAGCCCATAATCTTTGTCATCAGCCTTCTGCATTGGTATTAACCTGTACGCTTCATCAACAAAAAGAATCCCTCCTTCAGCTTCTTTGATCTGCATATAGAAAATTAACAGGTTCAAGATTTTACATCTAGAGCAAAATTTTAAGGGCATGAAACAGGCAGTGGAACAAAAGACTTTACCTTTCTCCTAGTTTTAGGTCCCGTGTGCCCCACAAATTCTCCAACTAAATCTGTCCGCTGAACTTCAGTAACCTTATCAGTAGGCAAAACTCCTACCATATGAAGAAGTTTACCAAGAACCCGAGCGACCATTGTTTTACCTTCACAGAAGGAAAAATATATGCAAGTAATATTAGTTCATGCCTCAATATAGCAGAACAGGTTGCTTTGACTAATTTGATATGTAACTAGATACTGCGATACCTGTTCCAGGGTTACCAAGGAAAGCCATATGTGGAACTTTCCGTGCTGCAACTTTAAGCCCAAGGGCCCTGCGCTTCTCATCCAGGAGCATCCCTTTGGCCCATTTTCGAAGTTGGACCTTGACATCATTCAGCCCCACAATATTTGCCAAGGCAATATCTAGCTCCGCCATCTTAGTTCTAGTTTCACTGCAAGCTTCCATGGCTTTCCTCTTCTTCTGATCCCGTATATGGTAAAGAAGAAGCTCCCGAAATTTCTCAGAAGCAGGGCCTTGAGGGAGGTGATCTAAGGGTGTCATACCCTCCTGCAACAGAATAACTTCTCAAAATTGACTTTTCTAAATTAAAAACTGCACAAAAAAATAACTACTATATCAACAACCTTCGTTTTGAACATACATTATCTTTAGCAGTGCAATCAGCATTGTGCTCCAACATACTTTTCACAGTTGAGCAGTCCTGTGCTTGTGGAGAATGCCATACAGCCAAATGCAACGGAGACATTCCATTCTGCACAAAAAGCACAAGTATAAATTGCTCATTGGTAAATGCATCTTCTCTACATTCTGTCACAGAGCAACATTTTAGGATGGATTCATTAGAAAACTTTGCAATATATACATTCCATTATATAGACTACAAAAGTAAGAAAGTCCAGAAAATAAAATAAAATAATAAGAAATAACAACCTCTGAGACATACAATCAATCAAGTACTATTGGCAAGGAAATGATTAAATTATACAAAAAAAGCTCATCTGCTAACCATATTACTACTTTGGAAATATCACCTCTAGCATATACAATCAAGTAACTCTGGGACTTAAATAATTAAGGTATAACAAGAAAGAACAATATAAAGATTGCCTATATTCTTATCAGCAATATATGAATATCAAAGTCCATATACATAAAACATTGTGATAGTCAACATTGACATACGGCCAGGTCAAATTCCTCGGGGTGCATCATATGACTGAAATAAGAAGCATATTTCACAACTACATCTTTATTTTCCCACATTCTAAAAGTCAAACTAGCTACTTCACATACATAAAGACAACAATCATCTCAAAGAAGAAAAGAGACTTACAATGGTTTTTGCCTCCAATAATGCTCCCCGCTCTAGGAGCAGTGTTACTGCATCACTACAATTATTTTTTGCAGCAACGTGTAATGGGGTTTCTCCATACTGAAAAGTAGATAAAACAACACACGAAGATATAAGAACTCATCATAAAGTGCCAATAAAATGAATATACAATTAAAAAAATGAAATATTGAAACAAGGTAGCTTTCTTTCGTCAAGTACCATATTTTTAGCCTCCAACTCAATATTATCAGGACCTTTCCACTCAAATAGAAACTCCATTATTTCAACATTGTTGTGGCTAGCAGCAATGTGAAGTGGTGTGAGTCCCATCTGCAGAAATGGAAAATGACATGAGTTAAGATTATCAAAAAGCAAATAAAATTTCTTCTCACACTGATCCCCAATGACAAAACAGAAAATATAATGAATGTGCTCCCATCATGAATGAATATACTCCCTCCATTTGACAATAATTGTCTGAATGGGAATTCCAAAGTCATCTAAAATTAGTTGACTTCTAATCTCCAATCTAGACAATAACAACAGGACAGAAACCCATAAGATTGTTAAAACAGCAGAGTTAGATAAGGTCAAAAACATCATTAAGCTTAAGGAGCATCTCATCGAATTATAGTGACAAAATACCAATTGTTGCAGTGACAATTCTTATCTGGTTTACTGTTCAGTAAATCATAATAGTCGTAAACACGTGCTAATCTCCCTTTTTTGGGATTAAATCTGTTTTAATTAGCACCAGGTAGTCGCGAAGCGAGATCACTAAAAACGCAATGCAAATTCTTTTCTAGCAAAAAAAGCAAGCCATTAAATGAAACTGAACCAAGAAACAGAAGCCCAACTTCTCTAACCAAACACATGAAGGTTAACAACACATTCTCGGCCATTAAATTCACAGAAAACATTTACTATTTGTAAGAACGGAGAAGAGAGAGACAGCAAACCACGTCATTTCGCGCGTTGAGAAGGGCAGGATTGTCCTGGAGCTTCCTCCGCACACCATCCAGATCCCCCGCCTTGGCGCACGAGTGAATCGTCGCCGGCCGCGAAGCCGCTCGTCTCAAATCCAAATTCCCCGGCATCCTCTCCTCCTCCACCACCACCACCACCGTCGAACGCGGCCTCCGCGCCGGCGAAATCGACGCAGAACGGAGCTCGACTCCTCTCTTCCTCTTCTCCTCGGCGGCGGCTGTGGCCGGACTCGATCCGACCACCATGCAACTCGACGATTCCGGAATTCGTTCCCTTCTTCGAATTTGAATCGTTTTCCGCGCTCCTCGCTATCTGATCGCCCCTTTCGGTGATTAGGGAGATTAGTGGGGGATTTAATTGTGGGGATTTTTTAGGAGAGCTGGAAATGCGCCAGAATCCAGCGGCGGGGCGCCTTCTCCGAAGCTGGCGCCGGGCGTGTGGAGGGGGAGGGAAATGGTGTCTCATAATTGGAGTGATTTGGACACCCTTACATTTTGCAAATTTAGACCGGGGTTAATGGGCAATGATTAGGATTAGGAGCAAATTTAGAAGCACGGATACTCCAAAACGGGAGCCGTACCCGTATCGGATATCTATCGTACTCACATCCTGTTGGATACCAATTATAGATTACTTTATAACATTCTTATTATTAGTTTTAGTATTAAATAGATACTAGAACTAACCTAAAATATATCTATACGGGTATAATATATACTCCCTCTAGGCGAGATTTTTAAATGAACTACTCTCTCCGTCCAAAATTATTATTACTATAAGAATTTTTTAAATAAAATTAAGTGTCCAAAGGAAATATTAGTTTAATTATAATTATCTCCTTCATATTTCATCCTAATTTTTTAAAAACTGTTGTATTATTGTACTTTACCATGCTATACTTGTATTCCGTATTTGTATTTGTACTTCCTTGATTAGGATTAGAAGATGACGGCAGCAGGAATGGAGTGGTAATTGGAGAGGAGAGAGGGCGTCCGGAGCAAGCGGTGGAGTTTGTGGAGTGCCAGTGAGACAGTGAGCGGGATGATATGTGTCAATTTGCCCACCGCTTAAAATGGATGGGGCCCAATGATGGGCGGAGGGATGTTAATGGGATTGAGGGGGATGGGTGGGGGTAATTTGGAAAATGAGGATGACAGTCGGCAGCATTTTTCAGGTTGGGATTTGGGAGAAGGAAAGCTGGCTCCACGTGCGATAGTTGTTTATACGAGGCTAGCATAACACAACACTTCGACGGTGGAAAATCCAAAACATTCATAATGAAAAATCTATTTTTACTATTTAGGAGCCGTTTGCATGAAAAAGCCATAATATCGATACTGGATTTTGGATATCTACTCTAGCATTCATGTTTTTTTTACATCCAAGTGAAACACGTCGATATTGGATTTTAGATATCTACTGTAGCATCCATATTTTTTTTAAATCCAACTTAAACACGTGTTTCAATTGGATGTAAAAAAAAAATATAAATGCTACAGTGTAGCAAAATATCCCATATGAGTGTTTTGCTTTTAATCACGCCCTAAACAGCCCTTTATTTCCGAATTTTTTACTGTGAATATTGAAACACCTCGTCGATCCAAACGCCTTATTTGATGGTTATTTACTAACAATTTGCACATGATAAATTCTTCTTCTTTCTTTTTTTATACATTTGAACATGATTGTTGAGCTGATGTGCAAAAGAATTTCTCATTTCGTTTTTATTCGGACGAGGAGTTCAACCCCCTCATGGATTAGCCAGACCACAGCGTCTATAAGCAGACGGTGGATGTCCACCGTCCTCTGGAGTTTTCCAGAGGCGGTGGAGGTTTTTTGTTGCTGCCACGGCTTCACACGTATATGCTTCTTATGCTCTTATTGCAGAGACAGAGGCATGAATGCTGGAACAGCAAATATCCCTTGGTGGATCGCTCGCTTGCTAATTGCTATCATCAATTCAGGATCTCCTAGTGCAATTTCAAGATGTGTGCATCAACCATATATATGGTCAAGCAAATCAGGTGGTTGGTTGTTTAGCTAATTTTGTCTTTTAGATAATTATATTTTCCTGCACATGGCTTGGAGGTGTTCCTTATTCGCTAATCCGTCAGGTGTCTTAAGGAGCCCGTTCTAAATGGAAAAGGCTGTTGTCAAACAAACCAAAAGCAGTGTATTTTTGGGGTTTTGGGCTTTTTTTTTATCAAAGCCCATTAGAATGGTCATGGCCTCCTTAGGAATTGGATTTTTTCCCAACTCAATTTAGGGGGTAAAAAGAGGTTTTGATAAGGGCAGTGATAACCCTACAGCAGATTCCTACACATTTCCATACACAGCTGATGTGTATGAAAATTAGTGGGTGAACTGATATGGGGTCACATCAGTTCACCCACTCATTTCCATACACATCAGCTGTGTATGGAAAATGTGTAGAAATCTGTTGTACAAATATCATTTCCTTTTTTATAACACATAGGGGTTTCATAAAAGAAAAAGAAAAAAGAAAAAAAAAGATAACACATAGGGGTTAAATACATTTTTACAAGATAAGCATTTTCAAAAAATTTGTCAGAGTCCTCCATTATTTTGTTCTCCAATTATGTCAAGCTTAGTTGTCAAATAAAAAAATACTACCAAATTTAAAACAATGTCTACATTAGTTGGAATAAACCTTTGCACAATAAATCATGTTTCTACAAGTTTTTTTTACATAAATAACTAGAAAAGACAAAAGAAAAAACATTATAAAACCATTAAATTGGAGTTTCATTTATAGTCCCATCGCGACCCATGGTCAAGTAGGTTTGAATAACCCACCTAGATTAACATGAAATGCAATGGCTAGTCGTGTGTGAGCCAGGGTGGACAATAACTTTTGTTATTCCTTTCTCATTTTATTTTAGTTAGAGGTCAAATTTTATATAGAGAACGGTTTACATGAGATCGTTCTCACACAAGGAGCATGAGGTTAATATTTTAGGTAATTGGATTCCGATCCAAGGGTTGATATCAAATCAATAAGTAGGTGAGTGTGTATAATCATTGGGCAGGTGAGTTCTTTGTAGCCATATGTAGTTGTCAAATCAATATCTAATGGCTACGAATTCAATTGACCTCATATAAAGCTGCATGAGAGAGACTTCATTTAAACTTTTTCCCTCTTATATATTGAGTTTGTAGACAATATATCATTCATCCAAACATAAAAATCAATTTTTTTTTGTAAAGTTTGGGAATATGCACCGAACCTAAAAATGAAATACAAATTTCTTAAGTTTAGTGTGGAAGATATATTGCCAACGGTTTAGTAACGGGATAATTGGTTCACCACCGCTTGGTTTAGCCAGTCCACCGTTAACACAATCGATGGATGTCCAATGTCCGTGTTATTTATATCCACCGATTGTATACTATGAAGATACGCGAACGGTGAATATCAGCCGACCATATTAAGGAGTGGGTTGGCTAAAACGTGGGATAGTGAACTACTCATACTCAGCACCTGTCAGGTCGTGCACATGAGCAACGAGAAGTTTATTCAGTACTCCAGGGTGGACCATGTTGGATTTAGTCCCACTTTACCAGAGCCTTCGGTCTTCAAAATTTTTCTAGATAAAGCACACACCTGTTCCTTGTGTGCCGCCAATCTTGGAGATGGACAGCTCTAGTAAGGGGCCGTTTGGGGCGTGATTAAAAGCAAAACATCCAGATGGGATGTTTTGCTACACCGTAGCATCCAGATGGGATGTTTTGCTACACCGTAGCATCTGGATATTTTATATATCCAGCTGAAACACCTCAGGAGGTGTTTCAGCTGGATGTAAAAATCCACATGGATGCTACAGTAGATATCCAATATCCAGTGTGGATATTTTTACAATAATCACGCTCCAAACGGCCCCTAAGTAGGGTGATAAATGGGTTATTTGGTTAGTGAATTTTAATGAATCTAAACTTTAATCAAGAGATAATTTTATTAAGGCCGAATTGGTGTAAAATGAGAATGTTGGTTGCTGAAGTGAAAATTCACAATGCAGTCTTAATTTGATGAATCTCCACAAATTAAGCCCGAATTGAAGAAAAATCCTTACAAAAATTCATAAACCAAACAGGATTCACTTATCTCCAAAATCCAAATTCATGAACCAACAGTCCAACAGAGCCCAAAATAGACGTGGCATTCCCATTCTCCCAACCAACAGGAAGCGTGCCGGCCTTCAGCAGCTGCAAGGTGAGACGGACGGGACAAGCAAAGAAAAGCGGCTTATGACTCGTCACAAGTCAAAGGAGTTAGGCCATCCATGGCTGTATTCCAGTACACGACACTCTCTCAGCTCCAGATCACAGAATCGAAGGGTCAACAGCGACTCGTCGTACTAGATTCTCATGTGCGCTTATTTGCACTCCTCCCTCCTGGCCACATCCGTAATCTGGACGGAAAAGCGACTCCCTGACGTGGCACTTCCTCCACGTGGCATGTCGCCCTCTCCGGATCAGGTTGCTCCTCCCAACCTGTGGCCGTCACGGTTCCCGCCCTAGATATTTTTACCTGATTTCCTCTATCCCCGCCCACCTTTTTTCACACATCCACCATTTCTCAAATAAAAGACCGTGTGTGAACAAAATATTAAGAAAAATTTTGGTTTTTACTATTCCACTCCCTCGTATAATGTAAGAGGGAGAAAAATCAAGAAACGGACGAAAAGGAGGCGCGGGCGCCCAAGAAAGTTGGCCCTTTATCCGGACGAGGAGCGGAGAGCTCGGACACAAACCAGAGCCACCGAGCCGCTCGCCATGTCAGCCGCCTTCAAGCTCCAGCTGGGCCCTCGGACCTTCGACTTCCTCCCGAGGTGCCGGACGGGTTCTCGCAGTCTTCCGGCGATTTCCTTTCTCCGGCCACCGACGTCGAGTTGTGGGCGGGAGTCGCCGGCGCGGGTGTTTCGCTGCCGGTCGTTCGGATCAGAGGACGGAGAGGCGGAGGATAAGGCGCCGGAGGGAGAGGTGGAGAAGAGGAATTTGAGGTTGAGGAAGAGGAATGAGGTGCTCTACTCGCTCAAGTCGCTGATTCTCGACGTTTCCGGGAGGCGGTCGGGGCCCGCGGTGGAGTACCGGAAAGCGGTGGCGTGGGCGGAGGAGCTATTCTTCTCCGTGAGTGGGAATTTCTCGACATTTTCTAGTTTTTTTGTACTTTTTTCTCTTCGGATTCTTTCGCATCATTTCTAGTTTGAGCTTACTCAATTAGGATTTCTGATGATTCCTTATGTTTCTGGATTTTGAATGCTTGGTAATTATTCAATCGGAATGTTTCAACTGGAGAATATACTGTTCTTATGTTACAGTCCCTTTGTTCCATACTAATAGTCCTATTTGATTTTTCAAATGAACTGATTTGAGTTCATTTTGAAAAACCAAATAGGGCTACTAATATTGAACTAGGGGGAGTAAGATACGAAGAAATGCTCCCTCCGTCCCACTTTAATAGTCGATTTCATTTTGAAAAACCAAAGTAGACTACTAATGGGAAACGGAGTCCGGAGTAGTTGTCTTGTAATAAGCAGATGTTGATTGTTGACTTGTCTGACCAGATGGAAGCTTGTTTGGTCTAGATACTGATCCCGTTTCATGGCCTGCAGTTTGCTACTCAGTTTGGAAGATACCTCTTCACCATGATGAGTACGGGAGTGATATTGGCGATTGGGTTTCAGTTATCAGGTTCGTTTGAGGGATGATGCATTATTATATAAAGAAAGCAATACATTTTTTAATTATAGGTTGTGTATAGTAGGGGTGTAAACTGACGGATACGGACGCGGATAAGCTAAGTCCGTAGCCGTCCGCTCACTCTAAAAATAAGTGTCCGTCCGTGCGGACACCCCTAGGTATCCGTCCGCATGTGTCCGTCACGGACACGGACGGACACGGACACTATGAAGTAAAAGGTATTCCTTCTTTAAAATTGATAACCGATAATTCTTAGTTATTGTCGTCCATTGTCAACTCAATCATTCTTTTCAGTTTTCCCATGATCCTCTCATAATGATGAACTATTTTCAAATACAAAAATCACTTCTCTCACTGTCCGTCTGCATGTTGATGAAAGCTCGTTTTTTTATATATATACGGACGAAACGGACGGCTCCGGACGCGAACACAGTCTTTCCGCGGCCGCAGCCGTTTGGAAGACGGACATGGAAAGCTGTCCGTGTCCGTGTACGTGTTCATGACGGACAGAAAATTATGTCCGTTTAGCCATCAAAACGGACAGACGGACACGGACATCCGGACGCCGTTTACACCCCTAGTGTATAGGAGTATTGAATGATCTAAACTTCTTCTATTGCGATATTTGAAGGTGGTGACAGTCAGATGAATACTTTGATTTGGTATAGCTGGCTCGGTGGGATTATAATTGGTACCATGGTTGGGGCAAATTTGGTCCTAGAAGAACATTGTAAAGCTGGCCCGAGGAATGTTGTCATAACAGGAAGGTATTACATTTGCATCCCCACTTATACTTAATATGGCTATTTCTTTAATACATTTACTTTCACGTTTGATCTCAACATTTATTTCTGGTATTTTTTTAAGAAAAAAGAAAAAAAAAATTGATTTTAAGAATAAGAAAGAGGTGAAAAATTGTAAAAATGTAAGCATTCTTCTGCTAATTCACGTTCAATATCTTTCCGATGCAGCACGAGAGGGCTGGGCAAAGCACTTGCTAGAGAATTTCTTCTTTCTGGTGACCGAGTTGTTGTTGCTTCTCGAAGGTGGTATCAATGAGTTTGTGGATATCTCCCTTCAGATTGTTTGCTTCACTTGTACTAATGCCATGTATCACTTGTCTTTTTTTACAAGGCAGCCCTGAGTCTGTAGATACAACTGTATATGAGCTCCAACAGAACTTAGAAGAAAGTCGACTTAAAGCAAATAGCAAGAACAGAAGATCGATGGCCCATGCTAAGGTGGTTGGTGTCTCATGTGATGTTTGCAAACCTGGTGATGTGAAGAAGTTGGCTGACTTTGCTGCGTCTAAGCTTGGTTCCATTGATCTTTGGGTGAGTACTACAAATAATTATGTTTGATTTCCAAGAAAGTCATCTGAGGGCAATTAAATTACACATTCTTATAAATTAGTCAGGATGTGGGCAGCTCTACATGTATCCACTGAAATGCATGCTTGAAATGATAAGTTTGAGCAAAGCCAGGCAATATGCTATGCTCTAAATATTCCCGCTGTAAAAATGGATTGATTGGGAAATGTAAATGTATTTTAAGTACAAGGTAATGCATGGAAATCCGGATTTCAGGCTTAAACTGTCTTCTAACATTTTTTTTGGTTCACAATTTAAAAAATTTTGGTCATGGGTTGTGTTATTTGTTGGCTATTCAGAGAGTAGTTATTCCTGATGGAATCTAATTCTCTCATATCTTATTGGTCTCTACAACCATAATTGCAGCTTGTTTACAGTTCTATGGGAGAACTATGATTGATTCTGAAGACTGTCAAAATGATGATTGATATCTTATACTACTCGTAGTTTTTTTCTTTGTGTCTGATACATTCTCATGTTTATTATCTGTGGCAGATAAATAATGCTGGTACAAACAAAGGATTTAGGCCATTGCTACAATTTACAGATGACGATATTGACCAAGTAAAGCTTTTCCTAGCAATTCCTTTTTACTTTTTTATAAACTGATACAACTTGAATTCTAAATCCTTAAACGTATGGGCCTGAACAAATTTATGAATATAAAATGTTTTCATTCTAGTTCAGAAAATGACCGTGTGATCTACCCATATTGTGCTTCTGCAAGATCTTCATTCACGAAATAATACTGAATGGGATGCTCTTGAGTATGGCTTCCCACTTGAACATTCCATACAGGCTACAGCTTCCCTTCATATATTTCTCCTACTTTTGTTCCATAACATCACAGACTCCCTTTCCCCAATTTATAGATACTACTTTTTTGTTCAAATATACATTAGGAAGAACCTTCTGATGTTTTTTCTGTCATTGAAAATGTATGATACAAATTTAACTGATCATCCTGTAACATCAATGAACGCGAAGAGCTGAAGACACTTCTTATATAGTGGTTCAGTCTCAACCTCCATGGAAAGGCAACAATAATCTAAAGATGATTAACCTGATCATGAAAAACTCCTTTGTTGTGCAAACAGTAACTCATCGTTTCACGTTGGACCAGGTTTGCAGCTGTTTGAGATAGATAATGCTGCTAACTGAGCTGTGAAGCTAGCTACTTCAGTTTCATATATATCATTGATCACATTGACTGGGTCCAACTTTTGTATATATACCAATGCACTTATCTGTTCTGATTGCCGCAAATAAACCGCTGTTTGTTTAGATATACTTTACTCTTAGTAGCACATTGTCACTTACATTACTTGGTTTTGTCCAGATAGTATCAACAAATTTAATCGGTTCTCTAATCTGCACACGAGAAGCACTGCGAGTTATGATGTCTCAGAAGAAGGGAGGCCATGTATTTAATATGGATGGAGCAGGTTCTGGTGGCTCTAGCACTCCATTGACTGCTGTGTAAGTTTCTTATTTTGCATCACTCAAGAGGCCTTTGTGCACATGTTCCAGGAGTAAATTTTGTGCATCCTCGTAGACAAGGCTCAGTTATGCTTTTTTGCATCTGATTGGGGAAAGAATAGGGGGATTTAGTTACTGTTTATTAAAATTATGGCATCTTGCACCTATTATACAGATATGGATCTACCAAGTGCGGTCTAAGGCAGCTTCAAGCATCTCTTTTAAAGGAGTCCAAGCGGTCCAATGTTGGTGTGCATACTGCATCTCCAGGCATGGTTCTAACAGATTTGCTTTTGAGGTAAATTTGTGCCAGAATTGGATGGACTTAAAATTGGAAGATGAAAATTAAATTGTACTGAAAAAGTTAGTCCATAATTAAAGCACTTTACAATTACTCAGCTGTGTAATAATAGCGTTTGCGTATTAACTTGAATAAATTAAGTCCTTGGTCTTTGTTATTTTAACAGTGATAATTTTGTCGATGTTTGCTCGCAGTGGTTCTACCCTTAAAAATAAGCAAATGTTCAACATAATCTGTGAGCTTCCGGAAACAGTGGCTAGGACATTGGTTCCTAGAATGAGAGTCATCAAGGGAACTGGCAAGGCTATAAACTACTTAACTCCTCCTCGTATTTTGCTTGCGTTAGTAACTGCTTGGTTGCGCCAAGGTCGGTGGTTTGATGATCAGGTAAAGTGGCTCTTTTCTAGAACGTTACATACTTTGAAGACAAGCTGGAATGTGGATGATCATTCAACCTTTTGTTGTTATTGTTTGCATTAATGTGTCACTCCAGGGTAACTCATTTTGGTTTCATTGTTTGCAACTTAAATTCCTTTTTTTTTACAGGGAAGGGCACTCTATGCTGCTGAGGCAGATCGGATCCGTAATTGGGCTGAGAGCCGCACTCGCTTTTCATTCACTGATGCCATGGAAATGTACACAGAAAACACATGGGTCTCTGTTTTCTCGCTTTCCGTGGTTTGTGCTTTCATCATCCTCTCGAGCTCTACCTGAGTAGCAATTTTTACATTTCATTTTCCAACTCAGAACATTGGAGGAGGCAAACAAATTCAAATACCTCCAAAATTGACAGTAAAGGCCAAAAGGTCTCGTGCAACAGCTGCTGCCACCTATTTTTAACTCCTGCAACCCCATTTTACTGTCATTTCTACAATGGCATGCCTTAACGATTTGATTCCATGAGCTATAAGCTTCTCAATTTAGATGCTTGTAGTATAGAATCTTTTCGTGTAAAAATGTGTTGTGAACGATCTGTAAGGGCATCCCAGTGGCCCTGAAATCTTATTCAAAATGCAATATCTGGTGTAAATGTGACTCTCCTGACTATGCGACGACAATAAAAAAGTTGTTCTGTTTCACAAAAAATCACTGACAAACCATTGGGGGCTAAGTTTACTCAACAACATGCAGATCTGGAGCGAACTATGTGCAAAAACTTGTTTGGTATACTGCGGCTCGGACTTGTGCTCTTAAATGATATCATCATTATGTGCAAGTCAAGGTTCTCTTTCTTGTTATGTGGATAGTGAGATCTAAAAGGCAATTGTTTCAATTGTTTCTGCACATTTCTAAAGTAGCCTATTGGAGATGCTTTAGACGGTTTAATCAAAATACTCCCTCCGTTCCAAAATACTATGTACATTTAGAAATATTCATTTTCTAAAATATTGTGTACATTTTGCCAAATTATGTGACTTTCTCTTTTTAAAATTAGAAGAGACTTGAAAGGATTGACTTGAATTTAGTTCGTGAACGAGCATATGAGTTGGACGGGATATGAAGGAGAAGAAGTCATGTGATTTCCTTGCGGGTTTCATGGTCCAATAAAAATAAAAATTTCTCAAATGTACATAGTATTTTGGAACGGAGGGAGTACTTTCTTTTGGGACAATTATCAGCCCTCAAGAGCACAACACGTTAACTTAACTAGGTTTAATCTTGGTTGATCACCCGGAGGATGGGATGGAGATGGCAAATAAAAAGAAAGCCCAGCGGCCAGCGCTGACAGTTCATTACTTCCTCATCAAATTGAATTCGGTGCAACCCCTGCCATCAACCGCTCATTGGTCGTCCTTATTCAATCTTTTTCTTTTTAATTAATAAGGAGTACAAACCTTAATGAAACGGCTTACAACCTGAAGTCTTAATCCCGGACTGATTATGAAAAAATATGGGCGGACTCCTACAGTCCCCCCATGGCAAAAACCCCAAAAAGGTGGAAAAGGATTGACACCTTCAAAGGTGGTCTTCTTTGCATATGTCCGTATCAACATAACCTACATTCTCCCAGCTTCTCCCCAAATAAGCTACCCTTAAACTCTTACGAATATATTCGTGTCTAATTCTATCTCTTTTAGTTATCTTAGTTATCCACCTTAGCATTCTCATTTTGGTTATATTTAACTTATCTATTTGACTTCTCTTTGGTGCCCAACACTCATGCTCCCCCACAGAGTATTGAAGGCCTAATAGTTATCTTATAAAACTTGCTTTTAAGCCCTTTTGGAACATGTCCATCATATAAAACTCCTGAGGGTACCCTCCACATAAAACTCATGAGGTTGTCATCCACTTTAACGAAATTGATCACACTTTAACACTTATTACCCATTTTTTTCAACTAAGGTTTTTACCTTCCTTAAAATTAAATTTCAAGCATTTTGTCTTAATCCTACTTATTTTGAAACATTTTGATTCTAGAACCTCCCTCCATAATTCTAGTTTTGCATTCAAATCTATTTTACTCTTATCAATTAAAACTACATCATTTACAAAAAAATATACACAAAAGTACACTATCTTGTATATGTCTAGTTAACTCATCCATAACTAAAGTGAAAATGTAACACCCGAAAAAAAATCGGTATGCTTATTAAAATTGATTGATCTAAAATACGAAATTTTGATGCTTGTTTTTGCTATATTTTACAATTTAGGTTGAAGTACATTAAGAGAGTTTTCCAACGCCACTGACGGTGCGCAATTCGGAGTTCGGAGTTTGAATTTTGGTATGCGATCGATCGTCGAGGTACGCGATCGATCTCCTTTGTCCCCGATCGATTGTTTTTACTGGAAGTGCAGCGATCGATCGCAACCGCAGATTTTGAATCCGGAAAGTGTTATTTTTAAAAAACCTAGTTAAAGTAGATATAAAATCCTAACTAATCAATGAGGATTAAGTTTAGGACGAGAGTTGAGAGATTGGATTGAGAAGGAATCCTAAAGAAAATATATCCTAGTTGCTATAGGCATAAGGTCTATATATAAAAACGCATGAGAGGGGGCTAACCTGTGTTTTATCACACTAGAGAGTTTGTGAACACCCCAGCCTTGTTTCTCTCTCCTTCTCCCTTGTTCCAGCAATTTTTTCCCTTCTTCTTCATTCAAGTCTCGTCATATTCAAATGAGCGAAGGTCTCGTGGCATAGAGAAGAAGAGGAGTTACGTTTGACGTGCAGTTTTCGTACTATAAATGGGATAGGATGGTTTTTCCTACTAAGTTTGATTCTAAACTCTTTCTATCTATTCTATGATGAGTTATTTGATTCCATCTCAGTAATAGAGATTATATATGTGCTTGATTTGTTAAGAGATTTTATATTAATTATGATTATAAGTATGATTATTGATATTCGTTGAGTGTTATCTCTTCTAATGCTTACATGATGGTTTTAGATGAGAACATTATTCATCTCTTGATCTTTTGGATGTCAGAAAGTTATATTTTGATTCTGTAAAGGTTCTGGTTTAATTGTACGATATGATTATAGGTTGGGATTCTTGGGTTAAGATCTCTTAAATCAGTTTATATAATGAAAGTTGTATAAAAGTATGTAATAAATAAGTTCCATAACATATAAGGATCTATAACAATCCTAGGAGGGGAGTATTTAAGGTTAATAAGATCCTATTATCATGATTAAGAATTAATATTACGTAATTAGTATGTATGATTAAGTCTTAAGGTTCTCGGCCAAGACTGTTCCTGTGCCGACGACCTGTAGTATAAAAATCATAACTAATCACAGAAAAATCAGAAATATAGGTCTTTTATTGGGTTGGAAACTAGAATCATAGGGCTATCTACTGTTAAAATTTCAAACTTAAACTCCTATTGTGCAGACTGTGGGGACAGTCGGAAAGTGGTTGTTATTATCAAAATAGTTTATTATAATTAAGGTTTAAGTCACTAATGAATACTAATACTTAATGATAAATTTTAATCTGATTGAAATATCTCTAATATATGTTGTAAGATATGATATGGCCTACTATTGTAAGATTAGTTGGTTTAAAAAGGTTATTATTATGGATAAGATATTATAATCTAGAGTCTTATTGTATTAAGAATCTAATACTAGCTTTGTGTCGGTTTGAGTTCCACTTGGAGATCAAACCATTTCAATCATTCTTTTATTTTAAATTCAGTTTCATAAATAGGAGAACCTAAAATTCCAGAGATGTTCCTATCTAAGTTAGACATGAAGCATGTTGTTTGAATTATGATTGTGATCTATTATTACTCTTTCGGCAAGTTACCTATTGATCAAAGACTTTGGAATCTCAGCGGTGTCCTTGCGAGGAATTGTATCTTAGTGTATGAATATATATACTCCAAAGAGTGAGTCTATTCCGGTAAAAGAAACCTTGAAACCTTTGAGTGTTGCAACCTCTATTCCTTTAAAATATTGTTCATATTGTTACATGACTGTTTTCTCCACTAGAGACTTTACTAGAGACTTTGCGAGGATCTCTCCGAAGTAGATTCCTAATATGCTCATTAAAGCCATTGCTAGATCTTACGAGGTCTTCGATTATTTATGCCCGAAGGGAGGCACTATACGTATGTTAGACTGATGATATTACGGAAGATCCTTAGTCTCTGCCCATCGTGTCCGTAAGCACTGGTGGGGCCAACATCCTACACACATGGCAGAGTTCCAAAGAGAGAACTCCTATGGTGGTTTTGGTATGATTATTTGGTCACTTGCAAATGATAAGTTCAACAAGCAGAAAGTGTAACTCCTTGCACTATAGATGCCTGGAGCCTTTGGTAAAATTATTATTCTCTCCTTACACATGTAATCATTCGGAGCCTTATTGTTATTCTTTCCCAATACTTGCGAGTTGGGATTGTTATTGTTGACTAACCTTTCTGTTCAAGTGAAGTAAACTTTATGATCAGTCCTTCAAATATTATATATGTTCCTATTTTTATTGAGTAAACCTTTCTTCATACTTTTATTGTGTCTCCAGTGGGTTTTTATATCCTACTGGGTATTTCTGCGGAATACTCATGCATCATCTGATGCAGCAGGCGTGAAAGAGCATTGATTCAGGACGATTGCAGAACAGGAAGGTAACGCAGATGCGTGAAGATGATTATAGAATTTTTAGTTATTTGCTTAGTTTGATATTTGCTGGTCGTTGTGTGCCATAGTTTTTATGATTTCTTTTGTTTGACAATTTATGATATTTCCTGCAATAAAAACTAAGTAGGTTTCATTTTATACATTTACAATGTTTTATTTGGAGATTAGATGATGAGTTCTCACGTTCTTGATATGATCATGGTATTGACGATTGCGCATCATTTTGAGATGATGTAATTGGTTGGTTCGATTATCCGAAGTCGCGTCCTAGATTTTCTACCTCACCAAAGATGGTATTTAAGAAGACTTTCGCACTCCGATCGAGGTGGGGGGTTTTGGGGCGTGACAAAAAATATAAGTACTTAAGGCTGACCACCTTTGTTTTCCCTCAATTGTTCGTACACTAGTCACAACCCCATCATACATATTCTTTATAATATCGTTCTAACTTTTATGGCTCCTTCTTCTTTAAAACATTCCAAATGAGCTATATCGACATTCTGTCATAGCCTTTTTCTAAAACTATGAAGGTTATATAGAGGTCTTATTTTTTATCAATATACCTCTCTACTAATTATCGTAACAAAAATATAGTTTTTGTTGTTGACCTCTCTGACATGAAACCAAATTAATTCTCTGTTACTTTAGTTATTTTTAATGTCCTTTTACTACTCCCTCTTATAACTTTATAGTATGCCCCATAAATTTTATACCATTATAGTTTGCACAACTTTAAATGTCCTATTTATTTTTATACAAGTAGTCAATAATACAACACCAACCGGTACAACAAAGACTTGAAGGAGATCCAGAAGCTGGCCTTGGAAAGGCAAGAGCATGGAAGTAGTGAATATGGCATAACTATGAGTGAGTACGATGTTAATCCATCTGTTTCAAGTAATGAAGGACAACAAACTAGAGAGATGGAGATGGGAAGAATGGAGCAAGACTCAAGGTTTTAATGCAAGCTAATTATTAGTCATTTTATTAGTAACATTTTTTCCCATTTTTTTTTCATTTTCGTTAGTGATTTCAAAGAATTTTGTGACATAAAATGGACCATCAAAATTGTAGGGTAAATTGCACTTGACCCCTATGAATTATGATAAAATTACACTTAACCCCTATGAATTTTAAAAATATGCACTTAACCCATATGCAATTTAATTGTTAGATGATTTTACCAATGATATCTTCTACCGATTTTACTTCAATTTTAACGTCTTTGGTAGCCATGGAGACCATGCTAAGTAGCTAATTTTACTTACATTGGGGAAAATAAGGCTGACACATTGCTATTGTCTAGTAATATGTTGACGGTATGTGTACACTACCTTTTTTAGGTAAATTAAATTGAATTAAAGCCCCAAAAGGGAAAGGAAGTACAGAAGCAGGTGAAACACCTAATAAGTCCTAAAATGACTCAGAAAAAGAGCTAATTAAAGAAATCAACTAAGAAATCATAATGATTGAGTACAGTAGCTCGAAAAGATAAAGCACATTGATGATGAGACTTATAACCGAATCAAGATTA
Organism: Houttuynia cordata; assembly: GCA_039654745.1. Taxonomy (NCBI): domain Eukaryota; kingdom Viridiplantae; phylum Streptophyta; class Magnoliopsida; order Piperales; family Saururaceae; genus Houttuynia; species Houttuynia cordata. The sequence continues at coordinate 11,547,149 of CM077502.1, read as the reverse complement.
GACGAAGATTCATAAAAGATCCTCTTATTCCTTTCATGCCAAATTGCAGAGATAAAGATATTGAAGATATATTTTAAGAAGAGGCCATCATACTTGTTGGATGCACAAAATTGAAGAATCCAATCAATCTCGTCTTGAAAATGTGAAACTCGATGAGCAATATGACACTTGTGAAAAAAAGTTGCCCAAATAGATTTGCTAAAAGGGCACTAAAAATGATATGATTAATAGTTTACAGTTAGAGCAACATAGAACACATCTGTTAGGTATCAGTAAGCCTCGTTTTTGCAAATTATCTATAGTAATGAGACCATTAGACAGGGCTATCCAAGTGACAAAAACTTGTCTACAGATGCATAACTAAAGACCACCAAACCACATGCGTATGTTTTTGTCAAATAAAATTCCAATAAGCCTTATAAGAAAACTTCCCAAAGGGTTTGAGCCAATGAATAAAATCTTTGTCTTGAGTAAGAAAATTGAGAAATTCCAAGACCTCTCTGGTGCAAGTAGTGGCTGCAACAAAATTCCAATGCCCTCAGAGATTGAATAAGCAATAGTACTATGAATATTACCTCCAAGAATGACCATATTTCTATGACCAAATTGGGCAATGAGAGGCCGGTTGTCAGCCCATGGATCAGACCATATGAGAATACTCTTGCCATTACCAATTGAATAGTGAAATCCTTGCATCATAAACTGTTGAAGGGACATAATAGAATTTTAAACACGAGAGGCATGCAGAGTATAAGCTATCTAAATAGAAGACCCATCTAAGTAAACACCATGAACCAATAGGCTCTCTTTGAGGGAGAGCACTCGCCTAAACAACTTAGATAATCCTACCCGATTAGAATCAAGAATACCTTTAAGACTAAGGTCACATTCCTGATAAGGCTTATCAGGAAACATTGCTGAAAGATGAGGGAGAGGAGGAAAAATAAGGAAGAACGTAAAAAAATGGGCAAAAACGGATGAAAAATGAGCGAGTTATGACATTTTAAAAATTGCAGTTTTATTGTGTAGAATATACACGACTTGACCATTTATCGTGTATGCGACATACACGATAAATGTTCAAGTTGTGCATTTTCTAGTGAAAGATTATTATCTGGGGCTTAACACAAGGATTCACTTCTTTTTATCACACAATTTCATGTATGTAGAAATGCAAACTAGATTTGAAACGATGCAACTAATTTAGAAGATGCACCATCCTCTCGCTCAGTGCCATCGATATGTACAAGACTTGGCTCCAAGATATTCATTGAGTTTGCAATCAGATCATCCATACTTGAAACGTGCAACATCCGCATATGGCTATTCTTGTCCTCCACTCGAGGCACATACAGCTTGTTGGTGCTCCGTCCATCGAAATCTTCACTTTGAAAATAAATGTAAGAAGTTCTTAGCAATAGCATCTCTTCTACTTCATTAGGATCACAGAAAGATATATAAATTGAACTTGTCGCTCGTCGGCGAGTATTTCACGCATTTGCCCATTTTTATCCTCTTATTTCATAGTACAGGAGCGGTCGAATACCAATGGGTGACCTTTATATGTGTTTCTTTACATGTAGATCTTAATTTTTGTAGTTGGGAGGGCTTTCCTGCTGCTCTTACATCAAAATCCCTTCATTTTTCTCGTCTTCTCCGCTATTTTTACAGTTTTTCGGCATGAAATTTTATTTTTTCTTGGTTAGATGGCGCTGGCGGTGATTTGAACCTCGATGATTGACAGACTTTCGCCAGAATGTCTATTCCCCAACTGGCCATTAAATCGTTAATTTTGGGAAGAAGGGAGCTTTTTCCATATTACCTGGTGCCCATTTGGGAAGAAGGGCATTTTGGGTACTTTCCAGGTCATACGGAAGAAAAGAAAAGATTCCAGGTAATATGAGAAACCAGAAGTTGGCACCAGGTAATATGTAAAGAGCTCGCTGTGTTAATTTTAAGTCACTTTCCTTTCGTCATTAGTCTTTGAATGCAAAAAAGACAACATTGTATCTCAAACAAACATGGCTAATTTGACTAGGTTTTATGTAAATGAACCAGTCGTTGCTGCTCATTGTGATCTGCGGTCTTTACATATGACTTGGCGCCAACTACAGGTTTCTCATATTAGCCGGAATCAATTACTTTCTTCCATATGACCTGAAAAGTACCAAAAATGCCCTTAGGTATAAGCACCCACTCTCCATTTTTCCATATTACCCGGAATCGGAGCAGCTACCCAGAGAAGCTTGCGTTAGTCGGAGAAGAAGGAGTTCCTGCCGGCCTCTCCACCCATATCATCGCCGGTGCCGGCGCCGTCGAACTCCGGAAAGGTCATCTTCGCGGCAAAAAGCGGGAAAACGAGTGGGAAAGACCGGGTATTGGAAAACAACTTCAACGGAGGCAGCGTACATAAAAAAACCCGTAGGTGAAGTTCAAATACGATTATTTTTATCATGAAAGTTGGTTCCAGAGAAGAAAGTTAAAAACTTGGCAAGTTTTCAACTATTGTTACAGTCGTGTGTTCGACAACACGATTACAACAATAGTCGTGTTTGATGAAACACGACTCATAGACGTTGCTTTTCACTCATATACGGTTTTCAATATATCATGTCTGACGGTTTTTTAACTTATTTTGCTATTTTAATGGTAGGTACGGATGGAGAAGATAGTTGTTTGCTTACACTACGATGGAGTTTTTACAAATTCTGATAAGTACGTGGGTGGGAAACGGAAGCTCCTGCCTATAGATACACGAGTAAAGTACCTGGAACTGTTGCAGCAAGTGGAAGAAAGATTACCGCTTAAGTCTACATCTGGTACATTAACTTTGTCATATCGTGTTGACTCTGAATCCACATACCTCCTTGAAGACGATAAAGACCTGGAGTCAATATTTATACTTCACAAGAGCAAGCAAGGCACAAATGGACTACTCCGCCTGTACGTGGAGTGGACTTCTACGGGCAATAACATGGAGACTTCGAGACTCAATAAGGAAATGAATGCCAATGCAAATAAGGAGGAGGAGAGGCTACCAGAGGCAGAAGTGAGGCCGGCCAGTAAGACACCGCCGGAGAGGCCGTCCAGCCCAGGCAATAAGACACCCGCATCAGCAGTCGAAGGAGGAAGAGATGAAGATTATGCGATGTGAGACTTCTAAGGCGCAGATATAGGCAAGTCGTGTGCTATTATAGTCGACTATAATAGTACACGACTAAAAATTTTGTCGTGCCTTATGCAACACAACTATATACATAGTCGTGTTTCATAATACACGACTACAAATGAATTTGTGTTGCATAAGACACGACTTCACTACGTGCTATCGTGTTCTCAAGTCCATTCATACATCTTTTTTCACGCAGATTGGGAGATGGAGAAGAAGCTGAAGATGAAGCTGAAGATTCCAATCCAGATGAAGAAGAATTGATGGATGAAGATGAATTACCGTGGTCTGCAGATGAGTGGGATGAGCCTCTTACATTACCACATTTTAGCCACCCAGATCACACGGGAACATCGACTTCTAGAGTTCCCATGGCAGGAGATACATGTAAAGGGAAATCTGTCACGTCGGAGGATGATGAGTACCTCAATACTGAGGGTGATGGTGGTTGGGATTGGGTACCTATTCTGCACAGGCTGGTCCTTCAAAACATTGTAAAGAGGAGACGATGTTGACCAGAAGTATGCAAGCAGAAGACTACGAGGCACAACTTACCTTAGGGGCTAGGTTCGAAAGCGTCAAGCAATTCAAGATGGTTCTGACTGATTTGGCAATCAAGAGGAAGTTCATGTTCAAAGTAGCAGATGAGAGCAAGGAAACATTCGCTGCAACGTGCAAGGTTTCGGGGTGCAAGTGGTACATACGGGCGTCGAACAGACTTGACGGAGTCAGCGTGACAAGGAGGGAAGAATGGCATACATGTGACACTTCTGTAAGTTCGAAAGATCATCCATTGGCTTCTCACCTCTGGATTGCGAGGAAGTGTCATGGCCTCCATAAAGATTCAAACTCCATAAAAATCTCAAATATCCAACAATACATTGAGAAGCATTGGGGCGTGACAGTCAACTATAAAAGGGCATGGAGGGCGAAAGAGAAATTGATCCGATTGATCGAAAGCAACCCTGAAGACGCATATCGCATTTTGCCACATTACGGAAGGGAATTAGAGCGGTCTAACGCAGGTACACATGTGGTGATAGAAAGATCAGCTGATATACCTGAAGTCCCAATTGAGTTAGCCAGCTATGTTTCAGATGTGTGTTATGGATGTTCGGCCCAGTCGCAAGAGCATTCCGAAGAACACTGAGACCGTTGCTCACGCTTGATGGAACATTCCTAAAAGGAAAGTACCCTAGAGTATTATTAGTTGCTACAGCAGTCGACGGCAATCAACAATTAATGTGTCTTGCATATGCAATTGTCGATAAAGAGAATATCAAAATGTGGTAAGTATAGACGCATGAAACACGACTATTCTAACAGTTGTGTTTTCGACAACACGACTGGGCACACATTTGTGTCTTCGAAAACACAACTACTCATACAGTCGTTTTTTTAATATAGGACCTTCTAACAACCTGAAGCATTCTGTGTTTAATATGCTTTGTCTCTCACTTGTACAGGACGTGGTTCCTCACCTTACTAAAATATTTTCTCTTTACGAACCCCCCGGCCTCTCTGGACACTATTGTCTCAAATAGACAGAAGGGTCTTTTGAGAGCGGTTGCCGATATCTTTCCCGAGGCTCACCATGGGTTTTGCCTAAGGCATATGGCCGCAAATATGCTTAATACTTGGAAGGATAAGTACCTGAAGGAACTTCTATTCCGAGCTGCAAAATGCTTCAGGAGACCAGAATTCGATGCAACCATGGAGAAGATGAAGGAACACAATGAGGCAGCCTAGAAATATGTTGACAATATTCCGAAAACATATTGGGCTAACGCAGAATATCCGGGTAAAAGGTACGACACTCTCACGTCAAACACGTCTGAAAGTGTAAATAATATGCTTCTGAAGGCTAGGTTTTGGCCAATAACTCGATTGATCGAGCAAACGTGGGCGACCACAAGCGTCTATTTTCAGAGACGCCGAATGGAAGCAGAAGGGCTACCGACTCCGTTAACAAAGTATGCACAGAATCATATCAATCAGATGAGGAATAAGAGTGCTGGAACAGTTCCAGTTCAACTACTATCATTATGACAGTTTGAAGTGACATCTTTATACCATGTGGTAAGCATAAATTCATTTTTTGTAAGAGACGACTATACACAAAGTCGTGTCGTCGAAGACACGACTAGTCATACAGTCGTGTCTTCAACGACATGAGTATCCTTGGAAGACACTGATGTTGTTCATATTTTCGCATCATGATGTTGTTGACCTTACGAATAGAACCTGCACATGTGGCTTCTTCCAGAGCATGGGACTTCCATGCAAGCACGTCATGGCATGTATTGATGAGAGGAGTTTGGAACCGGTAGAATGTTGTGAGAAGTGGTACTACCCAAGTACAAACCGCACCACGTACAAAGAAGTAGTGTTTCCTACTTTCGACAGAAGTCAGTGGGGGAATTATGGGGTTTTATTTAAATACGAACCACCCATGCTTGAAGCTCCAAAGAAGGGCAGGAGAAAGACAAAGAGAATTGAGTCACAGCCCGAGCCACCTGCAAGGACAAGTTCGAAATGTGGGAATTGTCGTCAAGGTGGTCACAACCGTAAAAGGTGCACCAACAGCCCGGTTTCGAAAGAAAATAGGAAGCGCAGGAAACGAAGACTTCCGCAACAAGGCAAACTGACTACGAACGAGACATCACATATACGCCGCTCCGGCTTATCTAAGCCCCCACCATTCTTCACTTAGGATGTAGTCAAATTCTTGTATAACGCATATTAGTTTATACCGAAATGTACGCCTGTAAAGAAAAAGAAAATCAGAAATGAAAAAATAATCTTTTAATGCATCATACGTGTATTTCCATTATAGCCGAATATTATAGTACACGACTATCTATACCGTCGTGTATTATGAAACATGACTATTTACAAAGTCGTGTCGGGTAGTACGCGACTATATATAAAGTCGTGTTGCATGAGAGACGTGTATATACGTAGTCGTGTTGCATGAAGGCCGTATTCAAAGTGATGCTTGCGAAATTTTGTCTAAGGCAACCATGTGTCAAAAATGAATTCGAATTAATTGAAAGAGTACTGTACAACCATGTGTCAAAAATGAATTCGAATTAATTGAAAGAGTACTGTATGTACACCAAATAATCTTTGTACAATAAAAGAATGTGAATAAAATGAATTTGAATTTAGTCTTTATCCAGAAGCCGCATAAAACCCGTAACTGTGACGGCATCTTTTTTGACTCTTCCGGAATCAAGGTTGCAGCGATGACTGGTCGCCAGAGTCATGTAATTCTGGACTGATCAAACTCCGGTGGGTTGACATTAGACGCCAAGTGCGCGACGTACATCATGATGAAGATGCCACAGTCTTTTGAATTCTGTTGCCAGGGTGCTTTGGCGATCTGAGTCATCTTCCAGTCGAGCAAACCAAACCACCCCAGCTTGCCTGCTATCACAACGTTCATGAACTGCGTGAATTTGTTAGCAGCTTTTCTGTGATGTGGATATAACTGGGATCTGCGAGACAGCAGGTTGTAGAAGCGCCATACACAGTGCGGGAAGTGTAGATAGACGAGGCAGAAGTGGGAGCCGGTGCGGATTGGGAAAAATGCGTAGAACATGTTCTTGTTCAAGCTGTCGAGCATCCTCCCCAACTTTTTTATCAATTTCGCATTATTTCCTCCTTCTTTGTGCTCCTGCAAAACCGCAAGAGAGTCAGACAACGATGACTGGCTCGTGGACTGGTAGAGCCCACGACAGGATGGAAGATTGTCGTGTGCTCAAAAAACCAAATCTGCATAGTAAACAGATGAAAACATTATTACAAGGCGCGGTTGCCTTAGTCGACTATAAATAGTACACGAATAGAACTATGGTCGTGTCTATACAACACGACTATATACCTAGTTGTGTTTCATCATACACAACTATAAATATAGTCGTGTTGCATAAGACTTGTTTGCCTTTCGAAGACTATGAATGCTACATACCTAAAGGACATATGCGGCGCCGGTTAGGCATCCACAGCCCAGGCACCCTCCTTGTGATCTCACACCCACTAGTCTACTGGTGTGGGTTATACCAGAAACCAACATGTTATGCATAGCCCCAACCCAATTGTATGACCTCAATCTTGGGAGGTCGTCAATGTAACGGTACAAACAGGGATGAACTGCTCTAGTGCTGTGTTGAAATAGTACCGTGCAGAAGAGGAGGCAGATGATCATCCTCGCCATGTCCTCCTCTTCCATCTTCAGTTCGGCCGCGCTAAGCTTATCTATGATTTCCTCAATGTGTGGAATATCCGCTCTCCTCGCAGTGAAGTGCTTTATGAAGAATTGACCTTTCGGTCGGCGTGTCAAGGAGGGGAGGACCTCAACTGTTTTGCCCTTTGCGGGTAATCCGGTGATAAGAGCAACTTCTTGCTCTGTGAAATGTAACGTCCTGCCCTTGATATTGAAGACCTTCGCCGACTCATCCTAGTACCTGACCAAATGGTCGAGGAGGTTCCGAGATACAGCTACGTCCTCACCTTCAAAAATGACAGCGAAACCAGCATCTTTGATCACTTGGGCACATATTTGGTGATGCTGTAGGAGGGCCGCACACTTTTTTATCGCTCCCGGTTGACAAAACGTCCGAAGCGCCGGTCGAGCATTATATGTTCTCTTTACTGGTCGGTCCATTGGAGCCATCCTCTTCCTGCCCTTTGATTTTGCTATCGAGGTGCCAAGACAAAATCTTGATCCTCCTCCTCTTCCGATGGTATTTCCTCCATAGACTCATCTCTTTTTTTATCCATCTGCAAGGAGAGAGGTAGAGTGGTCAGTAGAAAAGTCGTGTCAGTGAAACACGAAAATATAAAATTCGTGTTGTCGCATACACGACTAAATAGCAAGTCGTGTCTTTTAAAATTTAAAATCCAAATGTCGGACCTTATGAAACTAAAATCAGTAAGGATTATTGTAACTTACCGCGGTTTAGTCGTGTGTATGTGTGTATTTCCTCGCAAGTGCCTTTCACACTCTTCCTCGCCGTCAATTGAAGCTCAATCGGTTAATCCGCCGGTTGCATGCAGGCGGAGGGAGCCGCGGGGGAACTCAGAAGGTTGAAGATCCGAAATACCGACGTATACGCTTTAAATCGCCGCCTTTGTGCACTCTCCCTCAGTCGTGTCGTCGAAATGCAGCATGGGGCAGCTCCAAATCGAGATGGGGGACACGAATAGGCTCGTCAAAATCCGCAGGGGTTGCTGGTTGAATTGTCGCTCGAACTCGCCGGTCGCCGGTGAAGTCACCGGAGAACCCTTGTATTTTTTCGTGTTGTACACAACACGCCTCTTTGCACAGTATTAGCACGAAAAAATAGAAAAAAGGGCATTTTGGGTACTTCAAGTTCAGATTCCAGGTCATATGAGATTTCAGAGGAAAAATTAGGTAATATGGGAATATGAAAGTTGGCACCAGGTAATATGGAAAAAACTCTTATGATCTCAATCATACGAGCCTTCGGTCAGCTCATCTTTTCTATACAATTGTTCGGTCATGTTTGCTTTGGTTACGAAGCATTCCCCATGTCCGCATGGTCTTTCCCTTTAAACGACAACTTTTAGGTCCTATTTTATTAACTATAAAAAAAAGTTCCTATTTTATTGGGTGTGGTTTACATAAAATTAATAAAATTCTGGTCTGGGAGGGGCCTCTTTTGAATTTCGATTGATCCTCTCTCTTTTCTGGCAACACTTTTTTATTTTTATTTTTAGTAAAGGTTGAGCCTCAGAGAGGCCACAGCTTATAACTATGAACATACTCCCTCGGGTCTTTTTTAATAGTTCAATTTGAAATCAATAGCATCTATTAGATAAGACACAAGGGTTGTTCCCAACATGTTGGCCAGGCGCCAATTGCAACACTCTTTTGATTGAAAGCTTTGTAGGCTTTAGCTGTTTCTCTTTTGATTGAAAATTATAATAAATAAAAAATGGGGTCCGGCTTAAAAATTATCCACTAAGAGCTTGTATTGGTAGAGGCGAAACTTAAAGTTCACTGCTTAGATATCTGTTTAGGTATGGTTTAAATATTGACAAAGAATTAAAAGGTTGTGAAAAAGAAGAAAATTATATGACATTACATTGTATTTCACAAGTATTTGATACATCCGTGATACCCACCAAAAAGGAGGTTCTCTGAAAAAGAAAAAGAAAGTTGGATTCATCCAAAATTTGAGGGCACGGGAGTCACTATGAGTAGACCTAGCTTAGCCAAGGAAAATTGAAACAACAATCAAGGGAAAGAATGGAACGTTAAGGTGATGCTCTAGCACCTGATTTCCAAAATTATCCCACCTGTATACTATTCAGCTATACATTAGGTATACGACTTGAGCCTGATCCTTTCCTTCGTCTCCTCCTCTTTTGCCGTTCTTTTAAGAAAAAGAACCAAAATAATGAAAAACCTGAAAAGTGAAAACGAGTTTTAGAAGAGCAATTAAGAATTTAATAAAGCACACAATTATGAAGCACAAACTTTACTTACCAGCAACTACCACAAATAAAGGAAGGAACCACTGAGTGGCAAATAGCATGTGAGTGTCATGCTGCACGGGTAATATAAATTATCAGGATCACCAGAATGTGAAGGTCGCATAAAGGCTTGATCTAACCTCTAACTACATAGTAATACAGATGATTTTCACTTAAAAGTTCAACAAGTGCTTATACAATAGGATCAGCTGACAGTGACATTTTACTCCAATAAAGGAAAAGGACATTGAATCATTAAATAATTAGAATGAGTTGGAATGAGATCATTATGTGAAGACTCTTTTCATGACAAATTCAACTTTTGCCAGAAAGTAAATTATAATTATAGACAAAAAAGAGTTCTGTATCTAATAGTACCTCATCTCTACTTAGCAGACCCGAAAAATCCATTGGTCTGTTGAAACGTTTTCCACCAGTCATTGCAGCAGAATTGCCCTCCAATCTGGATTTCTCCCTGGTCACATTGAAGTCTGTTCCCAAATCAACTGTAGGGTATCCTGGTAATTTTCGGTTTCTTCCCATTACTTGGAAACCATAGCCTTTTGTTCTCCAAACATCAAATCTGGAGTCAGTTCCGCATATCAAGTCTTTGTCTACAACAGCTGAATAAGTAGAAAAGTTTACATCCTTTCTGCGAGACGGTAGCTGCATATCTTCCTCCCATAGGGGAGAAATTCTTCTAGCTGAGTCAGAGAAAAGAACAGGGTCTTTTACATGTGATCCAGTAAAATCCAGAATTTTTTTGAGGAGCCAATAGCAATTGGCAACCATATGGCTACTGTCAAGGCAGTTGGAATCTCCATACACAGCAATACGTCCTCCACCCATCTCCACGAGCCCAAGAACAGGAGAATGCACCTGCAGTGCATAATAAAAGATGAAACAAAGCGAACAATACAAGCATTTGCTTCCCTGTTCACTAATAAATTGACTGATTAAACTCATGTTTTCAATCTAACAGTTGACAGGGTTCCAGTTGGAAAGCACATACTCCCTCCGTTCCAAAATACTATGTACATTTGAGAAAATTATTATTTTTATTGGACCATGAAGCCCGCAATGAAATCACATTACTTCTTCTCTCCCATATCCCATCCAACTCATATGTTCGTTCACAAACTAAATTCAAGTCAATCCTTGCAAGTCTCCTCCAATTTTGAAATGAGGAAGTCACATAATTTGGCAAAATGTAAATAATATTTTAGAAAATGAATATTTTCAAATGTACATAGTATTTTGGAACGGAGGGAGTAATTTATTGCACAGTAATAATTGATGAGGAATTTGTGCATCCTTTCTCTAAAAGAAAAAAAGAATTTGTGCATCCTATCCATCAGAATTTAGGATTATAGAGAACCTAACTGCAAGATGTCCAGATCCATACCTTTGTCACACCAGAGGTCATCAACAAATTTTGCGTAGCACCACTCTCTGAGATATCTTGAAGCTGGAAGCTATGAAGATGACCACCACCAGGAAATCTCACTATATTTGCCCCAGACGCATAGTGACTCTGCTCATCCTCAGTATAGAAGTCCCCATTCAGTATTTTATCACCAAAAGCAATCCCAAATGGAGCCAATAGCTCATTCAAGGCTGGAACATTAGCCCCTCCAGTTATTGGAGTCCACCAGCTGCGAGTGTTATCATCAAAAAAGCGCATTTTGACCATTGTGTCAACATTGTACCAATCAGCAAATACAGCAAGGCCCAAGCCACGGTTAACAACATCATCTCTCAATTTCTCAATCTCTTCCATAAAATACTCATCCTCAAGGTCCACCATGAGCAGTGTCCCATAACGATCAGCATCAAAACATGTCAGAGGTGAACCAAGTGTCTCAATATAGTATCCAGCATCTGTAAGCATGTTGAACATAAGATGAAAATTGGTATGAAGGTGGTCCCCGTGCCAATCAAGGATGTCATTACGAACATCTAGAGAGTCCCTTGGGATGTAACCAGGTGGGTATTTAATGTTATGGAACTGGTCCCATAAAAGTCGTTTTGATCTGGAAGGTGTCGGAATCACTTTTAGTTTCAAGTGAAGGATACATTTACTATTCTTCTGTGGGTTTTCCTCTCCCACTGGTGAAGGGCTACGCACTTTGACAATCACCTTGCCTTCAATGTATCCAGAAAACTGTGCGCCCTCATCCTTAATCTGCATATGAAGTGCCAAAAAACCAGTCCATGGCCAGATAACATCTGAGTATGTGAAATGGATGCTGAGAAGATTGCCCACTTCAGTTGAAGGCTGCCAAGTGGGAATGTCCTCAACATAGCCGATCACACCCATACCATTGAGAATAGTGGCATTAAAAATAACAGGCATGGCTCCTGCATAAAGTGGCTGCCGACAGAAAGGCCAGGAGTAAGGGCAGTCGGAGTAGTCAAGAACACTGGGGAAAATACTTGCTCGAGGCTGATAGCTCCTCAAGATATCATAAGATTCTAGGCTGACAGGGATTAAAAAACATAAGCAACTTTACTAAATATCACTTTTTAAAAAAAATTGCTCAACTTTAATTAAACAAGCTATTAACACTTACAGGTCAATCCTGCCTGCACCTTGTTCATACATGTTGGGACCAGAAAGCTTGGCTGCTCCCTCAACAAGTGCTTGCTTCATGCTTGCTGGGTTTAAAATACTTTTCCGGGAACTTTCAGGAATCACGCTTACAAGTAAGCAAACAACACCTGCGACTACTGGACTTGCAACACTAGTGCCAGACAGGCTTTTGCAACCAGTGCTTATCTTAGATCCCATGATGTCACGTCCATATGCCACAACGTCTGGCTTAATACGACCATACCTACAGGTCAATAAAGTTTAATAAAACACAAACAGCTTGAGTGAAACTTGTAGTACTACATGAAAAGGTAAAAGAGCAAAAAAACGAAATTTGTGGACTTCATAAAGGAATAGAAGAAACTACCCATGGGGAATTTCCCAAGTACTCATGCCACGTGAGGAAAAGGAAGCAATATGGTCACTATAATCAATTCCGCCTACGCCAATGACATCATTCTGATCGGCTGGATTGTTCAGTGTACCATAAAGAGGTCCATCATTTCCAATAGCCGAAACCATAATAATATTGCTCGCTGTTAGCTCCCAAACCTGGAATTTTTTTACAATTGAGCATCTATGTGTAAGGAGTTCATTGCCAAAAGAAGTTACAATGTTGTGTGCATTAGCCACTACCATGTGGCTGAGAAAGCCTAACCTTTTCAACAAATGGAAGATCCAGATAATCTGGTCCACCGATGCTCAGATTAAGCACATCCATACTGGTTGCCATAGCATAATTGAACGCATCAAGGAACCATGATGTATAAGAGACCTGAAATTAAACTGAACACAAATTTCTCAAACTCTAGCCAGAAACTCTACATGCAGAAGATTGGCTTCGTTATCAATTATAACCATGTTTTGCACCTAAAATTAAAACGATAACTAAATGCAATACCAGAATGGACTAAGAATGACTATATGAGGAGAAACTTGGGGGTTACTCAATTATGGATACAAGGAAGCCATTGAGATGGTGCATTCATTTCGAATTTACATATAAATGGCTCTGGCGAGGAGGTGTGATAAAGGATTTGTAGAGGACCCTAGAAGAAAAACAGGACGACCCAAGATGACCTAAAGGAAATAGCGAGTTGTTGTTTAAATAATGGGACAAGTTGTTGTTGATGCTGATGCTGATGCTGATAAGTCTGCAAGAGCACGCTTACATCCAGCTAATAAAGCATCTTATCGTAGACTCACTTCCATGAGACACCACTTCAGGCCTTATGTTGAGTTATGTGAGGCACCACGAATTTCACCAAGTTAATCTCTACTTATTTTTTGGCTAGTAAATACTTAAAATATACATCAAACTGGCAATATCTGATGCAGTCGTCATCAATTTAACAAACCAATGAAACAACAGATCTTCCAATTAAAACTTAAAAATGCACATACGCTACATGTTTTTTGCTAAAGATAGGCTACATGTAGATTCCCAAGTAACACATATTACCATAAACCTACGCTTCCATTACCTGGGCATCCGTAAATACACGAAAAGCATAAATCTCAGCATCGGGGGCAAAACCCAGGCATTCATTGTCAACACCAGCGATCACTCCAGCTACAAATGTACCATGACCAAGATTGTCATTCAGCGTATTCTCATTGGTCCAGTTTGTCCGCTCCTACAGTTACCAACATAAACTTATAAGTATACTACACTATGTTTTATTCGAAACTCCATAGAAACCAATACTAAAACAAAATTCACAACAACATTTTCAAACTGAAGGCCAAACAGTAACATGAGAATTACGCGTTAACACAAGAACTCATAAAGAGATGCAGAATTTAGCACCTTGATATTACGGAAATGCGGGTGGCCTGCCCGAATTCCAGTGTCGAATATCGCCATTTTAACTTTGGCACCTCTGTACCCTTGAGCCCAAAGCGTCTCAGCACCAAACATAGACGTAACCTGGGACCTCTGAAACCAAGAAGAATCAAATAGGCCAGATTACACCAACAAACAGCAATGCATCTAATCACTAATCAAGATTCTAATTCTGAACTACGCGCTGACCTCCATAAGAAACCTTCGCCGCCAACTCACTGAAGAGTTCCCACTCGCACCACCAAGCTCATCTTCCCCAAATGACATCTTCGTGAACAACTTCCCCGGCCGCTTCTTGACATGGCCGAAATCCCGCCCTTTCCCAAACAGCAAGCTCCTGGTAAAGCTCGTATCAACGGAAACATCCTTGACCCTCTCCAACCTCCCAAACTCCTCCAACACCCCCACCCGGAACGCCTCACCAATCGCAACAAGCCCGAAATCCGTCGGGTACGCGGTCGCCGGATTCCGCCGCTCGACCCACCTCCACCCGATCGCCTCCACGTGCCGCTCCAGATACGCCCGGTGCTCCTCCACCGGCCGGTAGTCCAAGAACCTGACTATAAAGTTCTCCGCTGCGGCCTCCGAATCGGAGACATGAGGCGGCGGAGGCTGGTGGCGGAAGAGGGGAAGAAGCGAGATCAGGGCGAGGAGGACGGGGACGGCGATGGGGGTCTGGCTATGCCCCCTCGAAGCGATCGCCATGTTCGGCTTCCAGAGGGTTTCAGCCTGGAAGAGACTCGATTTGCAGGAGATCCATGGCGAGGAGCCCGATTCGTCGCTGCAAGTCCGAGCGGGATGAGATCGGGGAAGAAGCTATTAATCGGCGATTTGTTCAGCAGCTCGCCCTAGTCACCTCGCCCGGTTCGGAATCCCGGTCCGGCTTAATCCCGGTCCGCGGTTTTGTTTTTTTGGGATTATGAAAATGGAAATTGGCGCGAGATAATTTGGCGCCTGATGCTCTTCGGCTAAAACCCTAGCTCTGAGGCTCATCCATTTGGTGGAGATCTTGCAGAAAAATTGGGAAAATCTGTGGAGGAGGATGATGAGTTGCTTGAGATTGCCTGTCTCTTTTGCGCCGTCGTCTCGCGCCTTCTTCTGCAGATCGGTGGCGGGTTGCTGTGAGGCGGCGGACATGGCGAAATACAGGGAAGCATTTGCGCGGAGAATGGGCATGGCGGGAATCAAACCCCACCACCGCATTGGTATGTCTATGCTTCTCGCTGGGACCTGATTGACAGAATTATTTTTTATTTTGATTGTTTTTGTTTTGTTTTTGTTGTTTATGGAAATTGTTTAGCGGTGGGAGTATCGGGCGGTGCGGATAGTATGGGGCTTTGCGTTCTTGCGGCTGGTTGGAAGAACGATGCGGCAATTTGGAAGGATGGAAATTCTGGCTGTATAGACGGGCTTTTGGCCATTGTTGTTGATCATAGGCTGCGGTTGGAGAGCACTGACGAGGCTCTGCGTGTTCGTGGAATGATTTCCAGATTGGGTAGTTAGTTTATGGTTTTGAATTTTCTCATTAGTTTAATATAGGTCGTAGTTGGTCATACATAAAAAAAATGTACGTCATAGTGGTCCTTTATTTATGTACTTTTTCTAAGGACTATGTAACTTGGTGTTGGTTATGTGTAGGAGTTAGATGTGAAGTTGCATCCTGCGATTGGGGGGAGGATCGACCAAAGAAAGGTCATTTGCAAGAAGCAGCTCGTGAAATGAGGTAAATTGGCTTTTTAACTTCTTCTTTTTTTCATGTGTATTTTGACTAATCAGTGCTTTGCTTAGACTTTGACTATGATGGCAAACTTCAGTTGATAAATGCTGTAGAGTTATCTTACCTGTTTGTCTGAATCGCTTTTCTGCTATATTGAAATCTTTCTTATTCCAGCTGGAGACATTGACATCTTACTGGTTGCATTCTTTTTCTTAAAGCAAACTACTGATTGCATTCTTGTCCAGTCCATTATTGTACTTGACTAGGCGATGAAACTGTGGATTTTGATGGGGAATGCACAGTTTCAGTTATATACTTCTTTTTTTGTAATACCCATGAAGTGAGAAGTTCTGTCTTGGGAAGAATGACCAAATTCGATCAATTGTATGGATGATCCACCCAAGTATCAACACATTAAAGGTTACTGGTATTTTTTCTAATGCAACATTCTCTTTTTTGGTCATAAGTCAGAGAAGCTCTTCCCTGAGCTTTGTTACCACCTTTCTGCTTTCTCTTTTAAGTTTACCATGATAATATGATGACAAGTTATCGGTCAAATTTCTGGAGTTTCTACTGCTTCGGGATAAGAGATGGGGCAATGTCATTCCTGTGTTTACTTTGAGTTTGCTTTCTACTTTGTATGCCTCTGTTGGATATCTACTGAATAAAGAAATTTGTTGATTTTTGCGTTTATCAACTGTGGCAGGCTTGGATTTCAGGTATCAAATTTTTCAAGATGTCTGTGTTAAACAAGAGATAGGGGTGTTGCTCGTTGCACACCATGCAGATGACCAGGTGTGGAATGTATTTTATGATTCTTTACAAGGGGTAGATGAGTTGATTCCTGAATCATGGTAATTCAAGATGCTATGAATGAATCATCTAAATTGTTGTCTGTTACGTGTGCAGGCTGAATTGTTCATCCTCAGACTCTCCCGCAACAGTGGTGTCCTTGGACTTGCTGGCATGGCATTTGTTTCTCAACTTTTCCCCTCATATTTGTGTTATGCTGAAGGAAGTTCCATCAATCCTGGGCTTATATTAGTCCGCCCGCTATTGGATTTTTCAAAAGAAGATATGTACAATGTAATGCGTGAATTAAATTTATAGTTGCTTACTTTGAATATAACTCTTCACGTTCAGTATGAGACTTTGATATAAGAGTAGGTATTCCTTAGCCACTGCATTGTATATAAATTTAGAATCTTTTTTCTGATTTAGATATGCAGAGGAGTTGATCAAGAGTGGGTGGAGGATCCAACAAATCAAAATCCAGTGTTTGCTCGTAACAGGATACGCATGTCATTAAAGAGTGTTGGATCATGTAAGTCATGTATAATGAGTCGGATCGTGTATCTGTAATTAAGATCATGGACCACTGTGAATTTGTCCTTCACATGTATCAATAATCTATAATGGAAGTTTTCACAACTTTTATGTTCTGCAAGCTATACTTATATCTTGAAGTTTGATTCAAATTCTGACAAAGAAGTACCGTCTTTTTGTTTGGAAATGGGTTATGGTGTATCTAATAGAATTTTATTTTTTAAACTTTTAGGTATATTCAAATTGGAATTGCAAGCTGTCATATCTGAATGTCGAAAGACACGCTTATACATTTACAAGAAATGTCGCAAATTGATTGATGATAGTGTAACTATCATGCCTGTGAGTATTAATGTTTATGAGCATTCTCATTTTATGACATAGTAATAACGACATTGCTCAAGGGATGTCACGTCTTTGTGAGCTCAACAATTTTCTGCCTGTGGGAATGTCTAAAACTCTAAATGTATGATGTAATCACATGACGATTAGGTTCATACTAGATTCTTTACTTCAACAAGGCTAAAAACAATTTTACATAGATACAATGTAATTCTGAACTCATGATGATTAAAATGTTTTATTCCAAGAATGTGTATGTTTTACTCCGTCCTCAAGGCAATTTTGGTTAGTACTTGTAAATGCAGCAGTTTCTCTCTCTCTCTCTCTCCAGTTCATCTATGTGTACCCTTATCAAGTCCTTGTTTATTCGAAGCAAAGATTACTAGAGATAACCTATATATATAAACGAATAACTGCTAAATAATGAAAGTGCAAATTTGTATAGTTTAGCCGGATTTATGGCTGTCTATGATTGGTTTCCATAGTGGTATACTAGGAGGTACATTCTTCCTTTCATGTCCGAGTTATATAAGTCCACAAGGATGCTTAGGTTGCATAACACAATAATTGTATCTGCTTTATTTTGCTTTGACCTCATATGACATTATCTTTTCTAAGGCTAACCGTATATGATGGTAGGAATATTGAAACTATTTTGTTGATATCATGTTTCTTACATCCATCTCTTTTCAATGTTATTCTTTCATTCTTTGCAGCATGGGTATGCTGTTATTGACTTGAAGAAACTGAATGCATCAGATGTTGAAGACTTTTGCCTGTCAAAGTTCTTGGCTTTCATCTTGCAGGTTTTCATTCTAATTGCAATCAGTTTTTGTCTTCTTTATTGTGCTTCTGTGAATTTGATCTGGAAGTGTGAAGGAGTCTTTAATTTATGTTTGAGTGTCATAAGTTTTGTTGCTTACTAATGGATATCATTGCACAGTTTGTCTCCCAAAGGCATAGGCCGATCAGAAGTAGTGTATCAAACTTGTTACTAAACTACATCCGAAACTCTCCATGCAAGGTCTATATTCCACTTAATCATTGGTATTTTTGGTGTTTTTCATCAAAAGATGTAACTAGCTGCTGTTGTCATAATTTAGCTCCTAATTGGTTGGTTTAATACTTGTATTCAAAGCTAGGATAACTTGCATGATTCAACTTATTAGTTGAGGCAGAGTTATTTCTTTCTGATGACTGATCTCCTGGATTTTGCTTTAGGTTAGTGTAGTCTATGAGCATGTTGACTTAGCTAGGAGTAGGAAGAGGAGACAAAGATCAAATAAAGGACAAGGTCTGATTATGAGAAAGGAGAGATAAAATAGTTATGATCAAGAATGAAAAGAGTTCAGAGAGAAACTAAGTTCAGAGAGTAAGATGAATATGAAGGGACGAGAGATGAATTAAGGCTTCGACATAAGTAAGGCATTACAAGGGAAAATTTGGTGTTCAATTGTTTCCTTTAATGTGGAGAGTTTATCCGGTCTGGTGTTTACTGGTCATTTGAGTGCAGAATCCACGTAAATATTTTCTTTGAAACATGCATGTCATTTATATCAGCATCACCAAGTCTCACCCACCTTACCTAAACAGTTTATTTCTTGCTTTAAAGAAAATGCTGTATATTTGTGCTTTGACTGAACTCTTGCCATGCTGTTGTTGAACCACCCAACAGACATCCCTTACTGCAGCTGGTTGTTACCTCTGTGCGGCTCCAGGATCAAAAGGCATGAAGGTGCTGGTGTGCTATTCGCCAGATTCCACCCAGCCTTCAAGAACAGAAATATCTCATAAGTTTTATTTCCATGCACACTCAGATACCACGACTTCTGAAATAGAAAGCATCCTCGCAGAAGCAAAATTATATTCCGATTTTGCAGTTCAACAAACAGAAGATCTGCCCTTCTTGCATGTGTCTTGTCCAAAATCTGTTCTAAGTGAAGCTAAGAAACTCAATCTTCTTAGTGAGGCTAGCCATCAGATATTAATACGGATGCAGGTGGAAGAATCCAAACATTTTCTTGCTGAAACAAATCTCAAAGACAATGGGAGTCTGAATTATAGAACAAGTTCTAGCCCCAGTTCTGTGAGAGAACCGCTTCTGTCTGGACATGGGTGTTATTTTATGGACAGATTCTTAGTCACGTGGAAGATGTCTGAAACTACAATTGACGGGAGATCTCCTATGGAGATAAATGATTTCAGCTTGGATTTAAATGAGGGTACTGAGGCTTGTCTCAGTCATTGTGGCATCATAAATCATGATGTAGTGGCTGTTCTACGTCTCATGATCGATGATGACTGGATATATCTCTCTAAGCTGTCAAAGGGCCATATCCCTGTAGACTTTAGTGAAGACACAACAAATAGACCATGGAAGATGGAGAAAGATATGACAAGAATTAGTTGCTCAGATTTTCTACAGCAGTCTGCAGGAAGAGCTCTCCAGGCTTTAAAATCTATCCCTGTGTCAGCAAGAAGATCCCTGCCTGTTTTGGTCGACTCTCAGGGTCTGCTACTGAGCATTCCGGTATGTCTTTGCATTGCAAAACCATTCCATCCAATTGATAAAGGAATTGGATTTTGAAGCATTGCCAGTTGGTATAGCCCGTAACTTCCAAGTAGTAAATAACCCTCTTTCTTTGGCATGACCATTATTTGATCGCATTTCTGATTATCAGAGGCATAATACATAATTCCAGCTCTAATACATCATCTGGACACGCGTCTATGACATTTAGCATAATTTGGTAATTGGCTGCCAAATATGTATTGCATAAAATAAAATCACAGAAAGAAGGCAAGAGGGAAGAAAAGGAGAGGGGAGGAGAAAGAACCATCTTGGTACCTGCTCTTTTAGGTTATTATGGATTATAGATACCATTAGTTTCCTTATGGTACTGGTATTAAGATTAGACTATTGGGGTGTGATCTGTCAGTTGTTCGGTCTTACTCTCAATTTGATAATTGGCTGCCAAATATTTATTGCATAAAATAAAATCACAGAAAGAAGGAAGACAAGAGGGAAGAAATGGAGAGGGGAGGAGAATGAACCATCTTGGTACCTGCTCTTTCTCGGTTATTATAGATTATAGATATCATTAGTTTCCTTATGCTACTGGTATTAAAATTAGACTTTTGGGGTGTGATCTGTCTGTTGTTCGGTCTTACTTCCAATTTTTGTTCCAACTTGGATTCTACTCTTTTTTGTTGCAGAGCATTTCGTTCAAATGTTGCCCCCTTATGTCAGTTACTGCTGCTTTCATGCCCAGAGTACCCCTTGGAGGAGGTTTTAGTTCATATATTTGATACTTTTCGAGTAATATGTGATGTGGCCTCAGTCATGAATACATGCGTGGGCGGAGAGGTGGCATGCGAATGTACAATGGCTTAGCCAAGCAAGTTAGCGGAGGGGGATGTAGCTTTGCAATTGAAGGAACACAACGGAAGCAACACATCAAGTGGAAAAATGAATGTACATCATCATCATCATCATACGCCTTATCCCAGCTATCTGGGGTGGGTTGCATGGATTATATATCACATTTAACTCTTAGCGGAATCAAAATGGTACAAAATCCATACAAAGAAATATAGTGGCAAGTTTTTACGTCGGATGCCCTTCCTGACGCAACCCTCCGAAAAGGGGACAATGATAAAAAGATTTAAACCTCCAAAATGAATGTATATGTATCAATTAATTCATGTTTGGAGAAGGCAAAGGTTGCAAGGACTGAAAGGTCCTTGGGGCCAAAGTACAGAAAAGCAAAAGGGCTGCCAACATGACGGCCAACCAAACACCAAGCAATGGCATTCTGCGAGGTTGGCATGCATTTGAACAGGCGAGCTGCCCATTTTTTCTTTTTGAATGGAAAAAAAGTGCTCCACAATTATTTTTGGGGTATAAGTGCTTCCACATTTTTTTGTTTAACACAACATTTATTTAACATGCGAAATATGTGTTCATGGATTCATGTAATGTGACAAATTTGGAAGCATGCAACATTTTTTAGACTGTTGGGGCAACTCTATGTGGGATTCTTGATGACCCGCCTCAATTCTTTGTCATTTAAGGTCTGATTAATAAATACTCTCCATCCCATATTAAGTGTCCTATTGGTTGAGTTTAGTTAAATATTTTATGTAGCCATTTCCTACCAGTTCGAATTTTGTTTATCCTCCTCTCTTTGTTATTATGTACATGCTAGGCTTTTTCATGGATGCTTGCACAGGAAGAAGTGATGAGTTAGTTAAATATATATAAAATAACAATTTCTTACTAGCTTGAGCTTTTGGGAAACTTGGTCATATAATACTATTTTGTTTATTTTGAAAAACCGAACAAGGGATTATATGTGGGGCTGAAGAGCAATATACTTTTGGTTTTTTTATCATTAAGAGCAATATTGAAATAAAAATAATACTCCACTCTAAATAAACCTGGTAGCATTTGAAAATGAGAATTTTATTGGCCTACAAGCCCATAATATTTTAAGCCATTTGTTATCCCTGCAGATGCTGGATCATGAAGATCTATGAACCTGTAGGTCAGATCTAGTCATTTAATTCTAAATTTTTCAAATGCGGTCAAGTGTTTTTGGACAGTGGGATGGTGCACATCATGGTCGCCGCAGCAGTTACGTGCGCTCCCGCGCCATCGAAAGCCTGGGAACTTGGAACTGGGAAGTCCTAACGGCCACTAGTATTTCCAGGATTTCCTCAGCCTCACCCTTTTATGTCTGTCAACTTGCTTGTCCATACCGTTTTCTTGTGGATAAGATTTCCCAGGGACAAGATTGTCTGACTATAGCACACATGCGTTGGCATTGGACTAGCCCGCGCGTCCTCCGCTGCTCCCCTCTTGCGCTCGTCTCCTCCACAGCACCAGGAGAACAAGAGGTATACTTGCGACTTCAATGGCTTCACTCTAGTAGACAACCTGTGTTTTTCGTCACTAAAGCATGCCATACCTGTGCTAGTAAGTGGTGGCACCTGGGGCCATGTTGGTTCTTGCTTTCCCTTCCTGGTGCTAGACAGTGCTGACACCTGGGGAAGCTGCTTTGTTCTTGCTTTCCCTTCATTTTTTTTTCTTTTTGGTTTTGTTTCATGCATTAACCAGTGAAATATTGAAAGAAATCCCAGTTCCAATATAATAGTCGTTTATTTTTCCACTTTTTACATTGAGAATTGGTATGCAAATTCCTGGTTTCAGGGTTTTGGATCATTTCCTTCGAATATTGGTATGATATGGCTGCATCATTTCATTTAATCTGAGCAAATAAAGTCGGCTCCTTTTTTAAACTGTTTCATCTCTTTGGCTTTGCAAGTTTCATCTCTTCGATTCGAAGCTTCGGTGTAGATTGAAATTAGCAGAAACTCACTCTTTAGAGTGCATAATCCTGCCACGGATTCTGTGCGATGGCTGAAAAACTTATATTTGATACTTTTAAAAGATGCGAGATTATAATTCATTGTGAACTTATTGTGCTAGTTTATATTCCATTTTGCGTGCCACGACCCACCGTCATTTGTGCTTTGATGCTGCTTCTGAAACATTATTTCAATTGCGATAAAAAATGTTATTTTCATTTATTTGCTTGACAGTGGAATCACTCTTCAAGTTCAGAAACTGAGCAATAACTTTCCACTGACACGATTGGAGGGAAGGACATTTGTTGCTTTAAGGTTGTGAGACATGGCAGAGTTTGATACCCAGGACACACATTCCCCTATTATGACTGAGGATCAAGATAGTTTGATTGCCGTAGAAGACAAACAGAAGGACTCAGTGATTGTGAAGGTATGGATGATTGGCTTTTTCTTTTTTCTCTATGGTTGCAGAATATTACAGGGCTCCAGTCCAGTCTGTCCAGATGCGTCCTTCAATGGTTTAATCTTTTTACTGAACCAATTGAACATTGAGATATGAATACTATTCTTCTTAATATGTAAAGTGTTGCCCAAACTAAGTGTTTTACCAGCCAGCCTTGCTCTCCTGGCTACCACGAAATTTCATTTAACAAGTGAACGGGTGTCTGCGTTCCTCTGTAAGCTCTCCATAGGTTCCTTTAGCACCAGCTGTCGGTCATGATTTTAACATCTAAAAGGCAAAATTTATAGTTTCCTAAATAAATAAATAAATAAATAAAAGAAATGAAAGCAGTTCTCTTTTATACCTTTTGGCAGAAATTTCATTAATATCACTTCTGACACTGGTGGTATTGTTACGACTTACGACCCCTTAGTATTAAGTTATTTACTTATTTCATATGGCCATGTGGGCCACTGCAATAGGAATAAGCTATTTTAGTATTTGCGTGTTATAGCCCATCAGGCCCATCAGCTCTCAGGCTCAGCGCCTATATATAGGGGACGACCTGTCCTATTTTCATTATGAATGAAGTAAACCCTAGTTTCTCACCTCCTTCTTCTCTATTCTCACCCCCTTTCTTTGTTCTTGCCACCGGCTATTGTGCATTCATCTATGGTGCACAACACTGGTATCAGAGCATTCGATCCCTTGTTTCCATCCTCATGGCTCGGAAGAAGACTTCGGATAATCTGGAAGGTCCCTCGACCCAATCAGACAAGGAGATGGCGACGGCTCAGGCCCAGGCCGCCCCCTCCGCAACCATGGATCCTGATCTGTTGAAGATCTTCACGGACTTTACGACAGAGATGCGATCCATGCGTATTAGTCAACAGGCAATGTAGCAGACTATGCTCAGTCAATAGACCCTGCAGCAGACCATGCTTGAGCGCCTGGCAGCTTCTACATAACTGCCAGCCTCTGACATGGATCAGCATCAGAGTACGGCATCTGCGACTGGCCAGGGGATTCCTCTACGGACTCCAGCGTCCCAGGGACACATGTTTACTCCTCTGCACGAGGTCTCTCTGCAGGGCCAGGCCTCTGCTACAGTGCAAGGTTCTCCTACGCATCAAGGCCGTGCCTTTCATTCCTTTGCGATGTTGGGTTCCTTCGATCCGACTAACATCTTGCCGCCAGGGGCCGCTGGCACTCATTTGCGTGCCTTCCCTCGTCCAACTACCGTACCTCATCAGTAGCCACGGGGAGATGTGTCGCCCTATGGGCCATTCCCTGGAGGACCGGCTCATACTGGCTTCTCAGACTTCACGCCAAGTATGTCTCAGGTCCCGTTTAATGATGTATCTGGAAGGCCCTCGGCTGAACCAAGATTGGCTCAACTTCAATTTCTTAAGTATAGTGGAGAAGATAGCCCTATTGATTGGATATATAAGGCAAATAAATTCTTTGAGTATCATGGCACTCAGTCGGAAGTGGATAAATTGCACATCGCCGCCTTCCATCTGACGGGCGATGCCTTAGTCTGGTTCCAATACTTTGAAAGGGATTTGATTAACCCGACATGGGCTGATTTTGTGAATGAATTATGCGTGCAATTCGGGCCAAACAATTATGCTGATTTTAATGAATTGCTGGCATCTCTCCGTCAAATGTCCATGGTGCGCACCTATCACCAAGACTTTATGCGCATTGCTAATCGGCTGCCTAATTGGGACCAGGCGGCATTAGTAGGAGCTTTCATGCACGGCTTGCGGGCTGATATTGCAGATGAAATCCGTCAGTTTCGGCCTAAATCCATGAAGGATATCATTGGGCATGCTCGAGTTGCAGAAGAGCGGTTGTACCGGCCAATTGAAGCGCCACTATGCGAGTGCAAGGTCAGTTAAAGCGCCAGCCAATTGCTATTTTGATTGATAGTGGGAGTACCCACAATTTTATTAATGACAGGGTGGCGCAGCGTATGGGCTGTCACATTGCTCACGCATGTGCTTTTGACGTCCTTATTGGTGATGGTACACACATGCGTAGTAAGGGCCTATGCCCGCGTGTTCCCTTGCATATTCAAGGCTATGACTTTGTTGTGGATCTCCATCTTTTACCCACAAAAGGGGCTGATATTGTCTTGGGGGTCTAGTGGCTCAAAGAGCTTGGGGACGTGGTATGGAATTTTAAAGATTTAGTTATGTCCTTTGGGGTGAATGATCAGCAGGTCCGCTTACAGGGGTCCATTCCAGGAACACTGCAATCGGCCTAGGCCGTGGGGTCTTTCCTTTGGTACTCGGCCCATGGATTTTTGCTGCAGCTTATGACCGTATCAGACACGACTCAGCCAGCCCTTCCGGCTGACTTAACAGCTCTCCTGGCTAACTATGCATTCCTCTTTAGGGAGCCATCGAGCCTACCTCCTCCATGTGGGCACGACCATCAGATTCCCATTCTTCCAGGGTCGAGCCCAGCTAATGTTAGACCATATCATTACCCTTATGTGCAGAAGGCTGAGATTGAGTGTTTGGTGGATGAAACGATGACAACGGGTATCATTCGTCCCAGTTCTAGCTCGTATTCTTCTCCCGTCTTGTTAGTTCGGAAGAAAGATGGGACATGGTGGTTTTGCGTGGACTATCGTGCTTTAAATGCCATTACATTGAAGGACAAGTATCCTATTCCTGTCATTGAGGAGCTTCTCGATGAGTTGTCAGGTGTGAAATATTTCTCTAAGCTTGATTTACGCTCTGGCTATCATCAGATACATATGCATCCAGTGAATATTCATAAGACCGCTTTTCGTACACACTTGTGATGACCTTCGGGTTAACTAATGCGCCGGCCACATTCCAAAGTCTGATGAACGATATTTTTCGACCATTCTTGCGCAAGTTCATTTTGGTATTCTTCGATGACATTAGTCTATAGCGCTTCTTGGGATGATCACATTTGCCATCTACGGACCGTCTTTGATCTATTAGCAGGGCACTCTCTTTTGTTAAAGCGGTCCAAATGTTCTTTTGGCCAACTTCATATTGATTATTTGGGACATATTATTGCGGAACAGGGAGTCTCTACAGATCCGGCCAAAGTGGTCGCTATGCTCGAGTGGCCCACTCCTAAATCACCGAAGGCCTTACGTGGTTTTCTTGGGCTGACGGGCTACTATCGGCGCTTTATTGCCCATTATGGTATGTTGGTTGTGCCCCTTACTGCCTTGCTAAAGGCCGGCGCCTTCGTCTGGAGTCCTGAAGCCCAGCTGGCCTTCAACACTATGAAGCAGGCCATGTTGTCCGCCCCAGTCTTGGCCTTGCCAGATTTCTCTAAGCAGTTTGTAGTAGAAACTGATGCTTCTGATAGCGGCTTGGATGTTGTCCTCCTCCAGGCTTCCTGGCCCATTGCCTTCTTTAGCAAGGCTTTATTAGGACGCTCCCTCCGTTTGTCGGCCTACGAACGAGAGATGCTTGCTATTGTGCACGCCGTGACAAAATGGCATCCATATCTCTTGGGCCGACACTTCATTATTTGGACGGACCACCAGCCCCTAAAGTATTTTCATGACCAGTGGATCTCCACTCCAGCCCAGCAGCGTTGGGTCACTAAGCTCATGGGTTATGATTATGATATGGTTTATAAGCGGGGGTCTGACAATACAGTGGCTGACGCCCTATCCAGGCGCGATGCTGAGGTGTCCCTCATGGGCCTATCCGGCCCTACTTTTCCCTTTATGTTTGACTTGCTTCAGACTTACTGGGATGTTCCTGAGGCCGTGGACATCTTCCGGCGACTCCAGGCTGATCCGACATGCTTACCCTCTTTTGTTTTGCAAGGTGATTATATCTTGTGGAAGCAGCGGCTATGGGTTCCTCCGAACCCGACACTTCGGCGGACTATTATCTCATTCTTTCATGACACTCCTAGTGCTGGTCATGAAGGGTCCTTCCGCACCTACAAGTGTGTGAGTCAGAATTTTCTTTGGCAGGGAATCAAAAAGGCTGTCCATTCATATGTGGTGGCTTGTGATGTGTGCCAGCGTGCGAAAGCCACTACTACTACTCCTGCTGGCCTTTTGCAACCCCTCCCTATTCCTGATCGTGTATGGGAGGATGTCTCCATGGACTTTATTGAGGCTCTACCTGCGGTCCAAGGTAAGTCAGTTATCCTTGTGGTCGTAAATCGCCTGTCTAAATATGCTCATTTTTGCGCTTTGGGTCACCCCTATACGGCTAAAGCAGTAGCAGAACTTTATGTGCGCGACGTGGCCAAGTTGCATGGCAAGCCCAGGACGATTGTGTCGGATAGGGATAAAATCTTTATTTCTCTTTTCTGGCGGGAGTTCTTTGCCTTACAGGATACTAAGTTGCATATGAGTACCGCTTATCATCTGCAGAGTGACGGGCAAACCAAGGTAGTCAACCGTTGCCTCGAACAGTACCTTTGATGTTTTGTTGGTGAGGAGCCTCGCCGGTGGCTCCAACTTCTTCCTTGGGCTGAATGGTCGTATAACACAGCTTATCACACCTCTACGGGTTTACCCCTTTCGAGGTGGTTTATGGCCGGCCTCCGCCTACCGTGATTAGGTACTTGCCTTTTAGTTCTTCTGTGAGCGAGGTGGATTATGCTCTCCAGACGGGGGATGAGGTCCTGCGTCCGCTTAAGGCTAACCTCACAGTTGGGGATATAGTTTATGTTAATCTATTGCCCCATCGGCAACATTCTTTGACGCCCGTTGCTTCAGCCAAATTGGCGCATCGGTACCGTGGTCCTTATCAGATGCTGGAGCGTATTGAGCCAGTTGTTTATCGTCTGCAGTTGGCGCCTCATTCCAGTTTTTCATGTGTCCCGCCTTCGGTGATTTGTGGGGGATCCTTCTCGCCTTTCTAGTGAGGTGCCTGCGTTGTTGTTATTGCCAGCGGATCCTCTGGACCTTCCTTCCTCTATATTAGATCGCCGCCGGGTTCGTCGTTTTGGACGCTTGGTGACTGTGGTGCTGGTTGCGTGGCACGATCATTCCTTGGATGATGCGACATGGGAATTGGAGGATGCCTTCTATGCTCGTTTTCCTACATTTACGCCTTGAGGACAAGGCTATTAACGGAGCGTGGTGGAATATTACAAATCCTTAGTATTAGGTTATTTACTTATTTCATATGGCCATGTGGGCCACTGCAGTAGGAATAGGCTATTTTAGTATTTTCATATTATGGCCCATCAGCTCTTAGGCTCAGCGCCTATATGTAGGGGACGACCTACCCTATTTTCATTATGAATGAAGTAAACCCTAGTTTCTCACCTCCTTCTTCTCTATTCTCATCCCCTTTCTTTGTTCTTGCCGCCGGCTATTGTGCATCCATTTACGGTGCACAACAGGTACCTCCCTGGTCATTATGCCCCAAAGTAGATTTTCGGCCAAGTAAAATTGTTCAGTGAGCAACGAAGATTCAAAGGCAGCAACAGATTTTGCAGGTTTTCTTTTATGCTTATTTTGGTGAGTCACTGAGATTCTAATTCTTAATGCTTCAAATCTTTATTACTGTTTCTTGGTTCTTGGTTCAGAAAATTTTAAGATAACAGAGGGAGAGCAATAAGAGAGATTTTGATGATCTAAGAGGCATTATAAAAAAAGATGATCCAAAAGCCGACTGAGTGATATTTGTATCACATCGAGTCATCGACTGACGAGCTACTTGCTAACGACATCATTAGTACAACTAGTAGCAAACTTTATGTTAAATATATAGAGTAAATCGATGTCTTATAGGGAAAACAAGCGTTTTTTTGGCAGAGATCTTGAAGTCAAAGACCATCAATGAATTTCTTGTAACATGCACTTACTTTTTTAGAAAAACGTGGCAATACTTGGTGACCGTATAACTTCTTGATTATTTTTATTGAAATATTACTTCTTACATTTCTGTAGGGAAAATATTTGAGAGAAAAGAACTTACAGCTTCCGATACCAAATTCTTTAGGTTCTGCAAGGCAGTCCATCTGCCTTGCCTGCTCAAGTGGTGAAAGTTGTAAAATTGTTCGCTCAAGGACAAAAATAATGAATTTTTTGATTGAAAAAAGGAAGCTGCATGAAGTCCAGCCTGTTTTTGATGGTTTATTGGAAGATGGCCACAAGCCTTCGCTTATAACATATACAACTCTAATTGCTGCCTTGACTAGTCAGAAGCGCTTTAAATCTATTCATTTGCTTATATCACAAGTACAAGAACACGGAATGAAGCCTGATTCAATATTCTTCAATGCAATTATAAATGCTTTCTCTGAGGCTGGAAATGTAGAGGATGCAATAAAGATATTCTGGAAGATGAGGGAAAGTGGATGCCAACCAACAACCAGCACTTACAACACATTGATGAAAGGATATGGAATTGCAGGTAGGCCCCAAGAGTCACTAAAACTGCTCGAATTGATGTCTAGAGAGGAAAATGCAAAGCCAAATTTGAGAACATTCAACATACTTGTGAGGGCTTGGTGTAATCAGCAGAACCTCGATGAAGCATGGAATGTGATATATAAGATGGTTGGCTTGGGATATCAGCCCGATGTTGTCTCATTTAATACATTAGCAAGAGCTTATGCACAGAATGGAGAAACGTATAGAGCTGAAGGAGTGATACTGGAAATGCAGAATATGAATTTAATACCAAATGAGCGGACTTGTGGGATCATTGTCAATGGATATTGTAAGGAAGGTGATATGAAGAAAGCTCTGGCTTTTGTTTACCGGATGAAGGAGCTCAATGTCCTGCCTAACTTAGTCATCTTCAACTCTCTGGTTAAAGGGTTTCTGGACCTTGATGACTCAGATGGTGTGGACGAGGTTGGGATTTTAAGTATCTTCTTTTAGCTTGTTTTTTTCCACATCACGTTCTCTTGACAAAATAGAAATTCTTTCAGATATTGATTGTGTATTCTTTTTCATATGCTGATCCAAAGTTTCCTCAGTTAGCTGTTACACATATCTTAAATGCACAATAGTGAATGACTATGTTTTTTTTATCTTGCAAGCATTTTCGAACCTTTCATCTCTTCATATACATTTTCCACTGGGGGAGAACATGTATAATTCCCTGCATATAACAATGGACTATTGAAGACATTGTTGGATATGTCAAAACATGCGTTCTTTTCATTACTTTTTTACTGGAATTTTATTTTCTTTTTCAGTTTGGGCATAAATCTTATTTTTATGGTCGCTATGAGCAGGTTCTGCAATTGATGGAAGACACTGGGATAAAACCTGATGTTATAACATTCAGCACACTAATGAATGCGTGGAGTGCATCAGGACTCATGGTCAGATGCAGGGAAATTTTTGATGAAATGGT